>JAABNX020000008.1:11000144-11010762 GCA_015163995.2 Mormyrus lacerda
TTCAACAGGCCCCCCCCCCCCCCCCCCACCCCGCCAATGTCAGCAGGAAATTCTAATGATGTAGATACATGTCTTTAGGGAGAACAGCTCGTTCCTCACTGACTGCCAATCTGGGGTGGTGGGGGGGGGGGGAAATCACTCCCTGATCACATGACAGTTAAAACAACTTCTATCAAGCAGTTATTCATGTTTATAATATCAGAATCATTATTTTTTCCCCTGGCTTGGATAAAAGTACATTTTTACTGTAGAACATTAAATGGGCCCATATTTTCCCTATCCCTGTTTTGATTGGTAATAGAATGAAAAGTGAACATTCATGTATGAAATTTTTCACCATCTGACAACCATTAATCTGGCCTACTATTAATGCAATGAAACTACCTCTGCTTAATGTGTAACTCCTCGCTAACAAGTGTTTTTAGATGACGATCTTACTACATGCAAATTGGATTGTAAACTTTTTTAACGTAAACTTCGATAACAGCAGCAGTGCAGCAGTTCTCATTCAGGTAGTGCCTCCAAACTACAATAAATGTTTTTTGAGTGGAAAGGATAGGTGGTGATGGAGCTGCTTTATTTAACGACTCCTTACAAAGCAAGAAGATATTACTTGGTGATTTTATTTTGAATATCTATCTATTGGAAGGGCACACCTAGTTAGATACTAACTGTTTACAGACATCCGAAATACAAATGTTGTTGATAATTGTCCTGTCCTGTTCACTGTCTGCAGGGGCACATGCAAGTAAGCATTTAATTGTACATGGTACTCGTGCTTGTACATATGACAATAAAAGAATTGAATTGAATAATGTTCCACTAATATTGTTTTCCGTGATAACCTTTTCCCTATCCTATATAGACAATAGATAAGGCTACCTGGAAACTGTTTACCCTGTTTGATACTTTAGCTATACCTTATTGTCAGAAAATCCATTGATAATATTTAATGATGATTTTTCTCAGTGACCCATAGAAGACACTGACTAACAGGTACAGATTTTCACATATATTGGGCCCCAGTTACAGAAGGGTCCCCTACCATTCAAGGGCCTATACTGGACTTGGTTGTCAGTATGGGTGTGAGTGTTTTTACTATTGTTGTTAGGGATATAGCCCTCTATAAAGCTTTAAGACAAGCAGAAAGTGTCCTGGAGCAACACTGCAGCTGTTACAAGCTCTCCATGAAAAACTGTATTTTTAACCAGGTAAATTATCACGAACATCACTAAATCCCAGTAGTTAACAGCTGTTTACATCCAGTGTACCATTCAGGGTATATTCACACTTGGCCTGGCTATCTTGCACTGTGCCAGAGCACGACTGCAGCAATATTCAATTAATTGGGCTGCACTTATAAGAAAATAGTCCTGTATTTTACCAAATATCTTGGAGTGTCACGTCCTACCTACCTGATCCTCTTGTCTCCTTCCTAACATGACTCTAACAAGTCATGCCTGGTGCTCATGTGTCATACCTCTCGTTCCTAACCCCTTGTGTTCATCAATCCCAGCTGCCTCTCGTTAACTCCCTCTCATTAGTCTTCTTAGTCAGTTCTGTATTCCCCAGTCCAGTCATTAGTCACTCCACCTGTCAGCCCACGTCCTTCTAGTCTCTAGCCTTCTCGTTTTGATCCCCCGTGCTCCTGCTTATTTCCAGTCTTTGTTTAATTTAGTTTCTGTAAAGTCCCTTTTGTTTCCCCCTAAGAATCTGCCCTTGAGTCATTCTTTCCATTAGCTGTGACACAGAGTTTTTGTGGTTTGCATCCAGTAATTCCTGGATACTCCCATCAGCCCAAATTTCCAGCAAATGCTGCACCTCTGCCATAGACCACAGCGATCCCTTTGCCACCATATTTGTCACAACCTGATTGGTACAGCCAACCTGATCCATTCCTTCCGTATACAGTGTATACTGTATACAGTGTACCTTGTGCAAGCATGTGCCAGTTACATCACACTAGATGTGTATCATGCCCATCAGTCCAAGCTCACCTCTTCAAGTGGGCCCAGGCACAGTTTAGGTTGGTCACACTAGTCAAATGACCTGGACTTTGGGGAGTCAAATGTGCTTAAGCATGGTATGGATGGCCCAGTGCAAGTATATCCTTAGAAAAAGGTGTAACGCTCTGGACCAGTGCTGAGTCAAAATTCTCCTACTGTCCTGATTTGCATTTGTATAGCTCACAACCTGTTCATTTACATGAAAAAGCCTAGACCTAGGGTTTGTGGGGGCAATGGGCAAAAGCTTCTCGGGCATGTAAAACTGCCAAGATCTAAAACTCCATGTCAATTCCTAGTAGTTTATTATTCTGCCTAGAAATTCCCGTGATCAGTCATTAACCTACATTTCAACCATAGTTGCTGCTTATTGAGAACATTCACACTTTTCAGGCAATGAAGAGATTGCAGAAAAATTGACTGTAACTGGAGAAAAACTAAACAGATACACCATGACATATTAATGAATTGTTGGAGCATGTACCTTTTTAATCTGATAAAATCAAGATAACTGAGAATCCTGCTGTGTGAATGTTGTCCCCACCAGTTTTTATTGAATGATTGACTCTTAACTAGGATTTTTCCAGTCAGTGAAAACTATAATAATTAAGCCCCTGCGCAATCTGTGTACTTCTATATAAAATAATTCAAGACCAATTTCAAATATTCATAAGGAAAATGATCGATAAAGTTATTTTTTATCAACTCAACATCTTCCTAAATGCAAATGCCTATTTATACCATTTTCAAAGCAGCATCCAACTGTCTTTCAGCACCAATACTGCCTTCATCAAGCTAATACCTGACATTTGTATTGATTTTGTGTGCTAACATGTTTTAGTGCAGCTTTTGATTTTGTTAACCCTAAAATACTTGGGGAGGGTTATCAAGATTAGTTCTTCATTTGTTCATCACATTTACAACCCCAATTGCAAAAAAGTTGGGACGTTGTGCAAATATTAAATAACAACAGAATGCAATGATATAGAAATCTAATGAACTCATAAAAAGTTAGTGGTACAAAAACCCAACAGCTGGAGGAACAATTTGCAAATAATTAAGTCAATTGGCAACAGGTCAGTAACATGATTGGGTATAAAAAGAGCATCTTAGAGTTGCAGTGTCTCTCAGAAGTAAAGATGGGCAGATGATCACCAATCCCCCTAATACTGCAATGACAAATAGTGGAGCAATTTCAGGAAGAACGTTCCTCAGTGTGAAATTGCAAAGAGGTTGAAAATATCATCATCTTCAGTACATGATATGATCAAAAGATTCAGAGAATCTGGAGAAATCTCTGTGCGTAAGAGACAAGAGCAAAAAACCGTACTGGATGCCTGTGACCTGCGGGCCCTTGGGTGGCACTGCCTCACAAATAGGCATGATTCTGAAATGGAAATCACTCAATGGGCTCAGGAATATTTGGAAACATTGTCAGCCATGCTATCCGAAGATGCCAGTTAAAACTGTATCATTCAAAGAAACCATATTAGTACATGATCCAGAATCACTAACGTCTTCATTGGGCCAAAGCTCATTTAAAACGGACTGCGGCTAAGTGGAAAACTGTTCTGTGGTCAGACAAATCTAAATTTGCAATTCTTTTTGGAAACCAGAGATGCCGTATCATCCAGACTAAAGAGGAGAATGACCACCCAGCGTGATACTGTATCTGCGCTCAGTTCAAAAGTCAGCATCTCTGATGGTATGTGGGTGCATTAGTACATATGGCATGGGCAGCTTGCATATCTGGAAAGGCACCATCAATGCTGAAAGGTATATCCACATTCTAGAGCAACATATGCTCCCATCCCGATGACATCTCTTTCAGTGAAGACCTTGCATTTTCCAACATGACAATGCCAAACCACACACTGCATCAATTACAACATAATGGATTCATAGAAGGAGGGTCCAGGTACTGAACTGGCTTGCCAGCGGTCCAGATCTTTCACCCATTGAGAATATTTGGCTCGTCATAAAAAGAAAATTATGACACAGAAGACCTGGGACAGTAGAACAACTAGTATCAGACAAGAATGGGACAACATTCCTTGAGCAACTGATTTCCTCAGTCCCCAGATGTTTACAGACTGTTGTTGAAAGGAGAGGTGATGCCACACAGTGGTAAACATGGCCTTGTCCCAAGTTTTTTGCAACTTGTTGCTGCCATGACATTCAAAATTACCTTATTTTTTCCTTAAAATGATAATTTTTCTCAGTTTAAACATTTGATGTGTTTTCTTTGTTTTGTTATGAATAAAATATGGGCTTATGAGATTTCCATATTATTGCATTCTGTTTTTCTTTACAATTTGCACAATGTCCCAACTTTTTTGGAATTAGGGTTGTAAAAAGCATCTGCTGTTTGGTCACCATTGCCAATTATGAATCTGAGAGGACTGACAGCTGGGGTCCCCCAGGGCTCAGTTCCTGAGTCTGTCTTACTTAACCTCTGTTGATACGGATATGAGGCATGGCGCAGGCAGGGAAAAAAGAAGAGGTGATGATCCATTTGCAGTTCTGAGACAAACAGAGGATTATTACAGAAACTGGACACACAGGGTAAATTTACAAAACAAAAGGACCACAAGAGGTCAGGAAACAAACAGAGTAAAATACCAAATTAACAAAAAAACACAAAATAAAGCAAAACTAAGAAAATATGCAGAAACACAGAGTATAGAACTGAGCAAGAGAATCAAGGACCAAACACATCAGAACGTTCACAATGTCAGATTGAGGAGTAGGACAAAGGTAGACACTTAAATAGGTAACCAACTAATGAGGGGGTAGGTGTGGAACATGACAATTATCCAATCCACAAAGACACGGAACAACAAGCAACCGGTGGGGCGAATTACAATAATGGAGACAGAACCAGGGAACTCTAACAATCAGAAATCTGAGAAAACTAATCAATCAATAAACAAGAGGCTAACACTGGGAATGGGGCAACATACTAGCAGAATACTATAAAACAAGGAAGAAGTGGGGCGAACCAGACACAAAAACAAAAGCAAAGATTGAAACACCAAACCAGGAATAAAGCGAAATAAAATTACAAAACAGGCAAGGGTAGCCTCAAACCCTTGACAGAGGGTGCTTTTCCATTGCACCAGGTACCGTACTTTCGGTACTTCCATGAAGTACCGAAAGTATGGTACCTCTTTTCCACTGCCATAAAAACTGGGACCCGGCGCCAAATGACCTCATCAGTGACCGCCCCTGACTGACATTATCACAAAGTGCGGCGCGGTATTTCTTTTGCTGAATTCAAGCATGTTATTATGATTCTTCACTTTCCTGTAGTCCTGCTTTTTTGATTTTCAAGCGACATTGTTTGGTGTGCCGTATTTCTTCCAAGCAGCTTGCTATTATGGAAAATACTTTTTTATTTCAAATCGTGTCATCCAAATCCCGCTGGATCTATTCATCCGACCATATAGCGATTAAAGCCTGTGCTGCCTCGTTTGTCCATCCTTCCATTTTACTTTTTTAATATTTTTGTTTCTACTGCTTTCTACTGCTCGCTGTGTGTTTCAAAAGATGCCGGTTGTATTTTGTGTTTCAGCGGCAGGCTATTTGCATAACCAATCGACAGCAAATACGCTTGCAAGTCCCACCCCAAAGTATCGAAGTACCAAAGAAGTACCACAGCTGGTTTGGCACTTTCGGTACTGAAACTTTTGGTACTGGTACTCGACTGGAGGTCAATGGAAAAGCAAAAGTACCATACTGAAAGTACCGTACTTTATACAGCGGAAAACCGCCCTAAGGAGCTACTAGCCATAAAGCCACATGCTATGTCTGCTAAGTCACAAATCAACTCTGGGAGCAGAGACAACACATAAGAGGAACACTAAACAGGGTGGCCAGTAGGACCTACTGACCATGATGAGGAAAGACACATGGCAGCAAGGCTAGATAGACACTAGCTATATTTTCCCTCTAGGTCAAATCATGCCGCGCAATGAGATTTCTTGCCATATTTATGCAGATGACGTCTCCTGGAGCTGACACCTTATCATGGTGGAGGAGTTTGCGTGTCCCAATGATCCCAGGAGTTAAGTTGCCCAGGGCTTTATGCCTGGTAGGATCACCCAAGGCAAACAGGTCCTGGGTGAGGAAGCAGATGAAGTGCGGCTCACAAAATCCCTAATGATGAAAAAAATTTTGGAACCACGGTTTCCCTTGCCTGGACGTGGGTCACCGCACCCCGGCGCCCTCCCCCCCCCCCCCCACCGGAGCCAGGCCTGTACTCATGGGGCTTGATCGAGCACAGTCCAAACAAGGCATGTGGATCCCCCCTCCAATGGGCTCATCACCTATAGGAGGGGCCATAAGAGTCGGGTGTGATGTGAGTTCTACAGCAGCCAAAGGCAGGGACCTTGGTGGTCTGATCCTCGGCTGCAGAAGCTAGCTCTTGGGATATGAAATGTCACCTCTCTGATGAGGAAGGAACCTGAACTGGTGCGCAAGGTTGTGAAGTTCCGGCTAGATATAGTTGGGCTCACCTCGACGTATGGCTTGGGCTCTGGAACCAGTCTCCTTGAGGGGAGTTGGTCCCTCTTCCACTCTGGAGTTGCCCGTGGTGAGAGGCGTCAAGCGGAGATGGGCATACTTATTGCACCCTAGCTGGGCACCTGTACATTGGGGTTTACCACAGTGAACGATAGGATAGCCTCCCTTCGCCTTCGGGTGGGGGGACGGGTCCTGACTGTTGTTTGCACTTATGTTCAGTTCAGAATACCCACCCTTTCTGAAGTCCTTGGAAGGGGTGTTGGAGAGCGCTCCTCCTGGGGACTCTCTTGTTCTGCTGGTGGACTTCAATGCTCACATGAGCAATGACAGTGAGACCTGGAGTGGCGTGATTGGGAGGACCAGCCCCCTCGATCTGAACCCAATAACAAAAGTGCTTTGTTGTTGGACTTCTGTGCTCGTCACGGATTGTCCATAATGAACCCCATGTTCAGGCATAAGGGTGTCCCCTTGGCACCAGGACACCCTAGGCCGCAGTTCGATGATCAACTTTGTAGTTGTGTCATCGGACTTGCGGCCGCATGTTTTGGACACTCGGGTGAAGAGAGGGGCGGAGCTGTCAACTGATCACTACTTGGTGGTGGGTTGGCTCCGCTGGTGGGGGAGAAAGCCAGCCAGGCCTGAGAACATCTGGCGGAATTCCCTGTCAGGAGGAGTTTCAACTCCTACCTCCGGCAGAACTTCTCCCATGTCCCAGGGGAGGCGGGGGACATTGAGTCCGAATGGGCCATGTTCTGCGCCTCCATTGTGGAGGCAGCTGATCAGAGCTGTGGCGGTAAGGTGGTTAGTGCCACCCGCTGGTGGACACCAGTGGTGAGGGATGCCGTCAAGCTGAAGAAGGAGTCCTATCAGGCCTTTTTAGCCTGCGGGACTCCTGAGGCAGCTGACAGCTTCCGACAGGCTAAGTGGGATGTGGCTTTGGCAGTCGCTGAGGCAAAAACTCGGGTGTGGGAGGAGTTTGGCGAGGTTATGGAAAACGACTTCTGGACAGGTTTGAGGTGATTCTGGTCCACTATCTGGCAGGTCCAGGCAGGAAAGCGATGCAACATCAATATTGTTTATGGTGGGGATGGGGTGCTGCTGACCTCAACTCCGGACGTTTTGTGTTGGTGGAGGGAGTACTTTGAAGACCTCCTCAATCCCATCTACATGCCATCTAATGTGGAAGCACAGTATGGGGACTTGGGTGTGGACTCCCCTATCTCTGGGGCGGAGGTCGCTGAGGTGGTTAAAAAGCTCCTCAGTGGCCGGGTCCTGGGGGTGTATGAGATCCGCCCAGAGTTCCTTAAGGCTCTGGATGTTGTGGGGTTGTCCTGGTTGACACGCATCTGTAGCATCGCGTGAACATCGGGGGCACTGCCTCTGGACTGGCAAACCGGGGTGGTGGTCCCTCTCTTCTTTTCCAGAGGGTATGCTCCAACTATAGGGGGATCACACTCCTCAGTCTCCCTGGTAAGGTCTATTCGGGGGTTCTGGAGAGGAGGGTCCGCCAGATTGTTGAACCTCAGATTCAGGAGGAGTAGTGTGGTTTTCGCCCTGGCCATGAAACAGTGGACCAGCTCTATACTCTCCACAGGGTTTTGGAGGGTTCATGGGAGTTTGCCCAACTCCCATGAACATGTGTTTTGTGGACTTGGAGAAGGCACTCATCCGTGTCCCTCGGGGAGTTCTGTGGGGGGTGCTCCAGGAGTATGGGGTGCCGGGCTTTCTTTTAAGGGCTGTTCGGTCCCTGTATGACCAGTGCCAGAGCCTGGTCTGCATAGGCGGCAATAAGTCGGACTTGTATCCAGTGAGGGTTGGACTCTGTTAGGGCTGCCCTTTGTCACCGATTCTGTTCATAGTTTTTATGGACAGAATTTCTAGGCATAGCCAGGGCGTTGAGGGTGTCCGTTTGGTGACCTCAGGATTAGGTCTCTGCTTTTTGCAGATGATGCGGTTCTGTTAGCCTAATCGAACCGTGATCTTCAGCTCTCACTTGGACGGTTCACAGCCGAGTGTGAAGTGGCTGGGATGAGAATCAGCACCTCCAAATCCGAGACCATAGTCCTCAGCTGGAAAAGGGTAGAATGCTCTCTCCGGGTCGGGGATGGGGTCCTCCCCCAAGTGGAGGAGTTTAAGTATCTCAAGGTCTTGTTCTTGGGAGGAGGCCCTGGGGAAGACCCAGGACACGCTGGAGGGACTATGTCTCACGGATGGCCTGGGAACACCTCGGGATTCCCCCAGAGGAGCTGGATGAAGTAGTCGGGGAGAGGGAAGTCTGGATTTCCCTGCTGAGACTGCTGCCCCCGCATCCCGACCTTGGATTAAGCGGGAGATAATGGATGGATAGATGGATTTATACAGATGATGCTGAAATTTACTTGACCTATGAACTTGACTCACCACATCAGTGTGTAGAGCAAATAAACAAAAGTTTGAGACAAAATTTGCTTCAACTAAAGACAAGACAGAGATTATTTTACTAAGAAATAAAATACCCACTTTTACTTCAGGGCTCAATCCTGGTGTTCTAATGGATTTAGACAGAAGAAGTTCTAGGGGAGTGCAGAGGGGACCAGTGCCCTCTGTGACAACATGCATGGTCTCCTCTGTGTGCCCTCAAAATAATTATGATACTTGGGTCTGAAATAAATGTATTATTCTTATAATTGTTACTATTATTTATATGTGGGTAAATATTTTGTCTGCTGGGAACAAGCGAAACACAAATATAGTCGCTTCAGTTGGTGAAGTTAACAGAAAAAAAATATCAAAGTTGCAGAAGCAAGACAGTCAAAACAAGAAATCATAGTGAGTTGCATACTTGTAAAAACCATAAAATGTGCTTGTAAAGCATTGCATGAATAAGTTATCAGTTTTCAAAATTGCCTATTGCTTTTTAATGCAAGCAATCTAGTGTAAGTAATTCTTGGAGGACATTGTGAAATGAGTGAAATGTATCTGCCCATCTAACAGAAGAACTGGCCCCAGTCTGCCCCCCTGTCATGATCCATAGAGAAGCAGGCGAAGGAAGCCTTCTACACACACGAGGATCGGACGAGCAGGTCATGACACCCCCCAGTTGAAATGGTCTAGAATCACCACTGAATTTAGATCTTAGTTTCAACTGCAAGCAATGACTAAATCGGCCTTTTATCATTTTAAACACCTTGAGGTTTCATGCCCAAGTACAACTTAGAGAAACGTACTAATGTTTTTAACTCCAGCAAGGTAAAATACAGCAGTGGTCTGTTATCTGACTATAACCTAAAAGGTCATTGGACAGCTGCAGCTCATTTAAAATGCTGCTGCTAGACTTCTAACAAGGGTAAAGGAAATTGAGCACATTAATCCCATTCTTAAATCTTTACACTGGCTTCAAATTAGTTACAGAATGAACTTTAGAATGTTGCTTGACTATAAATCACTCAGTGGCTTAGGGCCAAACTATATTTCTGATAAGCTTTAAGAATACTAGACCAGGAGGTCCCTTAGATCAGTTAGTGGTGCCCGGAGTTAGAATCAGACATGGCAAGGCGCCATCGAGCTATTATTTTGCACACAGCTGGAACCCATGTTCAGAAGATCTTAGACGTGCTCCGGTTTTATCTTCTTCATTTTTAATCTCTCCATCTTCTACACACTGCCTTTCCAGGTAAGGCTTGTAGTGGCAGAATGCCAAGCGGGTCAGGACAGACATCCCTTTGCCAGCTGGCACATGCAATGCAACCAGCATGTTACGGATCTGCATTTGGGCATCTGCCCATTGGCATGCGCCCAAAACAGCTCCCGTAGAGGCCAACCTGGTGGCACCCTAATATGATGCCAAAACAACATCAGCTTTTTGAGGTTCCTCTAGTTTCCGGAACTACTTGCCTTATCACAGAGCATTAGTTTGATGACCTTTTGGAGAAACCGATATTCAGCTATTTGTACTTATGACCTTGTTCATTTGGTAATTACTCACAGCTTATAGCCATAGGATATATCCATAAGAACATAAGAACTATACAAACAAGAGGAGGTCATTCGGCCCATCAAGCTCGCTTGGGGAGAACTTAACTAATAGCTCAGAGTTGTTAAAATCTTATCTA
>JAABNX020000008.1:11017085-11044803 GCA_015163995.2 Mormyrus lacerda
GGGCAGATATATATTACATTGTGGGGACATTTGGTCCCCATGATGTGATAAGAACCTGTTATTTATGGGGTACATTGTGGGGATCATTTTTTTGGTGTTATGCCCATAGGAATGGATGTCCAGTCCGCACAAAGATATGACTACAGGTGTGTGTGTGTGTGTGTGTGTGTGTGTGCGCGTGTGTAGTACATCATGATTGTACACAACATTTATTTGCATTTCCATCTTTGAGGTTCTCTCGGATTTCTGGTGTCATGCAGCAAACAGAATCACTAGGGCTACTTCCCACCATTTGACCCATGCTTGGTACACCATCTGAGTGTCCATTCTGTTTTCTGGATTGTTCCATGATTCACCTTTCCCTGGGCAGCCCCAGAGGACCTCGCTCTTCCATGCTCACAGGACACAGTACCCGCTCTGAGCCACCACACTCCCACGACATGTGTTTGCGGCTTCCCGACAAGATGATTGCATAACCAGTGTGTTGAAACCCCCAGACAAACCATGTAAATATCAGGAATGCAGGTATGGGGAATTCTGCTTGCTGTGGTCTGGAACTTAACCCCGTACAGCCCATATGACCTAATTAAATTAAGTCCCATGGGTGTCCACAAGCATAGTGAAGTGGATCAAAATATGTATTCACTGTTAATGCTGAAGGTTAATTTCTTTATTTTGTCTTCTGCTTCTCAGTTTATGCAAAGTCATGATAAAGAAGCCAACATGTGACCCTACAGTAGGGCAGATAACCCAGTTAGATCTTAATCAGATGTAGAGTACAGGATGCACACACCCGCCTAAATGAAAGCATGCATGGACATGAAGGGAGTCTATCTTCAAACATCTACGCATACACAAAAACAGGCAAAAAAGCTGCATTTGGATACACTCCAATAAGAGCAGCGAAATAATACATACAGTCCGTCACAAATTCCTGCAACCTTAAGCATCCTCATGACTGGCATGCCTAATTCTTTCGGTATAACATAGAGCCCATGCTGAAGGTGTTACGATCGCTGGGCAGGTGAGCAGGCAAAAAGGCGAGCACAGCCGGACGTACAGGGAAACGGGGTTTAATGTAGGACAGGCAGGCACGAACATCAGCGACAACACAACAATCCAATGACAGATCTGACGTACTGGGGAAAGACGCGGACTAAATACACAAGCTAAGCAGGGATTAACAGGACACAGGTGATCACAATCGGGGCAGAAACACAAGGTAACGAGGTGGGCGTGGCACACGGGAGGATCGAACGGAGCGGATCATGACAGAAGGGACCCTCTTGCTGAATTTTCCCTGAAGAGCGGATTGGGGGATTGATGAATACTAGTCCCAGGGGTGGACAGTTCAGCTCCAGAAAGTAAAAATCCAGACCAAGACTTAGTTTCAACCAACCAGTTGAGGACCCTGTGACTGTGACTCTTTGGCTGAAACTAAATCTTGCCTATCCCTTAATTGTTCTAGCGACACTGTTTTCAGGGTCAGGGCTGAAAACCAGCAGATACCGTGACCCTCCTTGGGAGAGAACGCCCCCCTCCACTGTTACAGAGGAACGACGGCAGTTGAGGTTTGAGGGTAGAAAGCAGATGCGTTTCTAGGGTCAGATAACATTCCGGGCTTTGTCAAGACATTATCACTCGTGACGACATGATGACCATGATTGTTAAAAGGGATTGTAGAAAAGCCCTCTAGGGCCGCCCCTGGCACTGCCCATGTTGGAGACGCACAACAATATTGGCTAGCATATTATGGCCATCATTAATACAAAGTGTAGAAAACTGTGAAGATTCACACTTTTCATGTGCAGCTAAACAAACAAGTACAATCAGTACCGGTTTCAAAAATGATATGTGTTGTACAGGTTTTTTGTATGGGATCCTTGGAATTAGTGCAGGAGTCCTTTGTTTGGGACCCTGTAATTAGAGTAGGAGTTCACATATATCCATTACGTCTGCAGTTAACCATTGGCTTGAATATGTGGGGTGATGGAACCCATCCAAATTAATGACCACACCTATTACAATTCTTGTGAAATACAGAAGGAAGAGTGATGCAAGCTACGAGTCTTGTGTTTTGCTTGTTTGGCCAGAGTTTTTAAGATTATATAATGCAAATAGGACTTTTGGAAAATCTCCTAAGTTTTATTTTAAATGCAAATGGCCAAAGAGTTCAGCTTGCTTCTTTCCAGACAGCCAGTGAATGACAGGGGATGCTGCTGGTATCATTTCTGAAGGGGTCTGGTGCTACAGCTGATTCACATTACGCAAATAAGTGCTCAAAATGCACCTTCTGGAATCCCGAGCCACAAATGTTTCAGTTCCTTTGTAGCCAGCAAGAAAACTCCTCCCAAGTGGGTACAGGGTGTCACACACAGATTTCCTCAGCCTTTTTTGCATTTACAGTTGATCAAGCCATTGCCATTTGGACATATAGTGCATATTGCTTTTTCTGAATGGTTGTTGTTCTATGTTACATACCCAAAGTTGCTGGCTTTGTACCATTTGCAGCTCCTGCATGACCTCTATGAGTCAACCATTCAGATTTCACAGCTGGGCGGTATGCAGGATCCCAGGTGCACGTTCACCAGGGTGGGCCGACAAACCACAGCAGAGCTTCACAAGGGCACAGCTCTGACACTGAGAGACTGGCTTTGATGACGACGGCCAAGCTGGCTGGATCTACTTCAAATACCCCCTTTGTAACAGCCGTTATGAAACGGCACCTTCATGGCAGCCCTCTTTGGAGACCTATATCACGGTGCCAGTAAGAACCAAAAGCACACCTGTGTGATCCTGGAAAACACCCTGCCACGTAAAGTCTCGGAATGGGAGTACTGGCCTCTCCTCCTCACTAGGGATGCCCGTGCCAGTAAATCATTACGCATAACTCCGCCAATCAGAATGACAAACAGTTCAGATACTGCTCAGTGGCAGTGCAAACTGTTTACTGTTTATTGTGAACACATATATATATATCCACGTTAAAAAGACGTAAGCATATAGTTTTGGGGGTTATGATTGATAGCTGTTGATCTTTTTTCCCTGATTTGCATTACCACGGGTTACTCATCCCTGACTTTTAAACAGTTCTCTTGTTGTTTTCTTATGCCGTTTGCTTATTTCATAGAACTGATGTGGAGTTCGAAAGCATAAGTGTACATTTCCCAGTTCTTCGCTTTCGCTGCCCTCGCCAGCTACTGCGTTTAACCGCAGCCACCAAAAAAGGGTCACCCTGTCCTTGGAAATAAGGCTACATCGTCTGTCTGGCAGTAATGTTGGACTCCTGCTTTGTGCCTCCATTTCCTCCTCACAATGCCACCTGCGTGCTTGTGAGGACAGCAGCGTGTGCTAGGGTGGAGGTGCCTCTTCTTGCACAAATTAAGTCACGGTAAAAACACACAGATCCCAGCCAGAGTAAGAAAACTTCCAAAGCAACAGGCAGGCATATTATGGCTTCCAGCTATAGAACTAAATTTTTTTAAGATATTTTGCAATATCTGGGTTATCTTGTTACTTTTTTCCTGGTACAAGCCTGGGTAACCACATGCTTTGAAGTTGCCCACAGAACTGGGAAGTGCTGCAGCTAAATCAAATGACCCCCCCCCCCCCCTTTTCCCCAGTACATGGAACTACCTCTCTGGGCAAGGTATCACATGTCAGAGGTGGGTGTCTGCCTTCTGGTTGAGTGCTGAGCCAGGCTCAATATATGACAATACTCAGAGGGCATTATTTCACCCATAAGATACGTACCATTGTGTAGGATTGCGCTCTTGTACCAAAGTAGGTTTGAATGGTTATTTGTGATTTTATTTGTTGACTTTGTATTGCCCACCTCAGGGACAGCAAGGAGGTCACATACCCTAGACAGTCATCTCTAGGGCTAAACTTCCCCCACCCATCAATAAAAAAATGACATTTGATTATCTGTCCAGCAGAAGCGAAAGTTCCTGCCTAAATGACATACGGAAGAGCAGACATCTGGGCTAAATAAATGACTCATGTCACAGTTTATTTTACGTAGCCATAAAGGAGAGCAGGAAAGCGGCATTGTGTTCCGGACCGTGACTGCACACCCGAGGGCCGGCTGAGTTCACTGACCGACCGGTGAGGTTGCAAAGGAGTGGCCGCAGACACTCTGGAGTCATGTGACCCAGCAGTGATAGTAGCATCACTATGCTCTCCAATAATACCCAGAATGCACCACACTCTGGTCGTGCTTGTGTTGACCGTACCACCCATGCACTGCCGCCTACTTTGTGCCTGTCCACTAATAGTTCACGATGAGATTCAGAGCTATTGCTCTGGAAAACTCATGGACCTCTCGCCAAAAGATGCTCCTGTTTTGCATTCTTCTGTGGTAAGATTTAAATAAGAAAGGTGGAATCGGTTATAGTACTAGCAAGGAGCTTTGATTTAGTTCCAGCTAACAGCAAGCCCCATGCTGATAGCAGATTTTTCACGCCCCTTGTGCAAAGCAAAGCGTCTCGATTCTGCCAAATGGGACACCTGCCTAAAGAGTCCAGAATGTGCATGTTCCTCTGAAGGATCTGAGTCGATTATGCACAGAGCAGAACTGCTGGCTCCCACCAGAACCGGCCAGAAAAGACCTGTTTTGCCAGGCTGGAGCTGGGGGCACTTCCAGGCATGCTTAAGCGGTCGGGGAAAAAACAGGGGGTCCGTTGGCAAGCAGACGAGGCAGCTGCTGCTGCCCCCACCCCGTTTTTATTCCACAAGTGGCTTCAAGAGAAACAGTTAACCTCCACCGGGATCATTACCCGTGGCCAATATCGGCGCATTCGCAGTCCCACGCCAGGCGCTACAGGCGCTGACTGCCGCAGCACATATTTTAGACCCAAAGTCACCCCCGTCTGCACCCTCACAACTTTGAGCATTTCCTCAGAATGGCAGCGGGTCTCTTTACACATGCGGGTGCTTCTCTCGGGGGGACTGATGCAAGCGTACGCACTGCCCCATTTTCTTTCAGCGCCTTGCACTGCAGAGGATGGAGGCGAGAGCAATCAACGGGACGCGCATAAAGACAGCACGCTCCCTGGGAGACAAGAAGAGAAAAGGAGCCTTGAAGAGTAGTAAAACTCTTTTGGCACTGATTAGATCTCCTTCGAAGCAGCCCCACCCCCCTTCTGCAGCGTGCTATATATACACACAGTTTTCAGGACTCATTCATCAGCCTGCACTCTGCTTGCGCCGTGTGTGTATGCGTGTGTGTGTGCGTGCGTGAGTCGTTAGGGGGTACATGGTCCTTTCTTTGTGAGACACATCCCCTCCTCTGTCAGTAAACGAGAGAGTGAGAGAGAGAGTGAGAGAGAGAGAGAGAGAGAGAGAGAGAGAGAGAGAGAGAGAGGAAACGAGTAAGGGGGAGAACTGCACTTCAGATCTCACATGCCATGGAAGAGCATGCGCTGCTCTTCTGGATTTCCATGGGACTTATGTCCGCCATGGTCGGCGGGGCCATGAGGAAGATCCTGGCGACACACGTCAGCGCCGGCCCCACCATGGTGGCCTGGCTGGGGGTCACCATGCTGGTGGAGCGGCTCAGCTCACTGGGCCTCCCTGCCGTGCTGGCGCTGGCTGCTCTGGGAGCCGTCTGCCTCCTTGTGCCCTACTGGAGCCCCCCGGTGGCCCCCCTTTCCACAGAGGGCAGGGCGGTCTTCATCACAGGTAGGGGCGCCCGCCAGCTCCGCCGTGACTCTACCTACCAGCCGAGGCACTAGTTGCACAACTTCCCCCTCTGTCACTCTATCTTTCTGCACGCGCTCTCTCCCTCTTTCTTTCTCGCTCGCTCAAACGCACCGGCTTGCAAGGCTCCAACACAGCCCTGACATGTTAAATTTCACACAAGCAGCAGCTGCATGACCCCGATCGGATGTCTGTCTGCATCTGGGCTTCGGAAGTGTCCTGGTGTGCAGCAACTTCCTGGTACTACATTTTCAGCACAAACTGTTGCCCGCATGTCTATGCTCTCATTTATGGTGTAGCACACTGAACCCCTAAACACATTTTCTATCTAATTTCAAAACCAATGTAAGCCTTTTAGTGCAAACTGATTACCTCCACTTCACTTGATGTACTGTTTGAAAGCATAAGTTCTTGTGATCAAGCTAAAGTTCTTATATAACTCTCAGGATAGCATCCCTCACAGGAGTGTGTGTTAAATATTAATGAGCTTATTAAATCCTTTTTATATTGAAGTAATCACCGGCTCATAATCCTGTGTATTTCTTTTCAAGATATGCAGCCAACATCTGCTGTAAATTGCTGAAACAGAATTAAATGATTAGTGCTTTAATGCTGTATGTATTGAATAACTATACTAAATCCCTGAGTAAAGTCTGTGTATAGTATATCAAATACTGCACAAAGTGCTTGTATAAATGCCAGAAAATGACCTGTAACCAAATTTGGGTTTTTTTATGATATTCCCACGTGATCCTTGTGAGTGGAAGTTATATTATATTTCATGAGCTTTCTTAACCTCATTAACATTATGACCTCATTATCAACACATATATATTATTGCCTAAACTTTCAGTGAAATCTAGGCATAAATTACTTGTAGACTTTGAGCACAGAAAATGGTATTGCTAATCCTGCTCTGTGGCCATAGCAGAACCTCACAAAACCTAAAATGAGGAGACTCTTATAAAAATTATATTTTTAACATGTGTTTATTATTATTGTTGTCATCATTTTAAAAATAAATAAATAAATAATACTTTTAAGAGCTATACTGCCCAATCTGGTCTTTAGAAACCAAAATGTATTACATATTTGACGTGTAATTATCCTAAATAAATAAAATCCATAGTTATTCCCATTAATGCTAAAAATGCATAATGTAGCCCAGTGTCAACATTTCAACTCCAATAGTTCACGTCACACACACTGTACAACATAGAACCCTTATGCAGATCCACACAACGCTTTTCGTATGTGAACATGTTGGTTCAAGACTGATATTTGGTGAATGGAGAGTAGACCCATACAGAGATATAAAAGATTAGCTGTACTTTATGGTACCTGCTGCAAGCAAGACAAAATACTATCGTACTTCCCGGTTGATTAATAGAGCGCGTACACACTCACACTGAATAAACACCATTCTTCTCTGGCCTGAATCCAAAGGTGTGGGCGGGACAAACAACTTTCCGAAGTGAGAACAGAATTTATCTGCTTCATGCCGAGTAACGACACGGAGAAATGTATGCTGACTGATCTGTTTTATAAAGAATCCTGTGTGCGGTTTCGCTCTCGCTCTCGGCTGTCCTCTAATCTGCAGGAACAGCGGACGGTGCATGATATTCACCTGCCCGTGCGCAATCTCCATGGTCATCTCACAATAACTGGCTTTAAATCGTGTTTTAACCAGATAAAAAAAAATGGTGAAATATTAAAATGCATATAAATATGTTACACGTTGTCGCGTAGACTCTCTGGAGCAGATTCTTTACATAGGTATCATGAAATATCAATGCATGAATCCAGATCGACACTGAAGATCCAGTCACAAAAGGTGGGAATGTTTTCACGGCGCTTAAAGCAGGTAGTTACCCCCGGAACACCTGTGATGCTGCTTCATTGCTCTTTTCCATAGCCAAATATAGTGTGTGTGGTACCAACATGCATCAAACATGAAAACTACGTTGGTCTGAGTGTAAAAACAGCCTTCAAAAATACTACGTACCTCAAGGAATAACACTGTATTACAATAGTTTGGCTCGAAATCACAAAATATGGATATGAATTTTGTTTGAAATAGATGAGTAGGCAATTTAAATTCCCATGGAAACAGCATTAACCAAGTTTCAAGCGAAAGAGCATAGTGTACTGGCAAACCTAAATAATACGTGTTATAAAGGTTGATGTACGTCTCACATCGTTTGATGGTTTAATAAGGCACTCATTTATGATGGTATACTCTGTGGTGAGTAAAAATTAACGTTGTGTACACAATGATACATTAAAATGTAAGATATAGCGTGCGGAGAAGGAGCGTCCCAGGTTTATGATTAAAAGCGTCGACCAGGTACGTGGACTTAGTGGCTCACTTCATTACTAAATCAAAAGTTTGTGGGTATGCATTGACAGTTTGAAAGTGACAAAATAAAGCTGCGAAAGAATTGCAGTGGCTCGGGCTGGCAAGAGGCAGTCTAGTGGCATGGAAACCAGACTCGGATCACCTTCTTACCCAGTGGCTTAGGGGGCGAAGTATCCCCGCCCGACGCACAGTGCAAGCCGCCGGCATAATTTACAACTCACTAAGCTGAAAAAGTTGAATTTCATCCAATGACGCTGTTGTTGCCGTTGGAAGTAGTGTCATATTTCTTTATCACTAATATCCGGGAGAGACCAGGATTTCATTTGTACTTTCAAAGACTACGCAACGTTCAAAGACACATCGCTGTTTTCGAGGAACAATGGATAATTAAGCGAAAACCAGTAGTAGGCCAATGAAACAAAGTATTAAGGATTCAAAATGGTTTTTTTTTGCCAATGCAACAAGTGCATTGAAAAGCTTACTCATTCAGCCGCACCTAGTACAAAGAACAACTCACCCGGTACAAATAAATATGCAAGAGGTGCAATGGTGCTGTGAAAATAAGTGACACTTACACTTTCCAATACAAATAAAGCACAGATTTTACAGTAGCCCAGATTTAACTATCAATTACGTAGAACACATGGGAGAATCTAGTATTCTGCATTCTGATGTCACTCCCAGATTTCAGGACTGAGAATGGCTCCTAACAGACATTTCATTAATGGGCTTTTCCTGACCTGTATTGAATCACCTTGTAACTTTGTAAAAAAAAAAAAAAAAAATAAAAAAAATAAAAAAAAAAAAAAAAAAGGAAAAAAATGTTAAACCTCTTATGAATCAATTTAAATGGCAGGGGGATAGCCATAGCTAGCATACCTGAGGGGATGAAAGCTGGAATTGCACAGACTGGCTCAGTTTCCAACATGTTCAGTGGGTCACTGTAAACTAATGTACTGAACAAGAGGGTATGCACCAGCCCTTCATGTTTATGTTGCACAAGAAAAACTGCCGTAAAGCCTTATGTTGTATTTTCTGCCCAATGTTATTTAACCACATTTAAGCTGTATCATGATTAACATGGTAAAATAATGTCTTGAGTTCATTCTAGGAATGTCTGGAAGGTAATTTACAGCAAGGGAGTTTGAATTACACCCAGTTTGCAGTACTTATGGCCCCAGTACTAGATCTTACCCTAACCCTGTCCATTTGAGTAGGCATAAAACAGCTTGATGATGATGTGTGTGTATATATGTGTGTGTGTGTGTGTGTGAGGGGGGGGTGGGGGGTGGTCAGGAGCAGCGTAAACACCCCCAGCAAAGTAGAAATAGCTCATGTCTGTGTTTTTAAATAAAGATCAGAGATTATGCAGTTGTTTTTCCTCGTGGTGAGGGCACAGAAAAGCTGAGTCTCCGGGAAAAGCAGGTGTGCTGCTTGTGAAGCTTGGCTTTGCTTTGACTCTTTTAACTACAGCAGGGAATGGTTTAATGGTACACTGACAGGTGAGATTAAACAGCTCATGCAAGTGTTAATGTGTGTTGGTTTCCAGGCACGTCCAGTGCCACCAAGGGAAACCAAAAATATAGCCTATTCCTGGAAGTATCGCAGTGGTGAAAGCACGGGAAGCTTCTCACTTCCAGTCCCATGGGTTCTATTGTTGTAACTTTGAGAAGTTATTTAACCTGCTTTACCTCAAAAACATAGAAAACTATCAACTTGACAAGCTATAAATTGATTTTTCCAGCAAAAACAGCAAAGCTAATATTTGGTACCAGCCTTTTGTTATGGCATTTCAAGAAATCTGAAAGGACACTTTCTGCAAGCTACAATCGCTGTGTGTCTCCACGCCACCAAGATTTGCATCACATAGCATGCATTTTTCTCATGTGCAGTACAAAAAAAACTGATGCACTTGTTTGCGTTCAAAATAATGATACTTATCTGTTATCTGACCCGTTAATCTTCACATTCGTCGACTTGTTCATAATTCGCATTGTTGTGATTTCAACAAAACACATGCCAGTTTTCCGTCTGCTATTTAATGAATGCATGTAGAACCCTACAATCTACGCATTCAGTTGGGTACTCAATGTGGTTAATTGGCTAATAATTGCATGAGCTATTTCTGTGTAACATTTCAGGTGGACCACATGCTCGGAGAGACTGGCTCCATACTTGGCGCAGTCATCCCCATCGTCACCGTACAGCGACCTTAAGCTTCATAGACTGTTTCTGAGTAAACAAATTCCACACCATTCCCATCTGTTTTGACGTGCTGTGTGCCTGCTGTAATTGCCCATTGGGTATTGATTGTGTGATCTCATACCATTCGGTTTCTTTGATCGCTAAACTATTCTCAGTTCTTCCCAATAACCTGCTACCAGATGCCATCCACTCTAGCTGCCACTTTTAGGACTTCTGCCTCTTCTTTGTCTTTTTTTGTTCCCCTTTCAGCCCATTTGAAGCTGGTGCCTATTAGCTGAAGTAATACGCTGGCTTATACGGGTCACGTGGTCTCCCTCAGGTCAGTGCACGGACCGAAAACAAATAAAGCGAAAATAAAGCGTGTACTCAAAAATGGTTGCGTCAACATACTGTTACGATGTTATCAGAATCATTTTGAGAACCATCCAAGGAATTCATTGGGAACCCAGTACATTCCAGTAATTTCTGGTTAATCTAATGTGGGTGAAAGACTAAAAACATCACACGCAGACAGCGAATCTCATTGGGGCCGTAAACAAGATTATTGGCTTTTGTCTTATTTGTCGCAAGCCTTGCCAGCAGCATGTCAATATTTGGATAACCACCACCGCTTAAAGTTGATTGGCACGAGAGATCAGATCGTAAACATGACTTACTCTGTCGTCCCCGTCCTGGTGAGTCACACACTAAGTTGAACCTCTCACACCCCAGGGAACTCTGTGTGCTGTTTATTCAGCAATATTAACCCAATGTCACTCAACAGATTTACTTTACGCCACCAAACCACGGGTGTGCAGTTTTATGCACTGTTCTTGGATGATGTCCAGCATCAGTCTGTAGTTGAAAGGCCCTGTAAACTTGACTCTAAAAATATCTTCACTACACAATCTTATGCAATTGATACAGCTTCACCTCACCCTATTACGATTTGTCAACAGCAAAAACGAAACGTAGAAAAAAAATACCTGAAGCCATCTTATTTTGAGACTTTCATTGTCAAATCAATTGCATGCATCTCATTTTACATTTTGACTTTTAGTTTGAATATCTGCCGTGGCTAAAAACAATTCCAGTGGCTGCTGTTGACACCTCTTAAATGAATTCCTAATGATGAAACTTTTGTTTTGTTCCATAGATTTATGCTGTGGAAACTGAGTGATTCTGTAAGGTTTGTCTGAAATTTAACTGGAACATGAAAGAACGATTTCGCTTTTCAGTAACTCAGAACAAATGTAAGTTAAGCATTTAATCGGACTAATTTGTGTATTCTTTAGAATACAGCTGCTTGACTTATATGGTATTTACATGTGACACATCTCCTGAGATCTTTTGGCGTGATGGTCCTGCCCACAGGGTACGGAATGCACACGGGATATCTGGGCTGCAATAGGACACAGCCTGACCTCCACATGATTTTTGAATCTGGCATGTATCCTCAGACTACCTTATCTTATGATAAGGTCCAGCAGAAATATGAGTTATGGAGGTGTGATTATGATAACAGGACAACTCGTCTTTCACTATGAACATGTCGTTCAGGGTAAAGGTGACAAGTGTTAACTTTCACCGGAATGAATCGGATGCATATGATACCTTCATTGCATTGTTCATTAAAATGCTTATCATCCGCTTATTGTCCAGCCATGGCAGACTTTTCACTCCTTAGTTAACAATCGATAGAATGTCAAGTGTCAAGTACACATACTCCCTGCACTAGACAAAATGGACCTTGTGATGTTTTTCTTGAAGGTTTTCAGCATGCCTGTGGCTACACCTAGAAATGTCATTTATCAGGTTTGAGGAAAAATAGACCCCTCTTTAAATGGCACCCTCTTAGATGCTTGCGACTGTGCCAAGGTCCATTTGAGTTGTATATTTAGTTCCACTAAATGGTAGTAAAACCTCATTGCAAACTTGCAGCAGATTGTTCATTTACATTGTTTGTTACTCAATGTATACACATTTCATGAATAAGTGTCAAAACTGTGTTTCCCAGCCATACATGTAAGGGATTATGTATCTAAAACTATGTTTGGTCAAAGAACAAGAGCTATTTTTGAGAAGCGCATTCGGCCATGACACAATGGAGCATGTCCTTGGCTTTATATTATATGGATGGCTGACTATTTGCAATGCATAGTCATGGGTTGTTGCTACCTTTGTGGTTACATATTTGTGAAAATTATCAAGATGAAAATGCTATTCATTCTACGGAAAGCGATTCCATCCCGGGATAACATTCCAAGGGAAGTTTAGTGACATTCAAGTTGAAAGAACAGTAAGTTCTAGTACACCAAAATAAACCTGGAACAAATCGGTGTTCTCAAATGTTTAGATGACGTACTGATACCTGACAAGGAACAAAACATCACACCACAGAATGCAAATAGGATGTGTTCAATATGCCGGTATCATTGCCATTAAAATTATTATTTAATACTGACTTTGATGCAGCCTCAATAATGTGTCAATAAGAAGAAGGAGAATTCCCAACAACAGAAGTCAGCATGGATATACCTTCATTTGTTAACTGGGTTTAACGCACACTCTCCGTTTTCTGTCAGGTTGTGACTCCGGTTTTGGGAAGTCAGCCGCTCAGAAACTGGATGCGCTTGGGTTCGAGGTGTTCGCCAGCGTGCTGGATCTGAGCGGAGAAGGAGCCCAAGAGCTGCAACGCGTTTGCTCGCCCCGTCTCACCCTCATCCAGATGGACATAACCCAAGACCAGGACATTCAGCAGGCGCTGGCTCGCACCAAGGCCAAACTGGGGCTCCGAGGTAAGATGCACATTAATGGTAGCTGGACTGATTCTTAACGTATGGGGGAGTCGAGTGTTTCTTCACGTCTCATGTTGTGGGACAGGCATAAACATTCATGTCTTTGACTTGTAGCTCCCCGCCGGCAATTCATCATGAATTTCAAACATGCAGTGTTACTGACACAGTAATTGTTTTTACACTGGAGACGACTTTATAACAATTTTTATTTGCTTTATTTAAAAAAAAAATCTATCATAAATATATGAAAATAAGAAATGCTGATGATGTAATTAATGCCACAGTGTAGGAGAGAGTTTGAGCAACTTAATAACTTAATTACAAAGGTCTGTTTATTGGGAGGGGTAAGTAAATCCAAATTAAATACTGGGAGGACACACGTTCCAGGTTCCTATGTTTTTGACACCGTGAGTGTCTCTTTATGCACGATTTGGGGGGTTTGTTTACTTAAAAAAACAGCGTATTAGCTGTACAGGACGTGGCCAATATGAAATCTGACTCCTGGCAGTTAGGGGCAAACTGGATCTCCTCTCATGCGGGGATCACTGGTCCTGTCACTCATCCCTCCCACGATCTCTGTCCAACAAGCGCACACTTGCTTAGTCATTCAGTCACTTGCGCTTTTCTTCTGCCTCACTGCACGCTCACCTACCCAGTAACGTTGCTCACTTTACAATTTCCAGCCGAGAGCTGCGGGGCCAGTTTGTTTCCATGACTCTCCACACGCAGAGTGAGCCCGGCCCTCGGGCACACGTATCTCAACACACCGCACACACTGTGCCTCTCGATGTGCATGTCCAAAGTGGGGAGCTATCCCGATGACATCAGAGTAAGCGGAGAGGAGAGAAAAGGATGGGGGTGGGGGCAGGGGGACGAGAGACCTCTACACCTGTGGAATCGGGAATGCTTGGCTGTGTTCGGATGGGGGGGGGATCCCATCTGGTGGATACAGGGTGTCCTAAAATGTCCAAATGTATATTAAACAGCTGCAGGAACAATGAGGGGGATGAATTTACTTCTCCCTGTGCCTAATGAAGAAACGCCGCCGTTCCTGAGAAACCCAGTTTGGCCGTCGATTCGCTACACAGTGTCGCTGAAAACAGGCGATTATACAAGACGAGCTCAAAGAGAAGCGTTTAAAGCAAAGCTCCCGGTTCATATTGGGACTGGTGAAGCATGTATCAGCTATTATCAATGCCCATTTCCCATGACGGCAATTTAGTGCAGCTTGAATCATCACCAAAACTGTCTTGTTGTGAACCAGGGAGGCAGGAAAAACAATGATACGCTGAGAGAAACACAGGAGACGTTCCCATGCGCCCTTGACAGCCCTGCTGTTAAAAGCAGGAGCACCGGAGGACGTGTTAAAACATCCTGTTTATGGGCCATCCCAGGCTGCACATCAAGAAGGCAACCGCGGGACCAGAGCTGGCCGTCTTCCAAGGGATGAAGTTCACATGTGAACACAGTCCTTTTAAATAGCTCCTGCTCCAGATTTTGCTCTCGCGTTAAGGTCATGTTTTGAATTAGCTCTATTTTAGAATTGTTCAAAAGGTGTGAACCCCTGCTTACAACACATGATGTGGGGTGGATGTAACTCCTCGCTTCCTGATATTATGAAATTTTAACAAGGTTCTTGGGAATTCTTGGGTTGTCATAGACTCAGAGCCAGCATTCAGCTCCCCTTGAGTAGCTGGGGTTAAGGACCTCACTCAAGGGGTCCAACAATGTTATGATTACTGTCCACGGGTTTCAAACACACTACCTTCTGGATACAGACATAGCTCAGTAGCCCGCTGGGCTACACAGCATCCCTTTGCGTTTTTTTGTAAACACTGTGTCGCACTCTGTGGCCCCTGGTAGCCTCTGAGTCATCCATTAGACAGCTGCGATAAGGGCTTTTATGTTTACCTCTAGCTGTGCGGGACACCTGCTTTAGGTTAGTGGGTGGACTAACAGGGGGGGCCTCATTAGCTGTGCAGGCGTGAGCGCCAGCGCTGGCAGCATCCTAGACTACAGTCAGCACGGTTTGTTTGTGGGCGAAGTGTGAGCATTTGGGGGGTTTGCTGCATCCTGTCCGCAGAAATGCGTGCACCCCCGTGAGCAGAACTGAGTCATGGAAGTCCAGGAGATGGAGACAGGACCACAAGACCAGCGGAGAAGCAGACATTCTCCATCAAACGTTTTGGAGGATGTATGTTCGCACAATAGCGTTGTAGAAAGAGGAACTGGGGAAAATTAGTGTACATGTTTACTTGGGGAAAATATGGGCACTATCAGAGAGGCACAACTGAATTAAACTTAACAGGGAACAAAATCAACACCACTTTATTAAAAAAAAAAACTAACAAATAACAAAACAGGGCTTTTTTTATGTTGAAGGTAAAAAAAATTATAAAACAGAAACTGAAAAGTCAAACCAAATGAAAGAATCTATACACTGTCCTTCACCTGCTCACCAAAGCAAAACAGTGCAGTTACTCAACAATCTAGCAGAATTACAACACGATCTGTGAACCTTGAAACAGTAAGAAAAAGTAGATGTGCAGGTCATTTGAGCCCATGGACTTTATTCCCCTATAACAGAGACATGCAGAGGAAAGGAGAAGCGCAAGATAACTGAGCAGTATTAAGGCTGTAGTGAAGGGGTCCGTATGAGGACAGAATGGACTCATGGTTTGGGGAAATCGGAGAAATGATGTTAAATCATGCATGCAGTAAAACATCATATTAACTGTTGCTGCCTGGTAGAGGGTGTCCAGTGACGAGACAGTTGAACGCTACATGAACTTTTTCGAGACTGAATTTATGCTGACTTTGATTCTGGCACCGTGGAATATTTATAAAAATTCTAAAAGCATAAATGGGTGATGCCAGGCTTTGACAAAGGTCCACGCCCCTGTGTGTGTCGTGAGTGTCCATGGGAAATGTGTAGGCCCTGTGAACGTCTCCACCAGCACGCGTGTCTGCTCTCCTCGTCCCCCTCTGGGTCTCGCCGTTTCACGTGGACATGGAGCACACACTGTTCCCTGTCTGGCTTTCTGCTTTTGGCCCTCTCTACACTCTTCTCTGCTCGTTCCATCTTGCATCCCCCCCCCCCACCCCTTTTTCCCTCTCGAGCACGATGGAATCGAAAACGAAGCAGGGGGTTTGGAAATCAGCATAAATCACGAAATCGGCTGCACTCTTGGAAATGTAAGGCAAAAATTTAACTCGAGCACAGGGGAGAGGATGGAGGTTAGTGTGTGTGTGTGTGGGGGGGGGGGGTTAAGGAAACTACCTTAAGCAAGGGCACTTGATATTACCGCAACATGAATGTCTGTGATTTTGAAACAATCATATTTTTCTGGACCGCAGTTCCCTCATGTTATACCCATAGCTCTTTGTTTTACTCCCCTTTACTCCTCTTCCTATGTTTGTCCAAGCTGGCATCTCTGACAACATCCATCCAGATGTCTGTAGACCACCCAGCCATGGTGGAACATTCTGGGTGAAACACAGAGGGAAGGGGGGCACTGGGCAAATCCTATTGAGTTGAGCAAAGCTCACCATGCTCCCCATGCTTGCCCCATGCCAGCAGCTGGAAGGAAGCTCCTCATAGCTACCTGTTGTCTGTGTCATCTGATGCCGCCCCCCCCCCCCCAGTGGTGGACACCTGGTAGTACACGAGTGTCCAAGACTTGTCACGTCAACCCTGGTACTATAGGACTCATCTACCTGAAAGCTGACCTGCCTGATCATCATCTTCACTGAACCAGATAAACCCCATACCACCATTCTCCAGGCCTCACATATGCTTCACACACAGCTGAACTTAGCCCTGTCACAGGTTCTGGCCTCCGCAGCTATCAGAGGTGAGCTCAACTACCAGCTAAGTGACATCCAGTCCTCCTTCCTATTTCTCGACAGGCCTGTGGGGGCTGGTGAATAATGCTGGGGTGTGCGTGAACTTTGGGGATGCAGAGCTATCCCTCATGTCCAACTACAGGGGCTGCATGGAGGTCAACTTCTTCGGCACACTGAGTGTCACTCAGACATTCCTGCCTCTTCTGCGGCGGGCGAAAGGCAGGATTGTGACAGTGTCCAGCCCCTCAGGTACTGAGACCCGAAGGCATGCTACACTACTCCAGTGAGATGTTCCTCATCTGCTGTCACTATGCTTTTTTAAATGAATTTACTTCCAATCTGTACTACACATCTGTGCAACCTGGCATCTTTCCTCTGTGTTTTCTAAACATTTTCGAACTCACTAAATGCTATGAAAATGTTGAGTTCAATTCACCATTGATTAAAGCCACCACAGACACCACGTGACAAAAAATTCAACCTAGCGATACATCTGCATTTATCTGCTTTATATTGAGAACATTTGGCAGCCTGCAGAACACCTGAAGGCCTAGGAGAACATCTGAGGAATTTGAGAACATGAGATGGGCCTGTCTCTGTAATATATGTGCAGTTACAGTGCCCTTCATAAAGGACGGACTGAACATGGCTGTGCAGTGGTGACGCAATGATGGGGGCCTCTTTGAAGTGCCTGGACCATCACTGCAGGATGTTCTCTGGTTTTGACATCATGTTATACATGTTTTAAGTCTCAATCACAGCATTTCAGTCCAATGGTAGTGCGTGAAAAAAAATGCCAGCTGGGTGAATTTCATTCACTCACTGGAAATCCTGTTGGCCGGAAGATTGCGTACGGAAAAAATGCGATGCTCCTGGTCCTGCAGCAAACACAACCAAAACTCACAAACACACAACTCCATGCAAGCTGCCAAGTAAAAGGATTGGGTTAGCTTGACTGAAGAGCCAGGGTTGTTCAGGCACTTTGCAATAAACAGTCAATTTAGTATTTTCCAAGGAGTTTTTCTCCCCGTGAGCTGGTTTGCCACAGAAACCCCTCGAAAGGCTGCTGTTGCGTCCCCTCCTGGCCTGCTCTGCTTGCCAATGCGTTCTCATTCACACATGCATTCCCAGTATCAACTTGTCAGATTCTAGTAGCAGGGCTATTTTTATCACCCTGGCGTTCTTATGCAGCAGCACGACCAGATGCGGCTGTCGGGCACATGGGGTGAAAATGGCAGGCCGTCGTGCTGCATCGCAGATGCCGTCCCCAGCTGCAATTCTGCACAGACCTATAATCCAATTTCCAGCTCCGGTGCTCAACGAGTATCATGTCAGTAACTCATCCAGCAGTATGACTGGATAAAAGGCTGTGCAATTTGCTTTGAATAGGTGTCAGTTTACCGCATTGACTGTGAATGGTCTTGCAGTTTATGTTGTGCCACCCTACGGTATGCTCTGCTAGGGTGTCCTGTCTATTGGATTTCTATGTTGCACAGAGAAGTGTAGTGCTACACTTTGCTGATCTATCCTACCCATGCTATACCATTATGCATTGTTCCGTATCCTACCCATGCTATACCATTATGCATTGTTCCGTATCCTACCCATGCTATACCATTATGCATTGTGCCATTGCATGCTGTGACGCATGCCGTGCACATTACTTTGCAGGGGAGCAGCCATTTCCCTGCCTGGCAGCGTATGGTGCTTCCAAGGCAGCACTGAACCTGTTCATCAATACTTTGCGACACGAGCTGGAACCCTGGGGTGTCAAGGTGTCCACCATACTCCCCGCATCATTCAAGACAGGTAATGTGTGTCACATCGAAGACACTACAGTGCATTGTGGGATAGCGCACATCAAAGTTGCGACATCATCAAAGCCGTGCCCACAGCAAGGTTCTGCCCCCATAAAGCCTCCTCCCACCCCATTATAACACTAGTTGTTGGAATCACAAAAAAGTCCATGTAGAGACAGAAATAACAGACAACAGAAAAGGCTTGTGTTCGGGCTAAAAGATCTGGTTGTTATTCTAAACACGTACTCAAAATCGGCCAATGAAATTCCACCGTGGGGTAGCTTCTTTGGACCTCTGGCTATTGGCTGAATGTTGATACGTATCTGTCGCATCCTCACAGCCAGCGTTCAAGGATTCACATGTGCAGACTGTACTCCACGTCCAATCAGCCGGACCCTGGGGCATATGGCACGTTAATATAAGCAGCTGCCCAACTGTGTAAAGTGGTAATATGTTAAGTTACATAAGCTGGCTTTGATAAAGACATCTGTTATTAGTATAGTATTCATAGGCTTGCGGGGCCCCTGTCACTTACAAGCAGGCCATCACAGCCTACAGTTTAAGGTTTGACGGAATCCCCCAGACCTTTCTTTAGACGCATGGGTCAGTTGTTCCATCCTGCATCCAGGGGGCTAGGAGATACATTTAAAGGGAAGGCCGCTTTGTTCCACTTCTGTGCTCACCTACCACTGTGGGATGTTGCGTTAAGGGAAGGTGCTCTAAATCCCTGGATAAACTGTACCCGCGGTCGTCTTGACGTCGCAGCTTCCTGTACACTTAATCAACCAGCTGCCCCTCTGGCAAAACTGAAAAAGACCAGAAAAACGAGATTAGGGGGTAAGCGTCGAAGTGAGTGTAGTGCAAGGATCTAAAAAGTGCAGGTGGGGAATCCCCACCCAGTGAAATGCAGTGAGGCGAGAAGTGCTGCAGTCCCACATGTGCAGGAGGAGGGATTCAACACAGTCACTGAATTGAATGGTGCATCTCAAACAAGCCACCACCCCTCCACTCGCACAGCTCAGCTAATGGAACATGATTCAATGTCAACTAAATAAACACATGAGTACCAAACAGACTTGGACTGCGTGGGGCTTCTTCTGAGCTAGCAGAGTTTACTTTGGGTTTACTTTGATTTAGGGATTGAAGTAAAAGCCCTTCGCAGACAGTGGCCCCTACTGGGCACCTACTGGATCACTAAATAGACAAACAGCCAAGCCCTCCTGTCTGAGTGACCCCTGCCCCCTGTCGACATTTCTTTCTAGGTCAATCCAGTAATTTTGAGTACTGGGAGCTCCAGTACAAGCACCTCCTCCAGAACCTACCTCCAGCCCTCCTGGAGGAGTACGGCGAGGAGTACCTGCTGGAGACAAAGCAGCTTTTTCATCAACACGCCAAGATGGCGAATGAGGACCTGAGCCCCGTCATCAACACCATCATCGACGCTCTGGTGTCGCCTCGGCCCAAGTTGCGCTACTACGCTGGCCCGGGTGTGGGCTTCATGTACTTCATCCACAGCTACTTCCCTGTGTCCCTGAGGGACCGCTTCCTTCAGAGACTCTTTGTGAAGAAGAAAGTGCTGCCTCAGGCACTGCAGAAGCAGAGCAGCAATACTAGCGACAGCCACAACAACAACAACATCGACAAAGTAGACGAATAAACGCAGATCGGCACACGCAGAGATGTGATGATAGGACCACCCATTTAACGTACTCACAGTGATGTTTTCCCACTGTACCCTCTTCCTTACCTATGTTTTGTACTTTTTGAAGGGATCACCAAATCACACCCAAACATCTACATCTTACTGGAGGACATGGCACATATATGCGTGTAATAAGGTCAAACAGGGGACAGTAGGCTAAAGTTCACAAAGTCAGACTGTCTAGCAGCTTCTCTGTGCTGTCTTGGGAAGGAGGCTTTCTGCTGAGGGAGATTATACATACTGTCCACCTGATAACTTCAGATACCACTACATTGGTTAAATCATATGACGTGTTAAAATCTCAGCTCTTGGGAGTTTTACTTACACGTAAATGTTCTGAGGGAAGAAGGAAAACTGATGGTTTCAGAGAGATAACCAGTCAGATTGTAGATGAGGTGGGGCCAGGACATCTGATTGGCCCGCCCGCTTCCTCTAGTTGCTTGGACCCACCTCCTCCACAATCTGATTGGGTAAAACTCCCATGAGCAAAATCTCAACCTAAATGCACTGACACGTATGGAAAAAAAACTGCCTGCCTTTTATGTGTCTGACTGTATTTGTGTGCGTGCGAATATACACGTTCGAGTATTTCGGTGCGTGTTTGTGTACGTGTGTGGGTGTTTCTGTGTTTGTCGGCAGGCTCCATCTGGGGTTTCGCCGTACACTGGAATCATATTGTTTTTGGGCAGAACCGATCCAGCATCACCCCTTCACCAACGCCACGTACTGATTCTGGTTCACAGCACAGCAGCTGAATCTCACGCAATGCCTCAGCTCTCGGTTTTGTACATAAACTCCTTGATATTCAGTTTGGGTATGCAAAGACCGAATTGCCAAGGGTCATTTTTACTGTATTACTCTTTGTTAGTGTTTTCCCCCCCTTATGTTGTTCTTTGAATCAAAATATTTATGCCAGTTTCTTCACAAATCAATAAGACTGTGAATTTTGTAAAAAAAGAAAAAAGACAAAAAAAAACGGAAATTGTTCACACAGTTAATTCTTTGATAGTATTAAAAAATTAAATATTTTGAATTGTCTCTTGTGTTCCTAAAGGTTCCATGTTGAATACTGATGTTTTATTTCTCACCAAGATTTCATTAAGAGCCACATGAATTATTTAAAATTTCTTGTCCTCAAACACTTCACCCGAGTATATTTTAGTTTGCCTCCATGTTTCCTAATTTTTTATTCCATTTTGATTAATGAAGTGGGAAATTTCCCACTCTGCAAACAACCAGCTATAAAAACAAAGCAGTTGTGGACTTTTTTCCTGCTGGTCAGCAGTTTGGCCGCACCTTATTAGATAATGATCGGCAGTCGGCCTGTGCCCATTCCGGGAATCTTCCCCGGGCTTCGTTGAAACAGCAGGCTGGCAGAAACCCCACAGTGGCTGGCATAGAGATTTCCTAATGCTAGTGGGGTGGCACTTTTGGCCCCTGTGCTGAAGAGTGGCTGCCAGCCGCGTCATTTGCTAGGACAGGTGCCCTCTCTCGCTGTTTCCATGTCACATGATGCAAGCTGTCAGGTTGCATGAAGTCAAATTCCACTTAGGGCATTTCTAAAGCTACTCTCCATGGAACAGTATGATTTATTACACAGTGGTTCAGCACAGGAGCACGGTGGGTTGTGGGTTCGCTTCCGGGCCTGTGCTCTGTGTATGTGCGGCATGCATGTTCTCCTTATCATTGTGCCACTTTCTTTTGGGTTCTCTATTTTCCTTCTGCACTCAGTCAGCTTGAGCCCTGCAATAAATTGGCATCCCATCCACAGTATCTCATACCCAATTTCTATGGACAATGGATGCATTGTATTAAGTAGAGCATTATGTCAAAATATGGTGCCGTGACCTATAAGTTGGTGGGCCTAGATATTTTTCTGATAATAGAGCTGTTCTTTCACATGTTTCTTATTCAGCCGCTGATCTGAATGGGCACCAAAACAACTATTCAGCAGCACAGGTGCATCTTAATTCTACTTAAGATTTCTGTGCCCCTTTTCCTCATATGCAATTACTAGCCGCTATCCAGTCCTGAGATGACCAGTCATGCATTCAGTATGTGGCTACAGCGTGCCTCTCTCTTATCTGGGACGACTGGTGGGCTTAAGGCAGTCCATTTGCCCCTCACCCAGTAACAAGTCTCATCCCAGCCAGAGCGACTGCATGACATTTCCTTTGTCCCTGCAGTTGTTGCCAGCTTTCTCAGTTTCATTGGCAATCTTTGCCAACTTCTCCCCGCTTGCCTTGTCCCCCATGATCCCGGTGCGGAGCCCCCACGCAGTGTGAGTCGCCTCCAGGTCAGCACTGAGCCCTAGACATGTTTACTTAGCTGAGCTGCAGACTTGAGAGCTGTGCTTCAGAAATGTTTTCATCCCACTTGCCAGTTCAACTGCAGCTGGGAACGGTGTGATGTGTGTGAGCCAGTTCTGAAAAGAAGACTTAGTGTTTACCTCCCTGCGCCAGAACCAAACTTAGTGCGGTGCCTGAGGACATAGATGGAATATCAGGGTGAGGGGTGACACTTATAGGGTAAGGGTGGTGGGGGGGGGGGGGTACAAACTGCTCTGTGTATTACAATATTACAAGACAATACAGTAAAGCAATGTTTCCCAATCTGTTCCTTAGTGGCCCATAGTTGGTCGACATTTTGCTCCCTCTGAGCTTGATTGTAATGCATGTTGGATGGGATATTTTCCATCAGTACGAGTCATTCAAGAAGAGCAAAGGGGGCTTCAAAAGTGACACCCATGTGAGCAACATCTAGAAATTGAGACAAATTTTCGAGAAGACGTCGCAGGTAAGGACAGAAGTGGAGGTAGACTTGGGGAAATCCAAAATGGGCTTTATCAAATACAATTACAGGCAGGGCAAAAGGAAATTGACCACGAGGAGTCAAAACAGGGTAGGAAGAATTAAGAGAGGACACAGGGCACACCGGGGAGCACATGCAGGCAGCAACATCGATGACTGCACTGGGGAGCTCAAGACAAGGAGGCACTAGATACATCACTGATGAGGGAGCAGATGAGAGGCAGACAGGAACCTGGTGTGATCCACACAAATGCTGTATTGAGACCTACACCTTGAGGTCCATTGAGGTTCTATCTGAGTCATATAAATTAATAAAAACCTCAAGTTAGATACTTTGAATACTAACTGTTTAGCACAGGGCTATTCCAATCATGGTACTCACGGCCAGAGCACTGCTGATTTTCCAGTCTTCCTTTACCCATGAGCCGGGTGTGAAGCCTCTGTGGCCAATCGGAATCAGCTATTATTAAACTAACTACCTGGGAGAACTGAAAACAAGGCCTGGATTTGGAATTAAGGTCAAGATTTGAAGAGCCGTTTATTATTAATTTTGCATATAGTTTTAATTAAGTTTCCAGTGACGCTTTCAGGCCAGTCATTCACAGCTAAGCAACTTTAACCAGAGAGGATGAATAGCTGAATAAATCAATTTGACCTGGATTCATATGTTTCTGTTGACCCACCCCCACCCACATCCAGCTACATCAGTTTATGTTTGCCAGGAAATGACCTCAGTGTGACAGTCCAGTACCAACCCAATATTGTAGCCATATGCATACCTATAATGCATAATCCGGATGAAACACTGAGGGTATCCTGTGTCTCATCACCTCCCACAGTATTATGTGTGGGAGTAGCACCTGTACCATAGGTGCTATGTGTCTCGCCGCTGCCAACTGCAACAACACCCTTGGTGGCTTCTAGTTTAGGTCCCAAAGGTCCGATCACCCAGGGTGAACAACTGCTAGCAATGGGCTCTGTTAAAATAAATAAATTACATTTCCAAAAGTGAAAAGGGCATTTCTTTACTGTGGAAAATGGCTATTAAACATCTGTAATTTTTAACTTCTCGAGAGGGACAAATCCAGGACCACACGAGCTGACTTCCAGGAATTACAGAGTTCTTAAATTCTGAGTATCCGCTCAAAATGTTCTGCGTTATTTGCTTTTTGTTTTTTTTTTCACCAAGAGATCATGGGAGGACATAGTACTGGCAGGGATATAACTTATGGGAAATTTATTGCAAGGGATTTTTAAAAACAAATATTTTCTGATGCCAACTATTTTGCATTCTTGAACGAGGATTACCGAAAGAACAGCAATGGCTGGAAGTCTTCCAGAGCTTTGAAATTAACATATTATCATTTGAAAGCTTATATCACATATTGTGCTCAGGCTCTGAATGTGTAACTGGCGATGTTCAGCAATAGCCCAGTTCCCATAGAAACACAATACTGGAAACTTTACAACCACAAATTAGCATTGATCTATTACCCAACAGGCACATCTTCCTTTTACAAATCTAGAGACACATCAAGACATTCTATGTTAGTGGTCGTCATAAAGCCAGTGCTTGTTCTGGAATCACAGTTGCTCAGCATGGTGTAGTTAGCTCATGACCACAACCACATAAACAGCTTTCTAAACCGATTGTCTCCCACAAAGACATGAATGCCTCGTTGGCACTAAATGTTTACATATTGTGTTTATTTAAGGTGGAGAATCGCCGAACTGTGATGGCTTTTGTGTTATTGATGCGGTCATTAGAAACCATGGTATTACAGTGGATTAAAATGAACTGTACAGCTAAACCTAGTTAAAGGACAGCCGGCTTGTGCAATTGCAACCCCAAGCTTGTACTTTTGTAACAGTAACATTCTGCTGACTGTCTGTTCAAATTCTGAGATAAATGAATATATAGACTTGTGTTGGCTGCATTAGAATTGACAATAAAATGTTCCTTTAAAGCACCAACTGGACTTGGGCCAACAAATCCAAGTCGATTTCTCCCTAAATGACTTTGGAATAGTCACTCAAATGTTCAATCTTGGAAGTAAAACACTTTCTGGGAATAATTATTAGGTCAAAGGGAATTCAACCATGAGATAGGGTATAGTGTCAGGGGGTATCTGGACCATAGAAGCAATGCCATGACACGTGACTGAATGCCATGACTCCATCTAACATTTGTGAGACAAACTATTTTTATAGAAGCACTTAGGGATGTACAAGGACATAGGTTTGGTTTCAACATTGTGGGGGGGGGGGGGAGCACATCAGCCCCAAACACCCCACATGGCTTTGGAAATGTGGAGCATTGCCCATCTAGGGGAGGAACCTAAAGAATCGACCTTGTGTTTAAACAGCACATCAGCGCTTCCACCTCCTCAGTATGCTTAAGAAGTTCAGACTGGCTGCCAAGACTCTCAGAGCGTTCCACACCTGCACCACTGAGAGCATCCTGCCTTTGAGTATCGCCACCTGCTTTGGGAGCCGCACCGAGCGGGACAGCAGTGTGACCTGTTGAACTCGCAGGCCACCCACAGGAAGCAGTGCCAGGACAAAGCATTAAAAATAATAAAAGACCCTGCCCAGTCCAACAATGGGCTCTTCTCATTGTGGCGGTCGGAGAGGCACTAATGCTGCCTGAAGATCAAAACTGAGAGACTGAGAAAAAGCTTCAGCCCTCGGGCTGTGCGTGTTCTGAACGAAGCGTCCCAAAGCTAATAAGTCACCTTACACACTTTATCATCCCTCACTGCCATCGTACATTTTTTTACAACTGCCGATATAGTGCTCTCTATTGTTATTGTCTATTGGGAATTATTTTAATCTATTTTTTGCTGTTACTTAATTTTGGTTTATTCTTTTTATACTATTTTACTTTGCTTTGCATTGCATATTTCTATTGACGCACAGCCCAGGAAAAAGGTGGAGAGGCATCTCACTACAATAAGTACGGTGTATGATTGTGCATGTGACAAAAAAAAACCTGAAACTGGAAACTTGAGGTAATGTGGGAGATGGAATGGAATTAGCTAGATATAGTCGCCTTGCCTCCACACTCAGTGTGAGCTCTGGAACCAGGCCTTTTGATAATGGGTGGAGCCAATCCTACTCCTACTGGAGTTTCTTTTCATGGAAGACCTCAGGCAGGGCAGGGCCCTGGCTTAGGGCTTTGCAGGTGGGGTTTTTCCTGGGAGGCAAGAGGATCACATCTAAACAACTGTGAAGTGCATGTGCAGAATGATGGAGATAGCAGAAGGGTAATGAGTGTGAGGAATGTCCTTCCAGATCTAAACCTGAGTGAAAAACTGCAAGTGTATTTTCATGCCATGGATTGTCTATGGATTGCTCATAAATATACATGGTAACAGAGCACTCTAGGCCAAAGGTCAGCAATCAGCTTTGTCGTTGCGCCATCTGACGTGACACAGTGTGTTTTGAGAGGGGCAGAGCTATCAATTGATCATCACTTCGTGGTGGTTTGGATTGAAGGAATGAGGAAAGGCCAGATGGCCCATTGCAACTCAGAGAAGCAGCCAAAGTTCGTTGGGAATGTTTGGCTGAAGCTACTGTACAAGATGAAATCAACTTACACCTCCTGTGTGCAGAGTGACACTGGGGACATTGAGTCTAGGAGGGCCATGTTCAAGGGCGCAATCTTTGCAGCAGCTGTAAATAGCTGTGGCCAGAAGACAGTCCATGACTGTCATGGTGCTAACTCTTGGACCTGATGGTGAACACAACTAGTGCTTGAATAGGGATCTTCTAAGTCAATTCAAAGGTACTGAAAATCTGCTGAGAAAACCGCCAGGGTGGCAAAAGCTTATGGGAGCATTTTGGGGGGCCTATGCTGAGAGACTATTTGGTGTCCCCACCCAAAGTTTTTGAACCGTTGGGAGGAAGAGGTAGGACTCTCTTCATTGCTCTGGAGGTGTTCAGAAGCAGTAGGCATGTTCTGACCAATTCTGGGGTGGATATGCCTTCTTACAAGGAGGCAGTGTCAGAAACATCTGTGGATGGAGTCTATGACTGCAGGTGCTATGGTGGTCAGAGGCCTTGCAGGGGTCTGAAGATGTTGAAAACACTGGATGCTTTTTGGGATGATGCGGCTGATCCGTGTCTTCACTGCTGCATGGAGGGTGAGTAAAAAAGCTATGGATTAGTGAATGAGGGCTTGGTGGCCTCAGGCCTTTTTAAAAAGCATGTATTCCAGCTGTAAGAGGGCCAGGCTTCTCAGCTTCACTGGGAAAGCCTATAGCAGGGTCCTGGAGAGAAGACTCTCAACCAGGAGCTGGAGCAACTCTTCTCTTCACTCGTTCACGGTTGTGTGAGGTTTCATCAGAATGTAGTGTACATGTGCTTCATGCACTGGGAGAAGGCATATGAGCATGTGGGCCTCTTGTCTCCACTTCTGTTTGTGATGGACAGGATATCAAGGCACAGACATAGCTAAAAGGCTGTTTGACATGGGGCAGGGTGTTCCCCTGCTTCGCACCCTGTGCTGTGCAGTTGGA
>JAABNX020000008.1:11044813-11061481 GCA_015163995.2 Mormyrus lacerda
TTGCCATGGGGGGGGGGGGTGGTTGGAGGTCACCTTCGCACTATTCACAGATGACGTTTTTCATTTGACCTCATCTGAACAGGACCTCCAGCAGGAACATGAATGATCTGCTGTTGAGTGTGAAGTGGCAGGGATAAGAAACACCACCTTTACATTTGAACCAGCGGTGCTCTCTCAGAAGGGAGTGGACCGCTCCTTTCTGGTGAGGGAGGAGGATCTGCCCTTGGGGAAGGAGTTTAAGTACCTGGAATCATCTTCACAGTGACAGCGAGAGGGAGAATGACAGGTGGATCATTTAGGAAGCACCGGTTTTGTGGACAATGAGCAGGTTTGTGGTGGTGAAGCAGCAGCTAAAGTGTCAGCTGCAGCTTGTCGTTTGCTGGCTGTGTGCCTCTCTTCACCTACGGTCACTTGCTATGAGTAATAATACTCTTCCCAACAGAGTATTAGATCGCGGGTATTCATAGCCTTGGTTTTACTGAGCTAGTATCGAGGTAAAATTCATAGCAGAGTCTTAAGCACTTATGTAAGTCGCTCTGGCTAAGGGCGTCTGCCAAATGCTGTAAATGTAAATGTAAACAATGAAAAGAAGAAGGTCATTAGCACAAGTGGGGAAAAAGTTTTCAAATCAAATCAAACTTTAACATTTCAAAACATGCAGGCATGCAACAAAACAAAATAGCATTTGTCAGAGACTTTAAACAAATGGTTTTATATGTAAGACAACAAACACACAAGACAATAATGAACCAACAAGCAAGTAAAGAAACAAATAAATATGTAGTACAAATAGTACAACTTCTTTATAGGGCTGTGCAGTGCGTTAGATTATAATCATTTGACAGTGGAAGACTAGAGGTTTAAAAAAGCCTATAAAAGTACAGTGTAAGGCAGTTCTTCCCCTTGTTATGTGCAGCTGATGCACAAAGTGACCAGAGACTGGGCTCAATTTCTGCGATGTGATGAACTCAGAGATTCACCTCCCAAGGGAGTTGTTCCATGAACATCCCACTGGGTGGAGGCTCTGGGCCAAAAAGAGGACATATTGGTGAGATAAATCTCAACTGGCTTGGAAACATCTGGTCCGGTCTGTCCTGCTTGGCATGACGCCACCATGATCCTTACTAGCAAGAAAACGATGATCATGGTGACGATGAAGATATCGTAATGCCTTTTTCTGAAAGAACAATCGGTTTTATAAACCATTTTTTTATATCAGATAAAAATGTAAATTCCCTTTTTCATTATCTCAGCCAGATTGTAATTCTAAGTCAGGTGCAACTGTGTAAACGAAATCCCCATTAAATGCACTGTGCAGCTGATACCTGCTCAGGTATTATATGCACTCTGCAACTCGCAGTGAAATAAACCTCAGATACTACAGCACTGCCAGACCCTGCGGGAGATTCTTATCCTATGCAAGCGAAGAAGTGAAAGCGAAGGATAACCATTTCCATATTGCATTGCCTGCTGGGGGAGCGCAGAGCACACAGGAACACGATGTACTGCAGCACGGTGAAGCGGGACAGAGAGAACACAGAGCTGGGTGGCACTGCTTTTGTTGTGCACTGCATATGGAGACGGCCGCACCCATCAAAGCCATGCAGTAAACCCTGTGTGATAATGGTTGCCCATGCCACCGTTCATGTTTATTTACCGTCAACATAGCTGCAGGTACTGTGTATGTTTTACACTGTGTTCCGCTGTGGTATGCTTGTTTCCCTCACACATGGCTGATTATCAGTGGTTGGGGAGATTACGGGAAGGAGTTTCAAGACCTCAGGATGTGACACCAGGTGAGGTGATTTGGGGCCTTTAGCAGTGCTGGACTGCATTACCTTGGAGTTGAACGAGTTAACAGTGAGTCAAGTTTCTGCTGGCAGTGGGGGGGGGGGCAAGGGAGTCCAATTCAAGGTTAGATGGGAAGCAAAGTGCTCACAGAAAGGCAGGTTACACACGGGCACCCAACAGTGTACCTCTGCTGGAACTGAGCTAGGGACGCTTCTGTTCGAACTTGCAGTGGTTCCTAAAGGAATAACAAGCATTGTTAAAGAAGCCATGGAGAAGGGGCAGGAGTGTACGTGCGCGCAGAATTAGGGAATTACGCAACCCCCACTCCAGCGGCCCCCTCGTTCAGGGGGACATGAAGCCCCCTCGCTAGTCCGCCCCCATTTCCTGACTGCAGAGCGAGTTCAGGAAATCTTTATCATCATGCATCATTTGCCTTTTACGCTTCTCAAGGCTCTCAGAAAGACGTGCCTCCTGGAGACTACATAGCTGGGGAGCCATTTCTGGCCATCCACCTAGGATCTGCAGTGAAGGAAGAAGGTCATGGAGGAGAGGGGTCTGCCCTCAATTGTCCGCTCCGTAAATTCCCGATAAATCTCAGGGGAGCTATATTAGTTATAGCAGTCACACAGTGGTCACAGTGGTTATTGCAGTTATGTAAAACCATACCCTATGGCTTTTGCCAGCAGGTTGCGCATTGCAGAACGAAAGGCTTGCAGAGTTTCTCCCACCATTAGCAGAGAGCCAAGTGAGGGTGCGCGAGTGCGGCATGGGCTTGCCGTTATGCATACCGGCCTCGTGTGAACCGACAGCAGCTTTGTGCCACAGGGGGGTAGAGCGCCGTGGTCTCGTCCTAAAGCTCTCTTTCATTAACAGGCTTATCCGGAGCTTTTACTGGAAGTGGGGGTTTCCATTTGTCTGTTTTACTGTAGCACGTCAAGTCCTTGTTATTTTCTAATGCTGGAGACCAGGGGTACCCAAATCCGGTCCTGGGGGGGTTGCAGCCCTGCACAGCTTAGATCTTTCCCTGTTTCATCACACCTAATTAAGCTCAAGAACTGTGTGGTAATTAGCAAAGTTGAATCAGGAGCGTAAAATGAGAGGAAATCCTAAAAATTTAAGTCTTTGTTTTCATAATTTATTTTATTATATAAAATAAAATATTATATAAATGATTTTCATAAAGTTTTCGACAAAGTTGATCGAATTGCCCTGTGAGACATGCTGAGATTTTGCGGCATCCCCCGAAGTTGCTGGACGTCATGGCCAGCCTGTACATTAGTACTGCGAGTGCTGTGCAGAGTGGAGGGAGAACCTCTGCGTTCTTCCCACATGATTCTAGGGTTCGCCAGGGGTGTGTTCTTGCTCCTACTCTGTTCAGTGCTTGCATGGAGTGGGTGTTGGGAGGGTTGTGGGGGTTCAGCAGCAGTGGGGCAACTGTAGGTGAGGATCTTCACTTCGCTGACGATGCTGTGATCTTTTCAGAGTCAATGGAGGCCCTGATAGGGGCTCTCAAGAGACTGAGTGAGGAGTCTCAGTGTCTGGGCTTGTGAGTGTCCTGGATAAAAACCAAGATCCAGGCCTTTAATGATCTCTTGGGCACAGACATCAGCAGTGTGTCTGTCTGCAGATGGAATGTCAACCTCGTCGGGCAGTTCACTTACCTCGGCAGCGACATTCTTGTCTCTGGTGACTCTTCCTATAAAGTCAGTAGATGGATTGGGAGAGCAGGAGCGGTCATGGGGTTGGCTCTGTGTCAAACAGGTGATTGCTCAGGAAGTCCAGAAGGAGGCACATTACCTGCGCCTGTTAGACAGCCATTTCAGGAGGACAGCGGCCTGGGTGGTCGTCACCTGGGATCACAACGTGTTCACCATGTGGTGGGTGCAGCAATGTACTTAACCAGTGCATGCTCCCCATCCTGATCTGATCCATGAATACTAAGTACGAAACACTAACCACCGTATTTTTTTGGCCTATAAGTCGCGCTTGTATATAAGTCGCATCTACCTAAACCCCCCAAAAAATTTTGGAAAAAAACATATATAAGTCGCTCCTTTGTATACGTCGCGGCTAGAAAGGAACACATATACAACTAGTTAGCGCCTTTTATATATAGCAGGCCTAGAGGAACGTTATGATTTAAAACAGATCACGCGACTTTTTTCGCTCACAGGACTTGTCACGGGAGAGTGCGGTCACAAGACTTCAACCGTTACACATCACGGGATTTAAACCTGTAGTATGCCACTGCAAAAGTTAATAGCGGATTATCGAACATCTATGTTTCACATCTATAGCAGTTTTTTGTATTCAAAGAAAGGATTATAATACATTTAATATGATCCCAGTTACATTTAATTAGCGAACGCTTGCCATCGCATGCAGGGACTCCGTGTTAGGTATGAGTTATGGAATTATTTGTCTTAATGGCATTACGTCTAGAATTATGTAAAGAATGCCTTTATTACTTTTAGGTGAGTTATGCCGAATGTACACTGCTTAAAATCACGAAAAATCCACATATACGTCGCACCGTTATATAAGTCGCAGGGCAAAAATTTTGGGAAAAAAAATAGCGACTTGTAGTTCAGAAAGTATGGTACTATGAGATACCTAATAACATGTAATTCAACATGAGGTAGTAAAGTCATATGTTACAGAGTGAAGTACCAAAAACACGTGGAACTGTCGGTAGAATATAGAGGACGCTGCAGCAGTATTAACAACATTAGCAACTGTGGAAGCAGAGAGTATACCACATTGCGGACCACAACCTCATACAAACAAATAAGGCCAGAACAAATGAGCTGACCAAGATGGTTTTCTCACACTGCCTCCTGGTGGGCATTATTTTTAATCCTCCAGACTGACCTAAACAAGTGCAAGTACGAGCAGCACTATCACTTACATAACACACGTAAACGCACGCCTTGCACGCGTGGAGTATAAACCGGCCCTTAGAGGGAGCTCCAGCACACATACACATGGGCTTACAGTGAGAACAGGTTTTGTATAGTCACTTGTTCAGCCCTTGGTTATAGTAAAACTGACTTTCCCTTTTTTGGGGAGGTGTATTAAAAAACACAATTCATTCTGAGGTCACAATGTGCAGCCTTTAATGTAATTAATCTTATGTGTAGATATATTAAATTAATATGCATCTGCCAGATGGATAAGCACACAACAAACAAGTGCTATGGTACAATGTTCTGAGAACTGTAAGGTGTCCCAACCCACAGTACATAACAGAGAATTACATCAATTGAAGCACCATACAAAGCTAATCATCATCTAGTCAGGCAACTTTCCTTTTCTTTATTCGATTTAGGGTGGGTAAAGGCAGGCAGTCATTGGTGGTTCATAGTAGCCACACCCACAGAGAACCAAAGGCATGATATGAACCATTTTAAACCATTTAAGTGTCAGGCTACAGTGTCTTGTGACCACAGAACCTTCCAATGAGAATGTAATAACACAATGTTTTCCAAATTATCATACATATAAAATGTATTTTGCATTGAAATCGCTAAGAGAAGTGACTGGACAAAAAATCTGCGTGCATATGACACTGGACTCTGATTGAATTATATCCCACAGTAATTAATTTGACCAGCTCAATCTAAACATTAACAAGGTGAGGTTACCTATGACACCATGTGATTAACACTGCATCAGCTCCATTTTAATGCTTTTCACAGGATCCAATTCCAGAATATATATATATATATATATTTCAAAAATTATTCTTCATTTAAGATATAATACATTTGCTTAATGAACATGACTAAATGTTTGAGCATCACTCTTTTGAGCTCTGACGCTACACTCACACTCAGTATTGTACAATGTGCTTGCTGGTCTGATTCCAAGGCAAGCATCTTCAAATAGATTTGGTCCAACATTCTATAGAGTCTTTGTCTGCCATCCCCCCCACCCCCCATATACCTATGACCTTAATGACAATTTCCATAGTCTGCCTTTGGGGATTTCGCATTGTGGGACGTAGAGGGGCTTCTCTATCGCTAAACGACCTACAACAGAGTTTCATTGATTTTCAGTGCCATATAGCCAGAACTAACTAGAACATCTATAACCTAATTATCTATCTACAAAGCCAGTAATTAATTTCTCGTCATTTGGCTAAACGTTTCTGAAGTGAGTTTGTGAAAACAGTGACTACACACACGTACGGAATCCAGGGTTGCCAACCTTAAATTTGTGATTTTACGGAAATGGTGGTCGTTCCACTGACATGCCATATTTTCAATTTTTACCTTTAAAAAGCTTTAAAATTGATTTATGAAGTTGCGGACATGGTGAATTTAAGACATCTTTGTACACTGTCCATAAATTCAGAAATGGTTGGCAGCTCTATCTGAATCTGCTTAACTCCTGCTGTCCCTATATCTCCATGGCAGCATGGCCTCAGGTCAATGACAGCTGGAGACACACCTTCATCCTCCAGACATCATGAGTCTAACAAAATGGATACGTCTTCTTTTTTGAAAACTGAGAATAATGCATCAATAAAATGTATTTATAACAAACCCACATGGTAATTCAGCAACAGGATAATCATCCATCCATCCATTTTTTATAATTGCGTGTCCTGTGTAGGGTTGTGGGGGTGCAGAGCTTATCCCATAAGCTAGAGGAACATGGCAGGGAATATCCCAGGATGGGGGGGCAACCCATCACAAACAGGATAATCACATGACTATAGTTAGGTTTAATCTTAATTTGCATTGCTATTTGATATGCAGAAATGTAGACATGTAGACGATATGGGAAAATGTCTTACTGTTTATGTCTGCTTATAATACTGTTTTAAGTAGCTTGAGAGTTGTTGTATATCCAGCATGTCAGCTAGATCATACCATCAAAAAACAGGGGTCCAACACTAGACCGAAACCACAGCTGGTCCTCTTCCACTGAAGGTACCAAGCTCATGTGAAGGCAAACCAGCAATCAACAAAGCTATTTCTAACCGGGATTATCCCAGATGCAAGGAGCTCCAGTTTCTTTAAGGGTTTTAAATCATGCTGCCCCAGGTCGTCATCAATCATCAGTGAGTAGCTTCAGTACAGAGCCCTGTCTTTGAACCCACGCAGGCAGCCTCAAGGTGTATAATAAGCGTTCCTGCGCAGGCGCCAGCAGTGCCCTGATGGTCAGGAAGCAACGCTGGAAGGTGGCACAAACACCTTCCTAAACCCAGACCATCAAACCATATACAATTCAGATTTATAGAGAGGTGTGATTTTCATCACCGACGAACTCTGATGCACCAGGGGTCTCTGAGGAGTGGGAGGATGGGTAGGGCAGATATGTCAAGGTGATGCAGACCAGTTTCTAAACATCTAAATACATCTATCGAGAGCCGCTGCTTCGGTCTGACAAACCACAGAGAACAAAAAGCCTGACTGTTTATATGAAGGTGCTCCTTGCCTGGGGGTCTAATTCATTACTTTGTCAGAAGTTCGCTGCCAGCTGGCGAGACACCCACACACATACACTCCCCACCCACCTGAAGCTGAGTCTCTCCGGTTCCGCAAAGCTCTCGGAGGCGTCAGCACCCCAGATTTTACAAGACTCTGCTCAGCGCTCTCGTGGTCTCACCCAGACCATTGTTTGGCGGTGAGAAAACCGCTGATCGTGCCATTTTGTATGTCAAGTCGCTTTCTCAGTTTGTTCCTGTGTGATAGGTGACAGAGAACATCTGCCACCAAAGCCTTTCAGCTTCAACTTAAAAGCTCTTAAGCTTCAACTGCTCATTACATTTCAGTTTCCTGGCATTTATTCAGGAGAACCATTCATTTGACCCATACAAAAGGTAACACTGACATCTTAAATATGGGTCCGCACAGAATTCTTGTCCGTGGCTCTGGTTTACTAGTTTTGGCTGGAAAACACCACCATCTGGAGGCCATTCTGCCCCATTGCATATAATACAACACCCAACATGATCAAATCCTCATGAATAGCTACACTAAAGCAGACAGTAAAACAGAGCCAGCATATAGTACATACCCTACTGCCATTTATTCACAATTATATATCATTGTTTATGATATAAACATTATATAATTTATAACTTTATATTTGTTACTGTTTCACAAGTTCCATGAAATTACTTTAATATGTAATTTTCTCCATATTATCACACAGGAATATATAATTCACATTTTTGTTCAAAAGCAAAATCTATACTACATACACAGAAATATATTAAATTATTGGGGACACACAAATAAGCAACAAGCATGCTGCCATTTAAGGAGTTTGCTCATCAACACAAGTTCCAAAACGTTTCCTAAACAAAATCAAACCATGACCCAGGCAACTGGCAAAGATCTTTGTCTTGTTGAAAAAAGCAAAACCTTTGTATCATCTTCAGGAAGTCAGCACCTACACAACATCAAACATCCATGATGACTACAGTGCTGTTATCAAGCATATTTTTATCACATCCATCTACAGATTAAGACAGCAAAACATCAGGAACCTCCAATACTTTTAAAATCAACATAGAATAATTTGGGTATTATGAAAGGAATGTAACGTGTAAATTTTGTTAAATTTTAACCCTTGGGGGGGGGGGGGGGGGGGTCCCTTTAAGGACCGAAAAACCACGGCCAAATACTAATATACAGTTGGACAGGTGACCGCCTGACTTACTTTCCAGGGTTCACCTGAAACTGCACTGGAAAACTTCAATGTAGGTAGAAAAGCTGGCTTTAACTGCAACATGTTGTTTTATGGAATAACAAAAGAAAAAAAAAACTCTTGCGGCAAATAAAAAAAAAAAAACCATTACAGTACACATCTCCATAGTCAGTCCACCCAGGTTCTGCTCCAATGAACTATCGCTAGCAGACCAGCAGGCAGATACCAAAATTACCAGCGGCCCAAAGTCAAGTGTCAGACAGACGGTTAGTTAAATCAAAAATATTTCGGTGTTGACCAGCAATCCACACAACAAACACAGACCATTGCAAGACTCATTTCACTGTGGTACACCTACAATATCCAGTTTGTCTTGAACTGTGAAGGAAAAAAAGGCCTGATTCTTCCTCCCTGACAAGCTATTAGTCTTACAATGGGGAGGGTACGGGGAAATATGGGCATGTAATCTGAGTTGGTCATGGAGGGAGGGGGAGTTGTTAAAATATGATGAAGCTGTCATTTTTGTCATGAGTGGAGGTGGCAAATCTGGGGGTGAGTTTGGTCATGAAAATGGTGGGGTGGGGTACGGGATTCATAAAATCTCGCCACGGGGGCCGCCTCGTTAAAAGATGGGGATGTAGTTGTCGATCTTGGCCCGGTGCCTCTGGGCGATGCACTCGGCGATCCACACGATGTTCCGGCACTCCTGCTCCTTCAGCTTGACGTAGGCGTAGAACACGCTGAAGTGGAACTGGTTCAGAAAGGCCAGCTTGTTCAGCTTCACCTGCCAGCCGAAGGAGAGTCACCATGACCTGTCAGGTCCCACTTTCACCCCCGGGCTGTCAAACCAAAGCAGCACCTTCGGAAACTCCCCCCCCNNNNTGTATAGCATTGCCAACTGGACCAGAATCAGAATATCATAGAAGTCCAATACAAATATCAACAGTAAAGCACTGTCTAATTATGCCGACTAATTCCTTCCCAGATGTTACCTGTGACAGCCTGGAGCAAAGAAGAAGACATCGGCTGTCCACCTACTTTGTACAACCTGTCTGAACACAGTCACATTGCTCACCTCATGCTCAAAGAATCTGTCTTCTAGTGTCTTGTCTCCCGGGTTACTGCCCGCCCCTTCAAAGAGCAGCTTGTACTCCTTTGGCAAAGCAGAAACATGTCTTTATATGACAATCCTACATCACAGCAGATATAATACCAAGCAACAAATTGTCCTTCTCAAAAGCTGCATGCGTCATCTGACTGATTCAAGATCACTCGTGCCCCTTTTACAGACCCGATATCCATTTCAGCACCAGCACATTAAATTCTGGAATTTTCTGTGTGATCTTTCACCAGGCCCAGATGACCACAGTCTCAGGGAACTGACTGGAGACGCAAGTTTCCAGGTTTGCATTTGAAGTGTGTTTTTTCCCCTTTTTTAAATCACTTAACTCAGCAAGTCAAAGAACCACAGTAAAGAGGTACCATTTAAAGTTCCCTTTTTTTTAGGGAAATACAAAGCGTGGGAGTTAACTGCAAGTTCTCTACTGGATTGTTAATCTACCAGAGGAGAAGGATGATACAAAACAAACACTAACAGCTAGAGTCTGAGCACTGAACGAAACAACCTTTCGTATGAGCGCGATGTTAGCACACTCAAAGCAAAACAAATACAAGCCCACTGAAACGAAAATGAATTAAAAACACAGAACCATTACAAAAAAGTGTTTCTTTTTTTCTACTGTATTGTATTCCTTTGAGAAAAGCTTGATAAATCTGACCCTTCAGTTGCATGTGTGCCACACCCTGACCAGGGCAGGAGGGGGGGGGAGCCAAACACTCACTGGGTAGTACTCCGCCACAGCCTTGACCTGCTCATAGTCGTCCGCCCTGGCCAGCTGGGCCAGCCCCTCAGGGTACAGCTTGCCGCAGTGGGGGAACAGCTTGGCTCTGTCCTCTTTGGACAGCTCGGTGCCGAAGGAGTTGATGGTGATGATGAAGGCTCTGCGGTCAGCCTCGAACTGGGGGGGCAGAAAGAAACATGAACATACAGTCCCATTTGCTATAAATATTTTATTCTCACTGCATACTAGCACAATTGCTCATATTTGCACAACGTAATTGCACACGGTGATTGCACAGCACTACACAAGTCTACACTAACTACACTGCCAGCATGTCTGCACTGTTTCTTATAGTGCATAATCTAATATTAAAATATACTAAATATATAGTATATTTTTGCATGTATATTGCACTGTCACAGCCTCCCTTATGTGTCCCCACTCCCAAAAGTCTTTTTAGTAGTTTTTTTAGGTACATGTATATGGAGAAATATATGTGTACAGGTATAATTGCTCTGTTGTGCTGCACGTTGCACCTTTGGTCCTGGAGGACGTGATTTTGTCTCACTGTGTGCTTTAACGTACATGGTCTACATCACAATGAGGCTCAGTACTACTGCTGCTGCTGCTTAGGGTGGTTCTGGGGCAGTTCTGATCCGTCCGTAAAGACGACTCAGCCATTACTTACTTCTAGGATGGGGCACATTGTGTCTGCAGTGGTTCCTCCAAGGGATGAACAGAACTTGTAGAAAGACTCTAAATAAGCCTGTAAAGCAAAAATACCGGATCTCAACTATTTTTGGTTTCACATCATCATCTAGGCTTTTTACATAATGATAATGCAGCCCAGAAATCCAGTATGTCTGAGTATGGGCCTTTTCTTACCTTATACAAAGTGTTCCTTATTATCTCAATGTTCATTTCATCCAGGTCCTGCTCAGATATGCAGTCTTGGAAAAAGGCAGCTGGAATAGATACAGATAAAAATAAAATGCTGGTGAAAAGTCAAACGCTACGTCTGAGGACAGCATACTGGTATCAGTTAACGTTTCTAAACTTTGTAAAATCCTCAATAAAGCAGTCATAGGACTTTAAGGCTTTTTCAGAAACAGGGAAGATTGTTTCTGTCTCGTGACACTTTATGACACCTTTTATGGGCTGGTCTGGCGTGTCATAAAGGTTAAGTAACTTATATTTCCTTTTCCAGTCTTTGACTGGGCTTGGTAATAACATTACATGCCCCCATCACAGACTACATCTACAATGACTGAAATTATACTATAAATGTGTCATTTACAGGATGGCATAATAATAGTCAGAATCAACCAATAAAGAGACAGACCATAATGGAAATGTATACAAAACATGCAAGTGCACATGTGGGCGGGCACACACACACAATATATAAACAGGATGAAGGTAAACACACAGGACAGAAAAATCACACAAGCAAGCAATAACAACTGACAGCAGGCAAGAAAAACATGGAAGTTTATATACATCACACTTTCATGACTGCTATTTTGTATGGCAATAGAAATCCTGGATTTTTTAGTAATATATAGTTTTTATATAAATAGTCTTGTCAGACGAGTAGCTGTCAGCAAAAAAGGACAAAAAGACATCAACTTAGTAAGTACAAAAAGGCCAGTTTTGCCCTTTTACAGAAGACATCAAATTCAGAATTTAAAGCAATCCGGCACTCTTTCACTGGTACAGAACAAACGTCAAAAGCCATGTTTAAGCTTACTGGTTACAATAAATCACAGCGAGAAGCAGCATGAAACTACCACCTGCAGCACATTCTGTCAGGACATCATAAAGGGGTCAATAAAAAAAATAGTTCATATTTTTCCATCTGCAAAGCGAGTTTTCGCTCTTGCTGCTGCAGTACTGCTCCAGTCTCTTTGTGAAGTTATCCAGATTTTACTCCTCGCAGAAGGTTTTTTGGATTTTAATGAAGCCAATTTGGCCTGTAGATCCAGCACGAGCCGTCTGCACTGCAGCCCACACGCGGCTCTGGTGTGGGAGCCACGGCAGGGTGGAGGCACAAGTGTTAAGGGCTGGATTTGGCAATGCACAGAAAGCCTCTTTTTTTTATAAATAAAAAAAAAAGAATTGGGTTACTCCTCTTCAGAACAATCCTGATAGATGCCCTCAAAACAATAATGTCATATGTACTTCAGGCATGTTTCAATAGAGAGGCAAGGCCTGTTGATGCTCAAACAATCAGGCTCCTGTTTATATATGCATCAGGCCTTCGCCCGAAAGCCCCTCACACATAACAGGGGAGCTTACTGGGAGATAAAAGCAGCAAGAAGAGTTGCAAAGGCTGGATCCCACCATCCCCAATGAGCTCCATGCCCTCACCACTAGCATTACTAGCGTTAATGAAAAATACAACTAAAAGAAAATCTAAATAAAATAAATTAAGATTAAAAACTACCATTAAACAAAAACTCAATACTGCTTCTGAAACTGAAATAAAATACATTTACACTTCACAATTAGGCTCCCTTTTGCCACTTGTAAATAGGAGTAACTCATTAGTTAAAAAGAAGAGTGTTATAACTTGTTTAAAATTGTCTTGATAATTTACAAAACGGTACAATCGGATTATAAACCATTAATAAAGCCTTTATATGGGTATCCTTATTGTAAAGTGTCACCCTGCTTTCTAACACTGTTCAGTTAAAATAATGATTTCTTTATTTTTGATGACCTTTAATACTACCTGGAGGATGTTTTGTATTAGTATATAATATGCACTCCACACTCACGTAGGACTCTAGGCTCTAAAGATCAGACACATAAATAGCTCTACAACTTTCAGTGTATCCCTTGAACTTAAACTGAAACTAAGATACATAAAAACTAAACAGAAATAAGCCACTAATATAAACACTAAATAAAATGAATTAAACCACACAAAATAAAACTTTTTTGTTTGAAAATAATATGAAATACAAAAAGAATTAGAACTAACTCTAAGTAACAGTGCTCACCGAGGGGCGTGTCCACCAGGATGGCGTTGTAGAGCTCAGCGGGTGTCTGAGCAATGTTGACAGCCTCCATTTGCTCGAAGCTGCCCAGCGGGTGGCACTTGGGGACCAGCTCAGAGATGGAGCGCTGGTGCAGGGTGCCCGTGATCAGCAAGATGACATTGTCGATCATGTAGCTGTACCTAGACATGGGCAAAGGGGAGGGGCACAGAGAGGTTAGCCTCAAGGCATGCCAACCAATCTGCTACTACAAAGAAATACCAGGCTTTTTTTGCTCAAAATGACACACACGACAGTGTATTAGCTACTAGTTTGAAAATTATGTTAGAAAAATGATGTACGTTTCTAAGAGGCTGTACATTTTTCATCTCCCTGCCTCATGCCTTTTGCTTCCTGGGAATGCCAACAGGCTTGCTGTGACTCTGAACTGGATAAGTAGTTATAGATGGATGAATGGATGGATGGATATTTGAACAGCTGCTGTCTTTCTGAATGTAAGAATGGTGGCAATTGTGGCAAAGAAGGTCAGACTTTGTGTTAATTTGTTCCACCAGTCCCTTGTCACGCATCCTTGTGAAAGGCTCCTCATTTGAGTCTGGAGGTTCTCTGTGTTTTCTTGTCAGAAAAAAAAATGCATTTTTGTCCTTTCATGGTAGTCCCTGCCCTGTCCAGTATGTCCTGAAAGGGGCATCTGCCAGTTGCTCAGGTCACATCAATATGATATATATCCTTAATGGAAGGATTGTCACAGAAACATTTATTGCCACTCTGGTTCCTTTAGGCTTACGTAATGAAGTCCATGAAGCTGGCGAGCGGCTCGTAGGACTGGTTCCTCATGTGGCGAAACTCCACCACCATCTTCTCCTTCAGCTTGTCGTCGATGACAGACACAGTGAGTGGCGAGGCCTCATTGGCCAAGAAGCTCCCATAGTCTGTGCTCTGCAGATGCAGTTTAAGGTCTGAAAGTGCAAAAATATACAATATATGAATACCGAGATGTCCACCATCACAAACCGAGGGAAATTTTTATATTTAAAGAAGTAACAGCCCCGAAATATAGACAAACTATAGGTAATACAAATACTTTTATGAACTACAAGGAAAAGCAGCAGAGTAGAAATCAACACTGAATATTATGATTTTACTGTGCGGGTTAAAATTAGACCAAAAAGGGAAAATGAATAAAATTACAACTTCAGGATGCTGCAAAGGCTGACATAGGGCACAGTTTTAAATGGCTAAACCAATAACCGGGCGAACTGGATGCCACATTAGTCAGTGTTGCTTAACAGTCACAAGGGATGATTCAAACTATAACCCAATATTTCGCTCCGGATTACCCAGCTGTTTCAACAAGGAAACCGTAAGCGACGATGCCGATGTAATATCGGGAAACACGTTAGAGATGAATCGTTATAATGTCTATCAGCAGGGGCTAACACTGCTATTAGCAATGCTAAGAACCAGGCTATCATATTTTTCGGCCCTGTCATCTAAAATCCAATCGTAAGCGAAACCTATGATGAACGTATGGATACGATTTAGATCCACAACAAAAATACGACATCGTTCGACAGAATATTTTTAAGCGGAGGCCCAGAAGCAGCGCCACATCGCCGCGTCTCACTTACCCTCCAAGGTTTCACATTGCACCAGGTTGAGATAGTCGCCCTGTGAAAGGATCCCAGCCTTAAAACCTCTCACCAAACCCTCCAAGTAACCATTGTCCACGTTAAAGTACAGCTCCGGGAATGTGGGCATGCTGGTGTCTTTTTAATACGTCCAATCTAATGTAAATGACCCGGGGTTCGGCTCCTTCCAGAGGTGCGTAGCCGTAGCTTCAGGAAGAGACCCTGCGGACGGCGGCACGTCACGTGACCCAATCATATGATTCGGCATGTCGTCAGCCTACGTCACCATGCCGGTACGGCTGCGCTCCAAGCGGGGTGGCTGTTGCATCCCTGTTGTTTTTATTATTGTTGTAGTTGTAGTATAATTTGCTTAGATGGAACTTTCTTTTAAAATGGCCGTTTTAAATCTACTGTGCTTAAGGTTGAATGCCTTAGCAAAGCCCGAGGACATGAGTTCAAATTGGCAGCATTTACGAGCTCTTTCTGCTAAAGACCGGTCACTTCCCACAAATAGAGATTTTTATATTTAAAGACATTTAATTCCCAGGGGAGCGGTGTTTTCTCGTTTGACGAGTCGCCCGTTTATATTAATGGTATCATGTGATATTGAAGGTATTTAAATGTTATTTATTAAATTGTCTAAATTATATATTTATATACAATGTCTAATCTATATGTAGAGATTTGATACATTTTATATATAATACTTAACGTTAATATATTTGCCATGCTGAGTCCTTCAGGCTTCCGTGCATAGTTACACCACTGGGTGGAAGCAGACTACCTGGGGGAAAGTATACAGGCTGAATAAAAGAAGCGACATGTGGATAAGAATCCATAATCTTCTGTTTAGCCAGAAGTCCTGACTCCACTTTGTTGATCTGAAACACTGTCAGTAGAAAGTGAAGAAAATAACTAATAAGTTATAAATAAGGAAAAAAGGAAATGTTTTACACATTTTCATTTTGGAGTGAGATAGCTGTGAAATTACTTCCGTCATAAATTTTCAAGTTCAGTGGAGAAAAATCACTCCAGGCATGAGTGCATGTTTGTTCCAGCCAGTTCAATTCTGTCCATTTAAATTTGTTCTTAAAGAGCTTCTATACAATCTCAGTTTTCCCAAAGGACGATTTATTGTTGTTAATAATCGACAGTTATCGAAGGACAGAACAGAATGGGGACTTCCCAAACAGAGGATTCACATTCTGGTTTTATTAAAACATCTCTGCGGTCCCAAGAATCCTGGAGCATATAGAGCAGAGAAGTTGTTTGACCTGCCTAAATAAAAAGTTTCTGTGTTTGGCATAAAATTCTAGAACTGTATCTATTCAAATATATGGCACAGGAATGAGAATCTGAATTATATTCAAATAACTAGTATGTGGAAGGTGTAAGGTACCCATAATTTGGTCAAAGAGCTTGTGGGTATGAAAGTTTAAAATGATGTATTTAATGGTTCAACTGTACAGTATTGTTGCCAACTAAAGATAACTGGAAAAGGTTTTGAAATATATTGTAATTTTATGTTTTGAGATGACATGCATCCTTGGAAATAACTTAGATAATTAATTAACAGAAAGCAAATAAACGTTTTTGATTCATATGTGTATAAACTAACCTTCACTGTTGCTGAGATTATTGTTTCATGATGAGAGGAAGTCATTAGATGATCCCATCCAACATCCAAGCGCCGCACACTCAGTAATCTTATCTACCCTCCCCTGTCATCCCAGTCCCAAC
>JAABNX020000008.1:11065986-11078747 GCA_015163995.2 Mormyrus lacerda
ACGTCTGGAGCTGTGTGCAGCGGTAATAGCAGCCCAATTGGTATCCGTTCTGAGAAGGGAGCTTACACTGGAAATAAATCAAACCGTCCTTTGGTCAGATTCGACAACTGTCCTTACCTGGTTACGCTCTGAATCCTGCCGCTACAAAGTCTTCGTGGGGACCAGGGTAGCAGAGATCCAGGAACTGACGGCAGACTGTATCTGGCGTTATGTAGATTCGGTAAACAACCCTGCAGATGACCTAACCCATGGCAAGACCCTGAAACAGCTTGCTGAACCTAACTGATGGTCCTCAGGGCCCCCTTTCCTCAAGGGGAGTCCCTCGTCATGGCCAGAAAATCTTGCCCCGGGGATTTCGGAGGACAGCACAGAATTAGGGAAGTCAGCATTCTGTGGGGTTACTGCAACACCCGATGAACCAACCAACCTAGATGGCAAGAAATGTGGCTCCTGGCAGGAGATCCTCAACACTGCCGTACAGGATATGCATCCTGAGCCTAACATTGGTACTCAGCCTACAGCCCTGCTGTTGGACTGAGGCAGAGATAGAAAGCACATGCTTAGGGCTTTTTGTATGTACTGTGTAATATCATAGCGCTGGATTAGTATGTGCCAGTATGCTCACTAGCCAATTACCTACAGTAGCCCTGTTTGTCTCGGGTGTTGTAAAAACTTTGGTTGTGTCTCCGGTTTACCTTAACTACAAGTTATTCATCTAAGCAAGAAATCCTGCTTTGTAAAGTACCTCCGATCTCAACACTATTGAAAATTTGTGGGTTATGCTTAAAAGCTGGGTCAATGACAGGAACCAAACTAGTTTATAATGAACTAGAAATTCTGCAAAGCAGAGTGGTCAAATATTCAGCTAGAATTAAGCCAGAAGCTTGCTAATGGCTACCAAAAGATTCTGGTTGATTCCTTTTGTACTTGTGTATGTAAACTTGTGACCACAATTAAAATGTGTTTTTGTAAAGAAAGCGCCACCTCATGGGAACACCCTGCAGGTGAATAAGTGGGCAGGTTTAGACGAGAATTTACTCCCTTTGGTTGGCTTTTGGCAAGCAGCCGGCTTGGAGGGGAAAACTGAGGTAGCTGCATCTGTATAATAAAGAGACGATTGATGGCAGTTTATTAAAGATGTGACAATGTCAAATATTTGTGTAAATTTATTTTAGCCAGTTAAACAGTTACTTCATTGGAGTCCTCAAAAATTGTTTTCATTATGTTGTCCCTGATTTCAAACAGAATTTTTATTCAAAAACTCATTTTATTATGTGGAAGTAATATATGTCAATTGAAGTGTAACTGCTGTCATATTGCTTTGGAAACCAGGCTCATAAAAGATTTACGATAGAATTCCAGGGAAGTGCCGCTCTGAAATAAATATAGCAAGGGAAGTTACTAGCCAGCCAACAACGTAATAAAAGAAGCTGTTTTGATTGTTCATGTTCAGACTGCCTATTTGAAGGGCAGCAATGCAGACAAAACAGGTTGTCTATTTAGGCTCAAATGAAGCAATAATAATTGAGCAAACATTCATGCAAGAGTGTTGATTTGGGAATGTATGGTAGGGACATGTCCTTATCAACATTCTGGGAGTACCTTGTGTGTTTTCGCAGGACAGGGGCTAACTTGGTACCTACCAATCTTGAAACCAAATGTACGCCCTTGAATTGAGGTGAATTTTGAACAGTCAGTGTGGGCAGGTGGGTCAGATTGAAGAAGCAGATGGTAAAAACAGCCAAGGTCAGATTGCAAGAGGATTATGGAGGCACTTCCACTCCCAAAATCAATATTTCACCTAAGGCAGCCCCATTTAAAGAGAAAAAAAATCCCTCTAAAGTTTGAACTTTTAGTTCACACATTCACAGCTGGAAAATATATGAATTATTTTTCCAGGGTAGGGGGTCTCTCTAAGGCCTCGTCTGGGACTTATACTCACCAGCCAGGTTCCTTCTCATCCCCACGTACAGTAAGGTGTCAGCTAGCTGAAGTCTGCTGATTTCATTCATGTGGATCTCCTGTGTCTCATGATTTATGGGTAATTTTTGCAGTCCTTTCCGTTCTCACATGTGTTCCAATTAGAACAGGGTGAATGTGACCTGGTTAGCTGACATTCTTCAATGCTACTTTCAAATGTACCCATTTATACAGCTGGAGAAATGCAGGCTATCCCCTTTTTTCCAAGTACACAAATTCGTAATTCTGTCTGAGATTTCAACCATGTTGAGTCATTTGTTTTAATTACCATCAAAAATTAACATTATCCCGTTCTACAATCTAGTGTTTTTTACGTAAGGAGCGGATCTTCTTGATACATTATGACCATTTTGTGATATTCAACTCTCAAGCACTTACCATAACATGTATCGTACTTTAATTATTCAGAAAAGGCGTTAGCTTGGCTCAAAACATGCATATATAGATGCATGTGACCTTGTTGACTGATACAAAGATTATCAGGCCTCTTCATCAGACAGAGATGCCACTTTGTCCAAATCTATGCTAGACACAAGAATGTAGCGCTGTGACGGATAAAGCCACACGTCTGTGATCTGAGTACAAGTAACACTCCCTGACCATTGACCTAATTATAATTAACAATGTTTAGGCACAAAGTAAATCCCTAAATTGTAATTGATTCGTCTTCAGTCTATTGATATAAAATACCCTATTGCACGCTGGTATGCTTCTTTGTTAGCATTCCTGGAATGTTCACCAGCTAAGTGCCACTGCTGTGTCTTTGAAAAGGGCAATAAAGGTGCTTTATAAAAGTAAATGGAACTCAACTGAATTTCCAGGAATCTATTCAGTCTCACGCTCCGCACCCTTGGCTTCAGGCACCCAGCAGCACCGACCAAGATCAGATGGAAGATGGACGGATGAATTCAATGTTTAGTTACTGGAGCAAAGTGAGTCAGACCTTTAACACCATTTCAAGCAGGATGTGGCTTTCTGTGTAACGTAAATGGCACTTTAATATAAAAATCAACAGCACATTAGACACATTTCGATCTGAATCAGAGGCTGGAATTAAATTGTATCTCAAACTATAGCCAGCAATATAATAAATGTACTAAGCACCTCCAGAGGAGAAGCATTTTATACAATTACAGCTGTGAATTTATTGTCAATCTTGCATAAATATTCATTGGGATGGTATAAAATCCTGGAGGTCTGCATTAAAAATCAACTGGTATAATGGGATCATGCCCCTTGTGTACAGGTCTATACAGTAATACAGCTTCTAGGCCCTGTTGTCATTGTAGACAGGCCATTATGTTAGTGCTGGATGGATCCTTCTGGAACTCCCAGGAGCTAGGCTCACCTTTCACTACTCTTTTTTAAGAAAGTGTCTGTATCTTCAGGTGCAATACGATCTCCACCTTTGTCATATCATATGACAACATTGTCCTATTGCATTGTCAGCTACAGCATTGTTACATACAGCATGTTTCCCAAGCCGTACAACAAATTCTTTAACTTTCTGTGTGAATATATGGCCCATTGACTGGGGTATGGTTACTGCAATCTTTACTGCATTGCTTTTTTGTTTATGAATATTGTCCCTGTTTTTTGACAGGACAAATCCGACTCTTTCTGACCAGAACTTTCTAGTTCCTAAATCGTGTGACAATGAAATAATATCAAATAATATCGTGAAAGTGGTGTGATGTGTGCTTGGGACTGGGAAGAGGCATGGGCCATTACTGTCTGCATTGATCATACCTACATCTGTTGAGTATATACCAACTCTAAGCCTGGACTTGTCAAAATATAGCCGCCAGCAGGGGGCGCTATTTCTCCATCTATCCATTTTCCAACTGCTTTTTCTAGTCAAGTTCAATAAGAGACCTGTCCGGGACACAAAGCAGGGGTATGTTACGGGCACGATGGAAGTCCATTGCAGGACACATAAACACACACACACACACACACACCAGTAGAGCTTTAAAAGCAGAATTTCAATTTACTTTTTAATGATTAAATGTTTATTAAAGAAAAACTTCAAGCAAATATTTTTCACCGCATACAACAACAAACACCTCCTCCCCTCCCCACTGACTCCCCCCTACCCTGAGACAGCCCAAGAGAAGCTAATGAGTTGACAGTGGCAGAGAGAGAGAGACACTAGTGACACCCAGCCAGCTCTTAACCTGCTGCACGGCATGAAGCCATTTTCGAATGATTCGAAAGGTTAAGGCAGAGGATTTGTTAATCTTGGATGCAGATAACTCTAGCAGTACGACATTGTAGAAAGTGGACTTCCAGACAGATGGAATTACAAGGTCCAGAGATTTCCAGCGGGAGTCTGAAAGTAGCTTAGCTGCAAAACAGTTTCTACTTTCCAAGCAATTCACCCATCTTCTAACCACCAGTTATGGTCTGGGTCACAAGGGTGCTTGAACCCTATCCCAGGGTGCATAGAGTGTAAGATGCTCAAGGCTAAGTAAGCCAGTCCATCACAGGGCACATAAATGCACACTCTACAAGCAGTTTGCCTAATTGCCTGTCTTTAGATTAGTGTTTCCCAATCTCGTCCTCGGGGACTGGCAGACAGTCCATGTTTTTTCTCTCTCTGATCTCCCAGAGCAAACATGAAGACTGTTTGGGGCTCCCCGAGGGCCAGATTGGGAAACACTGCTTTGTACTGTAGGATGGAAGAAGTTCAAGAACCTTAGTCAATGCCTTAATCTCCTTAGCATTCACATTCGTAACAAATGTCTTTGTAGGTGCAGGTTGAAAACATAAATCACCAAGGAACACGCTTCCAGCCTGCTCTCCTGGGCAATCGATGTTTCCATAACAGATGACACACACGCAAGTGAGAGGTTGCAGATATATTTAAGAAAACATTTTCCTGGGCCGTGCCAGAGGATCAGTGGGCTTCAGCAAACGTGTTCATTCTTGCACCGCTCCACACGTCATGGTGGTAAGGGCAGAAACCTGCGTTCAGTTACCTTAACAATTGAGCATCATTCTTTAGCTATCTCCTTGAAGTTCTGAAGAAGTGTTGTAGAGAGTTTAATCATGCTGGATACGCACAGAGCTGGCTGCACTCCTCTTGTTCCTACATTTTCCTTTCATGGTTGTTAATAATTTTTCACTGTGCCTCTATGTAATAGTGGTTTTGACACCATCATTTAAAACACAATCTACAGTAAGAGGATTTAACTATAATTCTGGATTTACTTTCTGCTCAGGTGTCTGACCCACTCGTGCCTTTTGTGGAGAATGGAGCTTTCATCTAAATGTTCAGCTTATGCTTGATATAGAAGTTCAAGTCTGCAAAACAGACCTGAACCACCACAGTGAGGCAATAATTCGCACTTGTCTGATAATTGCCCCAGTTCTGGATCTCAGGGTTAAGTGCCTGCAAAGATCAGGGTAAAGTGAGGTATGGGCTTTCATCACCAGAATGTCAATGGTAGCCTATGGTCTAAGGTAGCAGCAGGAACACAACAAATGAGGTTACGGTCACATTTAAATTAAGGGGTGACTCATCTTATCTTGGAACCTGCAGAGAGGTACGCAGCCCTCAGCATCAGCATGGTGAGGTCCTCTTTTTTAAAAAAAATTTTTTGTACCTGACACCATCGGGCATCACTGCTCATGAAAGGTTTTCAACAAAGAAGGAAGAGGGTTTTCCCCTTAAAATGCAAAAAATCTCCCGTGTCTCAGCAATCGGCTCTAATGGAAGGAATTAAAATCTCAGGGGGTAGTTGTAGCTGGTGAATGAGCCTCTCTGCTGGGCCTTCACATGTCTTTGTTCCAGAAAGATTATATGGTCTTCCATACCAGCACTTTTCCCTTTGCTTTTTAAGATGGATCTCATTTGGTGAAGGTGTAGAGCTTCTGTTAGAATCCACAAGGGAACATGCACCTTTCTTTGTATATAATCATATCTGCGTGGTGTATGTCAAAGACACAATTTCACCTGAAACAGCAGAATGACTGGACGGTTGCTTTACTCCCTTCCTATTGTGAATTCAAAGGTTTAAAACGTAATTTACTTTTGGCTTCAACAGTCGGCTTGCAGCTATGAAGCAAACAGAGGTACCTGGCTTGTGACCTCTGCATAAGAATAGGTTTCCGTTAAACTGAAGAGCACTTTCACCAGAAAATGTATGAGAATTAGTCACAGCACAGTTTTCCCTTTATTTCTGAGGGATTTACTTAAAGCTGCCCTAGATTCTTGATACCCATCTGAAATCATGTGAAAGTACCACCAAAATGATACTGTAATAAGCATGTTTGATTAGAGTTTTTATTCTCATATATTAGTAATATTCTTCAAATTGAATTGTCTCTCGCTCAGGACCAACCAAAATTATGGGTTAACGGAGGTCATATAAGTATGGCAACAGTTTCTATCTACAGGAATCTCTCACATGCAACAAATTTATTTCGAAAGATGTGTCACCGTAGCAACAGCCCCATTTTCTCCTTGCATCAAATTTGCAATTGACTAATAACCATTTGTTGCAGAAATACAGTGAGTGATGCAGAACAGATATAAAGTACAGGAGTCTAATTGGGGCTTAAAAAGAGGTCTGGTTCATACCCTAATGATAGATAGAAATATGTCACTCTTATTTGAAAGATTGCAAGTTCGAATCCCCGACTAGCAAGACACCACTGAGGTACCCTGAGCAAGGTAACGCCCCCAAGCACTGCTCCCCGGGTGCTGAATTAGCTGCCCCCTGCTATGTTATGATGTCGCATATGGGTTAAATGCAGAGGACACATTTCGTTGTTGTGTGCTGTGGTGTGTCAACAACAACAAGTAATTACTAAATTCTAAATATAGTCGCATTAAAAGAAATGCAGATTTATGGAGGATTGGGGCACTGCTGGAGTGGTGAGTAACATGGTGTGTAACAACAATAAAATCCGTTTCTGATGTTATTCCTGATTAGCGATTTCTGAGCCAAGCAAGAAAACTAGGACAAATGTTGCCAGCATAATCAATCCCACTATTCTAACAAAGGAGTATAGTTATTATAGCATTATAACATCACAGGCCTTCCCAAATGGGTTTATCGTCACAGTACAGTCTCATAAATATTCAGATTCACGAATACTTGCATAAAAACACATGAATGTGGCTAGGTTTAAAGAATACTTTTGAAAACATTATCGAAAATAGCGCAAATAATAAAAGGAAAATAAAAAAAAAGAAAATGTGGAGCAAGAAGGAACTGGACCCAAGGAAAAAGAAGATGACTAAACACAATAATGTACAGAGATCCGGCATTGACGCTGTATGTGTCACATCAGAATCAGCTCGAGTCCATTCAAATTCTAATCAGCTGTCCTAGGTTGGGTCACAGGTACAATCAGCATGCCTCTCCATGCATATCACCATGTGGTTCTGCTCAATATAAGAATTTGGAATAGACAGCAAAGGCATGGTGAAGTACTGTAACAGATAAACATATAATTACAAGCAAAAATAATCGATGTTTAGTCCATTGTCTTTTTTTGGTCTACAGAATGACAAAACAAAATAGAGCTCAAGGAGAACCTTTGCGGTCTCTGATGTAGACAGAAGGGAACAGAACCAACAACATAAAGATTTAATGCAACATGTACAGTAATATAACATGTAAAAATGATGCCGGCTGCTTTCAGTGACAGCACTGGAAATGCAGGAGGTGCTCATGTGTTTTCGGTTTGGTTTCTGCTATGTCTCATGTCTTATTTTGGAGGATTTTAGTCCAAAATGACTCATCGATATTTTTTTAGGGGGTGTTTTCAGATGAGTAATTCCCTCTGTTGTTGTGGTGTCAATCTCTACGTTATTGTTGCCGCTACAGAATTCAAGGCCACATCCCCTTCGCACATTGTCTCTTCGTCACTTATGACAAGGTGGTGTCATTCTCAGGTTTGGAATCGTACTAAATGGGAGCGGACACTGGTATATAGACATAAAACGTTTGGGCAGTGAATATGCAGCCTTACGGTAGAGAGATGTCAACGGTAAGGCAGTTTTAATGTTTGGAGCCCAGTAAGACATTACTGAGGATGTTATAGATCTGTCATAGATCAGATGGAGTACACTTTACGGGTGCCATTTGATATATGAGAGTTAAAGGTGTTAAAATGTACGGTCTCCCTCAACGCACATTCACCCTCAATGTATGGTCTCCATCAAAGGTAGAAACTGTGCTGTGACCACTGAAAACAAATTATGACTGTAAATTCTGCATAAAACCTGCATAACATGAAATGTTCATATTACTTTTTACACCCCAGGTTGGGTTTTCTGGTCAGTGAACCAAGAACCATCCAAGGCTCAAAATGTGCTGCAAGTCTTTGAGGGCAAATATGTTTCAAACAGAAGAAACTGGATTTGCTCAGTTTTTGAGGTAATTCAGCCAAAAAAAAAAAAAGAAAGAAACGGCACAATGAAAACTGACAAACTAAAACTGACTGAAGAAAACAGTCGTAATAAAGAAGATTGAGCCAAATTTATAAATGCAGATCGACCTGTAGTCCTCAGCCATGCTACTGCTGTTATTACTGGACTCATGGCTATTCTTATTTGCTGTATTCATTTAATTTGCTGCGGAATGATTGTTTTAGTGTTTGTATTATTTTCATTTCCACATTATTAAAAAAAAAAAAAAACGTGTTGTCTGTGACAGTCTCATATTCCGTTCAGGATTCTCTCTATATATTCAGGAATTCATATCACATACAGTACTCTGGAAAAATCAAAAGTAACATATTACCAAGAAACTGGTGTAAATCCAATACTTCTATCACACTACCTGATTGCATTAATATTTAAGAAGCTTTAGAAACCTTGAATCATATATACTCAGTGGCCATTTTATTAGGTACAAGCCCTCATCAGTGCAAGCAGCTCCTCCAAGCAGCAAATCATATGGCTGCAACTGAATGTGTACAGTATGCAGACAAGGTAAAAAAATGTACTTACTGTGTGGCTTAAGTATTACAATGGCAACGATGCTTAATCTAAGCAATCTAAATGTGGCTTAACAGTTGGAGCCAGATGCAGTGATTCTAGAATCTCAGAAACAGCCACCCACCTGGGATATTCACATACGGCAATGTCTAGAATTTACAGAGAATGGTGCAATAAACAAACAGTACCCAGTTGCCAAAAACTCCTCGATAATGAGAAAGGTCAGAGAATAATGGCAAGACTTTAAATCGGAATTTAACCGAGAGGCCATGAACGCAAAGATAAGCTTGCAATACAACAATGTACACTCTGAATACAGACCTGGTCAGTGGGTGGTTCCGGAGGCAAAGGGGATCCTACCTGGAGCTATGTTCAATACCTTCAGTATCTCTGAAGTGTACAGCAGAATTGGCTGTATTTACACCATTATATGGAATCATATATACTTCATAATCACTGTTCAAACATTCCTGCACCATATAAGGTGAATGACAAACATATAATAATGCATTTTTCAAATCCTTCAGAAAATTAAACGACTTGGATCATTGGATGCTGAAAAGTCCCTAAAAGGGCTCGACACGGCAAATGATTCTGGGGCACTCAAAGGAAGCCAGACACCCAGAAGCACTCAGGTCCACTCAGGTCCAGGTAGAGAGAGCTGAGACTAGTATCATAGGCTATCAGGCAGCAGCACATCCTGTTCAAGCTTTACCCCTTACCATCATACCTCTTTTATCTCAAGGTAAATGCAGACAGTACAGTGCCGTCTGTCAGCCTGTTATAGCACGCAAAGTCTGCAGCATGGAAAGTCACAAGTTATTCTAATGCCATTTGTTCCTACGGGTCTGTTTACTTAAACTTCTTCCCTGTGTGGTCCCACGGCTCAGAGACTGGCATCCTGATTGGCTTTCTGTTTCAAAATAGAAAACAAATGGATGGATAGGAGCAATTTTGGCAGCAAGAGGAGCATCTTTTCCAATTTGAAATAACCACCTTCTTCTGCTTAAGTTTATTGTGTTCCCTCCAGGACTGTTTTCCTTCTAAACGGAACTCTCCCAGAACAGAGAGCATTTCATACCAACAAACCCATGTCTCCTTCCACTCAATTTCTCCCTGCCATTAGTAAAGAAGTTCCTTTCATCAGTGTCTGACCCGCAGTCTTTACTTGACCTCCAGCAATTCATCATTTGCCACTAAAAAGAGTTGGTTCATCATAAGCTGTTGTGCTTTGATTTATTGGCTTTTCCATATTCAGCATGATCAAATCTTTTATTTGTGTTCTTTTACTAGTACTTCTGTCTATACAGACCCATCCAATCTGAATTATCTACATGAAAGAAGACTGCAATTCTGTCCTCATCTTGAGATAATGTTTATTATAGGGTGGAGCATTTTGACTTTAAATAGATTGGAGAGGAAATCAAAAGGATAGATTCATTTATTTTTCTTATCGTGCCCAAAAATGAATCTTTTAATGGCAGAGTCGCAATGTACATTGGTTTTGCTGAAAAACACTTTCATGTTGTGACCCGAAATCACGAGTGTGTTTCCTGTGCTGCTCACTCAAACGGCTCCATGGAAATCCTACTCCACGTGTTTGAAAGGTCTGATTTCAACCAAGACGGAAAATGCCAGGCAATGGAAGAGACTGGGCATGACATCAAGATGCAGTATATATTACCCAAAGTCTACAGGAGTTGATGTTATCATAAATAGGAGAAACAGACGTGCAGCTTAAAGACTCCCTCAGTCAACATGATCAATGGGTGCTAATTCAGTTTGTAAGCTGCCCCCCCCCCCCTTTAATGCACCTCTGTGATCATCATGGGCATTCAGAGCACTGACTCACAGCATCTTCAAAGCGGTCTGAACTGGTTTTAGTCCAACTCAAACCACAGAGACACCATTGACACCACCTGTCTCCCTCAGAAGCCATTAGATCCCTGGTTCAGATGGGGCGCTGCGTATTTAACGGCAGTGGCTTTCTGGGCAGTCTGGAAATGGACTACAATAGCATAACCTAATAATGTACTATACTTCACAAAAGTATTTCAATTAAAAAAAAAAGACATTTTCTGAACAAAAGTTGCAGGTCGGTGTAAGGAGGCTGAGGTCATGTAGTTGAGGGATACAGGAAAATGGCCTGGAGAAGAGGCCTTTTGGAAACAGAGCATATAGTCACAGGACGCTATGTACAGTAGCAGGTCATTCTGAAGCAGGTCATCTTCAGTGTCAAAAGGGTGACTTCTGGTTAGCTCCAGTGTTACTAATCTCCTCCATCCATCCATCCATCCATCCATCCATCTTCTGTAACCGCTTATCCTATTGAGGGTTGCGGGGGTCTGGAACTTATCCTGGAGGCTACGGGCGCAAGGCAGGGAACATACCCAGGCTGGGGCACCAACCCATAACAGTCCTCCCCTCCCCATGTCCTGAAACCATCAAAACCCAGACTCACACATCTTCCCTCCATCCACGTCTCCATAAAGAAAATGTCTGAAATCAGAAGTATCATTGCTGTCTGGTATATAAAATAAGCAAAATACTTTGTTCCTATATCTCACTCATAGGATCATGGACATACTGTAAAACAGTGGTTCTCAACCTTTTTTTGCAGTGGGCCGCACTATGTCCAAGTTCAAGTCTCACGGGCCGCATATTATTTACATATGATGTCATCAACGCTCAATAACCAGATATTATGCATCTTAAATTATTACAATTAGATGTATTATTATCATTGGAGAGTATAATTCTACTTACCATTAATGGGATACATTTATTATTATTTTATTTATTTTTAATTTATTTAAAAAAAAAATTTACGTGGTCAGCATCACGGGCCGCACTTGCACTTATGACGGGCCGCAGGTTCAGAACCACTGCTGTAAAACATGAGTGACATGTTAAAAAGATGAAATAAGGTACACAAATTACAACAAACCAGCAGCGGACACACACTGGCCATCGGGATGTTCGGGAATATTCCTGGGGAGCCTTTCTTTCTTCCCCAACCTTGGAATTATGTAACCTGTACACCAGGGGTGTCCAACCCAATCGGTCTATCATGTTGTCATTTTTCCAGGTCGATCAAGGTAGACGATTACCGGATAATGCAACAGGAGAAGTATACCAAGGGCCATATTGCTGGGCCCCATTTTTGTTGCCAGTCCGTCCCTGACTGCCAGGAGATTAGAACAAACACACGTCAGACAGATACACACATTATTGTACATCGAGTTATTTTATAATAGTGACATATGCATCCATTTGCTCATGTTTTTCTCCTGTTCCTTTGGGCTCTGTGCCAATGCCATTTTAGCAAAAGATTAGCCAGAATTTCAATAAGTCTTCGAGGGCAAATTAGGGCTGAAAATATTAGCATGTGGGGAAGCTGGGTCATCATGTCCCTCCTAATGGTTCTTGAAGCTGACAGGGTCCTGGCCAATTTGCAGTGCATTTAGGTTTACTGCTGTCAGAAAAACATGCTCAGCATGGAGATCTCTTGGTCACCTTGGGAATTTTTTAAGTTTCTTTTTGTGCAGCATTGAATAGCTCAATGCAAATTTTTCACTCTTAATACTATTGATGTCGTGGCATCATGAATTAACAATCTGATATTGTGAAAGGGTACCTATATCACTGTAAGATAAAACACTTCATGGAACTTATTGACTATATAAGTAGCAAAAGTGAATTGTTCCTGACAAAAGGTGAAATGAGTAGCTAAATTTTTGCAAAGGTCCACATGTCATGATCCGCTCCGTCCGATCCTCCCGTGTGCCACGCCCCCTCATTCCCCACGTGTATTTCCCCGATTGTT
>JAABNX020000008.1:11087812-11113790 GCA_015163995.2 Mormyrus lacerda
TATGTCCTGTGATGGGCAGCATCTCTGTACAGGGGGTCTCTCTGTCGTATGTCCTGTGATGGGCAGCATCTCTGCACGGGGGTCTCCCTGTCGTATGTCCTGTGATGGGCAGCATCTCTGTACAGGGGGTCTCTCTGTCGTATGTCCTGTGATGGGCAGCATCTCTGCACAGGGGGTCTCTGTGTTGTATGCACTGTGCTGCCTGGGGCTCTAAACTTTCTATTAGCTTGGGGAAGTTATTGAAGATGGATGCATAAATAATTTAATCCACTGCGCAGTAGTAGAAGATTTTATTTTTGTGTGAAGTAGCACTCATGTCTCATACCTCCTGGGTTGGGGGGATTTAAATCCTGTGCCTGCATGGGGAGTTTGCTTGTCGTCCCTATTTTGAAGTGACAGTGATTAATTCTCATTGTTGACACACAACAGTGACAAATAGGGTCCTCTGCATTTAACCCCTATTCAACATAGCAGTGAGTAGCTATTATCTGGCAACTAGGAGCAGTGTGTGGGGGTGGTACCTTGCTAGTCAGGGATTGGACTCAGCAACCATCCAATCACAAGCCAGTTTCCTTAACCATTAGGCAACACTGCTCCACTTTAGTATACGTGACACAAAGGTCCTGCCCACTAAGCCACCATTCCATGCTATACACGTCATACACATATGCTAATTAATTACATTAACTTTATATAATGTAACTAAATTCATGCTGGTTAAAAATACAAGAAGTATTGCTTTAACATGGAAAATGACTCCCTGTTTCTAGGAAACCCAAATAAATAACATTCATATGGCTTTAAATGTAAATTAGGAGGTTTTTCAGATTTTGCTTCGGATGCAATGGAGAGCAGTGAGAATACAGTGAGAGTACAGTGTTTGAGCCATTCAGCTTCATATCTAATGGGACGGCTTGTCATTTATTCAGGATTAAATAACTCATCCTTTTCTAAGAGTGAAATGCTCCAGAGAGAAGTCACAGAAGCTCCCTGCAGATGTTCTGGGTTTTGGGTCACCCCCGGCAAGCTACTGATATTTTTTCCTTCACTGCAGGTTTTCCTCAGCACTGTAACCTTTGAAGAACAAATAAAAAGAGTTTTGTTGAATCCCAAAAACATTCAGGTTTTACTGATTTGATTTAGTCTACCAGGCAGATGAAAAACTACATTTTAGGATGAACAAGTCATGATGTAATATTTGTTTTATACAAAAGATCCATTTGGTCGTTTCTTGTACGAATTCCTAAGAATGATTGCAGTTAGGATATGAATTAGGAAAATCATTATTTTATTTCTAATTAACCTCAGCTTCTGCTGAGGTTTTTCCATTGCCATTACTTGAAATTTCAAGTTACTTTAATGTTTACATAATTTTTCAAAATTGTCAACATTTTGGTTTTAGCTGACCATGCTTCCTGATCCACCGTGAAGACCTGATCCTACTGGAACAAAGAGAATCACAGATGCTGGTCTTTGGCAATCACACAGGACCCAGTGCAGGAACCCCTAAGGCAGTGTCTCCCAGTCTGGTCCACCACTAGACAGTACACATTTTTGTTCCCTCCCAGCTCCCAGTAGCAAAAAATAAAAAAGAGGCAGAAAATTAGCTTAGTGAAGACAATGGAATGGTGCATGTTTTCTAGAGAGTGACAGACAGTCTTTCACTACAAACTATAACATGATAGTGAAAATCTGGGGGGAAAGGCAGCAATATTATGTTAGTGATAGGTGATGGCTTAGCTGAACATTAAATTGTCAAGTCAAAGAGTCTTTTTAATGAGTTTGGCTTATTTTTATGGTTAAATTAGAATTCAGTCAGTTTCCTTGAATTGCTGTATTCGAGATGCAAAAGTGAGACACTTCAATTGTTCTATTTGTATTCTTATCAGATATTAACAAACATAAACAGAAAATAGACAGATAGATAAATAGATAAAAATTGTGCGTGTTTGTGTGCATTTTCAAGCCCCCAGAATATAAACTTAGATTTTATAAAAAAAAAATGAGTGAATGCAATCTGTTACACTGCTGGTCTTGGTTAGGGGGGCATAACAGGTAAGCAGAGGACTGAAATGCACTACAGGCAGAAGAAAGAGTAATGTAATGTCCACAAGGATTTGGGGAGATTTAATACATAGCCCATTTATTGACAGTTATGTGCATAACCATTACCCCGAAGGGAGTAAGGGATACAGGTAAAACTCTACACCTTACTATCAGGAATAAAACAAAGAAAAGACATATATTTGCCTCCTACAACATACAAGGGTCCTGTGTGGATGTGTAGGTTCGCACCGCTTGCCTACCCAGTTTCTTTCCCAGTGCATATAGGTATGATAAAAGAAAATCAACAGGTAGCTTAAAGGAAGGCAGAAACAAAATCTCGACAAGCTTCAGCCAAAAGCCAACCACGTTGCTGGGTGCAGCCACCTTTATATATTTTGCTCCTCCCAGATCACTGGCTGCTCGTTAGCAGACACTGATTGGCAGGAAGGCCAAGCAATCACAGGACCCAAATAACAAACAGGAAACAGAGAAAAAACCCAAAACAAAACACATAGGCCTATGTGTGTACAGGTAACAAATCAAAAAATTAAAGTGCCGAAAGTTTTGTATTTTGTTTGGTTAATTGTAGTTAAGGTCTGGGCTGGTCAGTAATTAGGGTTATCATAGTTAGGATTAGGATCATGCCCATAGAAATGAATGGAGAGTCCTCACAATGATAGGAATATATGAGCTGTGTGTGTATGTGTGTGTGTGTGTGTGTGTGTGTGAGAGAGAGAGAGAGAGAGAGCATACAAGGTTTCATTGTCTGCTGGATACGTAAGTAGAGTGCAATATTATGAATGATATGGTTGACTGCAGTGCAGCAGTTTTAATATTAACTCAACTTAATTACTGTGATAGTTAATGAGTAAAACTCATTATTATTGCAATTTCCCCACACATTTTATATTAACGTAATTAATTCTTTGACATTGAAGATTAACTTGCCAGAGATGAATGCTTGAAATATAACACACTGCAGATATTGGAGGAATGTACAAGACTTTTGTCATGTTTGCATGGTTTTGTTTGATGCAGTCAAATCCCACTGGGGATTTTCATTTTCTCCCTCTTGACCTTTCCAGGTTATATGCAGTCTTATTAAGATCATTTATAACACCTTGTACAGCAATAGTGGGATTCACAGACTTTCCAGGCTCCCCCTCATAAGCAGTGTTTATTCTGAAGAAGTGAAAAGAGAAGCAAACACCTTTTTATTTACTTGTTGATTTTCAACACACTATTTTCAAAGTGATATTACCAGTCGCTCTGGACATTGGGCATGTGGCAGGGCCTCGTGTGAATTATGCTGAAGGTCCATGGTCTGCACAAATGGAATTATATAATTCTCAAACCTAATGAATAATTTCTATATAAATTAAACAAATCAACAGCAACCAAACTGAGAGCGACTGCTGTGTTGAAAAATTCATGAGCTGCGTCTTGTTTTACTGAATTTGTAATTTTCCATAAATGTACTTTTAGAAAACTCCCATACTATAAATATCACTGTTTCCCAACCCAGTTCTCGGGGACCACCAGCCAGTCCGCATTTTTGCCCCCACATTTTTTGCGTTCATTATACATTGTTAAAAACATGGAATACAAGGTGTTACATTTGAACCTTAAAATACAAGTGTAAGTCTGCTTATTTGACTCCCCCTTACCCTTTAAGAGACTGCAGCCATAAATGTGCTTTTCTTGCTATGTTTGTTTGAAAATCTCAAGGTTTGGTTCAGCTTCAGCCTGCAGCGACTTTCTCTGCGTCTCCGTGACGGCTGCAGTGTGGCTGCCGCCGGCGGTCTCGCATTAGCAGAGTGCCACTTTGTTTTGCTGTGAATCTGTATTCTGCTCAGCGTCACGCACTTGGACACACATATGCACAGCAGCCATGTAAACACAGCTCTCTTTATCCTTATACCTTCGTTGCCCCGAAAAGGGAGAATCGGTTTGCCGTCAAGGTCGGGAACGGCACAAGTAAATCAGTCAGTTAGTGCCAGCATTCACAAACACAAACGCCATGAATGTAATATCATCCAACACTTACTTTCAAACGCCTTAAGGGACAGTATAAGACAGTTTAAAAGTTTCATTTTTCCCCATAAGATAATTTTGCAAATTGGTTCTTGTGTCTCTGAATGGATTTTCAGATCTTTCAGACTTCACCTTTTTAGACACTATGAAATGATGTCATAAAGGCGGCAGTCCAGATGGTGTCTGAAGGGGGCGTCCAGAACAATCAGGAGTGGCCTTATCATCATCAATGTTGCTTCCTGTGCCTGACACATCCCAGTGATCTCAAAGGCTACTTTTAAAATAGTTTTCAATACTTTTTTTGCCACAGATGGCGTCACGATTAACCTTAAAACACACAAAACATCGTATTTAACCATCCACCATCTCATGCTTCAAAAAAGGTGGTGCCTTCCTGCAAGCCAGCACAATCTCCCCAGTCTTTTATATATTTCATTTGAAGAGAAGCATCTCACACTGCGACTCCTATCAAATAATAAAATCAAAATAATATCTAAATAAATGGTCAGACCCCTTGGCATTTTGTTTTAGCTGGGCCTCACAAAAAAAAACAAAAAAAAAAACACCAGCTATTAATTTTTTATTTTTTGTTCGTCCTTCTTTTAACTGCTCATTCTGGGCAGGGTGGTGACTGGAATGTATCCTGAGCAGCTCAGGAATGAGACACACTAAGGAATCCGGCATATATTTGTCGATTTTTGGCCCATTTCCATAAGGATGCCATATCAGCACCTTCTAAAAGCGGTCTGGCTGTTTATTTTCTGTGCAGGGCCAAATCCAAGCTCCTCTGGGGTCATTTCTTTTCAAAAGAGTCATGCTCTGTTAATCTATTAAATTGTCTTTTTTGCTTACCTCATTTTGCTGTCAGTGAGACACACAGACCGGTAAAAGCAAGCTTGGGGGGTGGGGGGCATCTCAGCAGAGGGTCAGCCAGCATGCAGCACCTCTGCAGCTGAGGGTTAAGGGTCTTGCTCAAGGGGTCCATGGATGTGACCATTCTGTCGAAGCCGGGGCTCAAACTAGCGACCTTCTGATCACCGGCAGGGAGGCTGAGTCGCACGATGTCCCACCAAAGATCACACTGGCTGACATCAAGTTTGGTGAATAATATCAAATGACATTTTTCAAACATCCTTCATAAACAGACATTTCTAGTACATTTAGTTTTGCTCCAGCACGTCTGGTTTTTCAGTGACAATTGTAAATTGTGACAAAGCCAGACGTGTGGCAGCTAACTGGAAGCCATACTCTGAAACTACATGAAAAACTGTAGAACATGCACTTGTTTTTGTTAAATCGCCTAATGAAAAAATGTAAAATGTCAGCCGGTCTTATTCAATGATTATTTTCAATTCCCATACAACCTACAAAGATCTTGTTAGATTTTACTTTTCCCTTTGTTTAGAGAAATTCAGAAATTGGTGCATATTTCATGTTTGTTGTCAATTCAAAGAAAGAACTGTGTGCAATAACCTGTTCTACTTTACAGGCATGAACATAAAACTTCACCCCTTTTTTTACAATACTGCAGGCCAATAAAAATAGCTCCTTGGCTCAGATACGGCCCTCGGGCTGCTTTAGGTCTCCTCTAAATTCAGATTCATTCTCCCCTCCCATCCACTTCAATATTTATGAAATGCAATATTAGCTTGGTTAGTGCTGTTTGAACAAGGGGTGTTAAATTCAGTTTATGAAGGGTGTTCTCTCATTTCCATTCAGCTCTGGCTGAGCGAATGCAATAAATTGCTGTAATAATTGTGCCCCAAGCACTTATCCACAACATGCAAATTGGTGTGCAAATATCAGCAATGGCTCTCATATATGTATATATATATATATATTTAAATAGTCATTAACATCATAAATTACTTTAAATTTATGGGGCTGAATTAAATTTTGATCATTTTTACGAAAATGTGAAGTATTTCTACAATTTGATCATAATTTATAAGGACTAGTGTTGAAAATATGAATACATGTAAATGTGTTATTTGAATATGTTACTGAATGGTTTGTTAGCACGAGAAGTGGTTTTGTTGCTAAATCCACTGAGATGATGGTCTCTTTCCATCTGATGTCCTCAGACTGCGCAGACCGTGCTTCTCGTGGTGGCTGCATTCCTGCTGTGCTGGATGCCGCACCACATCATTGCCATGTGGGTGGAATTTGGCAAATTCCCACTGAACGACGCCTCCTTCGCCCTGCGCATCATCTCACACTGCCTCGCCTACGGGAACTCCTGCGTCAACCCCATCCTCTACGCATTTCTGTCTGAGAACTTCCGGAAGGCCTGTCGGCAGGCCTTTTCCTGCAGCCTCCGCTTTCCATCACCCCCTGTACAGAAGGTGGTCCGGATCCGCATGGAGAACCTCTCCACCACCCACTCCATAACCAACATGACGGGACAGCAGTAGAAGGACAAGGATTTGTTTTGCCCCACACCTCCAGGTCCTGGTTGCTTTGTGGGATTCATGCTGAGCTCCTTTTTTCGGGGCAGTTCACCCCAAAATAAAAAAAAAGCGTTTCCGATATGCTGTAGTGCTATTTATCCATCTCGATTGTTGTGGAGATAGTTGCCTAGATTTGGAGACATCATCCATAGAAATGTCAGTGTTCTCACAAATATAATGGGGGTGAGTGGTGCTCTTTCTGGGGTGAATAAAGCGCCAAAAAGTCATGACCCGGTAACTCAAGCTAATCCACAGACCTTGCATAGAGCAGTTTAATGTAGGAACTAAATTTTTACTACCGAACTCCACACACCAACTACATGAATGTGCAGAAGTGAGTGCCGGGACGCTCGTGACTACGTGACAAACTCTAACGCTAGGTAGCTAAGTGGTGGTAGCATTATCAGTTAGCATTAGCTACCAACAGTAGCAAGTAGCAACAATGCCGTGTTAGTTGATACTAATTTCAGCTCAATACTGTTAGCTCACCTAGCACCACACCCTACAGCAAATCTGTTGTTTTTTTTTTTATCTTGGGGTCAACTGCCCCTTTTTCTGTCATGTCTGCCAGTTTCTCAAAGGGAACTGCATTGCAACTGGTAAGCTAATTGCTCTACTGAATTCTTCAACTTTAAGAACAGGTACAGGTGCACATATGTTTGGCTAAAAAACATAAAGCAAAGATAACCATCCTTGCTCTTTGGCAATCTCCATGTTCTGGTTTAAAAAACATTAAACATGAGACAATAATTTATGGCATTCTTACAAAAGAAGGTCATTTAATACTTTAGTGCACTGTGGGACATTCAAATTAATTAAGGAGAATGATGAAATTGCATTCATAATACTTTGTATCACTCCCCATGGAATTTCAGACTCAAGTGACTCCCATTTTAATATTTTTTTTTGTGTGGGGAACACATTTTAATCTGATCAGTATAATGAATCAGTTCACACAATTTGGATTATGACATTTCCATCCATCCTGCTTATTACACTATTACACATCACAATAGCTCACTCTTTAGTTTAATTCGCTTTTTTATCACACATAACAAAATTAGAGCCAACTTCACACCGACAAGGAATTCATTCAGCAAAACTAAAGGCAATTTCATACACTGCAAGAATCGCGTAGGTTTGTCTCGTAATTTGTATGTGAATATTCTGCAGCAGAATAATGTGTCAGGACTGAACCTCAAAAGTCTTATTTTAAATTTTCCCCAGGAAATAGTGTCTGAATGATTGCATACATGTGATGTAGGACAGACACATGTAGATGGTGTGGGGGGAGTATATTTTGAAATGAAAGTACCATTTGGGAAAGGATTTTACTGAATGTCCTCCATTCTCATATACTTATACATGTATTAATATGACTCTTTGTTATAAGGTTATGAGTCTTTGTAAAACACGGAGGACAATGGAGTATGTCAAGACAAAGAGTTAATTTGTAATTTTTCATGGTGTTAGGGTTCAGTGTGGCCCCTCCATTTTCCATGACGGGCACGTGAAAAAATCATCTTTGTTTTTGTATTCGGAGGCGGACAGCAAGTGTTTCTCAGGATTATTCCCCTCAAAATCATGATGTCTGCTGTGAAATTGTTTTTTTATTATCCTGGGATTGAAACCACTGTCTTACTGAACTGGTGAATGAAAGTAAGAGAGACTGAGTTAAAAACAAAGAAAAAAAATGAAACCCAAGCTGCATTGCTGCTCTTCTCCAAATGCATGACTTACTTGTGACCCCACCGTGATTTGGTGTGTGCATGTGCAGTTCCTTTCATGTTAATTACACTTTATTGACTTCCTGCCAAGCTCTCCACCACTGCCTGCAACTGTGAATCGTCAGTCCACGATCCTGTCGGTGTGGCTGGGAGTACGTTTATGTTTTCTGTTTCGTGTTTATAGAACCACGTCATGCAGAGGAATGTCTCTCTGTGTTCAGCCCATCAGTGAGATACCAACACCCTCAGTTAGATTCAGATTCAGGAGATTTGAGTTCTTCTGATGTTTAGGGGAGATATGGGCACTAGTACTGCAGCTGCAACATTGAGCTGAGAACCTGAATTGCTCAGATAGACACTCATTTGTCAGAACAGTGAATTACCCACAATGCTCTTGATCAGAGTACTAAGTAACTGTGATGTTCTAGGCCCTCAGCACATACATATGAAGGGCTGTGTTCCATACTTAAGCAATCACCTGTGGCAGCAGTACAAATGTGAATGTTACTTCAGAAACCTGTGACCTGAACACTTTCTTTGTTATGCATGATGTAACAACTTATCTCCGAGACAGACTGACAAGTCTCACAAGTCTGGCAAACCCTAGTAAATCCTGAGTAGAAGGTTCCCTGATCATAAAGTCAGAACCCTCATCTGATTGTTGATTTTCTAAAATTATTCTCAATTAATTATGTATCACCAAAATTCAAGTGAGACATTGAGCTAGCAACACAGCGCAATCACTTAAGAATTGGGAGACAACACAAAGTCATTCAAGACACAATACAAAAAGTCAAACGATATTAAACCTAATTAATACTACTCAGGCTTAGATGAACTATATAACAAATGACCTGTGATGCATAGTTTATCATCAACTGCGGTTGACTCCCAGCCCACCCAGAGTGTACCCCAACGTTATACCCTGTGCTGCCTAGCTCCAGGGCCTCTGGGGACCCTGACCAGGATGTGTTGTTGAAGGATGGATGAATGGACTTTTCATCACTGTGCACAGGACTGTCTGAATGTGTGAAATCACTGTCAGAATTCAGATGAAGACTTAGCTCTCATTAGGAAACAAAGAGCCACCCCCAGCATTGGGGATCTCTGCTACTCCTCCTCCTTGGTCATGACCACCAACCCATGGCTAGAGAACAGGACGCTCCTGGTTCTGGTGAAGTTCCAGAATCCACACCCAGGATTTCTTTTTTGGTCTCTATGGCTACACAATTCACAGATGTATTTTAACAGTGTGTGTGGACAGACGGCACTGAATGTCAAACCAATTAAACAGGCTGTGATGTATGTATGTGTCATATACTTATTAAACCAGTGGAAAACACATGTCTGGAGTTTATTGATATTGACATTTGCTGACAGGAGCACATTTCAAATTCATCAGACTCAGCAGCCATTCCGCCCGTGGTTCAGGCTAGATAATCCACCTGAAGCTAAGCGGGTTTATGTCTGGACAGTACTTGGATGGGGGAACCAGCTGGGTTACTGTCGGAAGAGGTGGTTGTGTGGCTGACAGATTAACCCATCCTGTGGTCTGTGTGGACCCATGCATTGTGATGGGGGACACTGTGCTGTAAAAATGGCATGGTCCTTTTGGTGAGATGTAAAAAAAAAACAAGGTCGTGACTCTCTGAGATCCCTGGGCATTCTTTGAAAGAATAGGGGTGGTACCTCAATGCCCCGGTTAAAACTGCCAACTGTGGCCGTATCAAATCTGGCCTCTTAATCATCCCCTGTATCTAATTGGTCAGTTATCTCCTGCCCCTTTACGACCTTAGCTACCGTGCGAGTGTACTGGTGCAGAACAACTGCTGTCACAGCTTCCAGGTGAGTGCTACACAGTGGTGGTGGTTCTGTAAAGCGCTTTTGGTGTTTGAAAAAGCACTATATAAATGTAACTTTTAGTCATAACTAGAGAACATCTGTTGTCTCTAATTTTTAATGTCTTCACTAGTAATGGTACAAACGTTATCTTCTAACCTAAAAGAAGTACTTCAGTAATACAGAAGGATATGTATGTTAACATGTATCCATAATTCTTATGTACCTTGGTTTATCACCCAGTACATTATTACTAACAAATCAATGCATAACTTGTGAGAAACTCAGAGAACTAATCTTACAAAATGAGGTGACTGGGAAAAAAAACTGGACTATATTATGAGACATCCCATTTTTCATAAATTCAGTGGCCATCATCTGGAATCATTCTGGGTGCTGGTTCGTGGATCGTCTTCTCCATTCCAGGTAAGCTGGTCCTCCTGCGGGCCGCAGTCTCAATTGCCTGCACCAGCTCCACGTCCCAAGGGTGGGTGACGAAATTGAGAACGGCCCCGTCCGAGCCGCTCCCAGCTCGTCCCACACGTCCCGCCCGGTGGATGTAGTCGGTGTGGGACTCAGGGAAGTCATAGTTGACAACTAGTCCAACACGTTGTGTGTCCAGGCCACGAGATGCAATGTCGGTGCACACCAGCACGTCCACCAGCCCCTTTTGGAAGGACTGGAAGATTCCCGCCCGCATGGAGGCTGGCATTTCCCCTTGGAGCCGCACATGACGCACCCCCAAGTCCTCCAAGGTGTATCCCAGCCAGTTGACGGTGGCTGAGCTGTTACAGAACACCAGGACACCCAAGCCCTCTGGTGTTTTCTTCAACTCTTGGTGAAGCTCCAGTGGTTTATCTGTACCCCTCACTTTAAGGAACGTCTGCTTCACATGGGGCATCAGGAAGTGTAGCATCCGGCTCCGGACAGTGAGCACGCTGCCCAGATCAGTGACCTGACTGAGAACCTCTCTGACACCTCCAGGAAAGGTTGCACCCACCACAGCCAGCTGAGCCTTATGATCTGGCCCCACTGTTTCTGAAGGACTGGATGCCACCTGAACATACGTGAGAATACTCTCTACTAAGCCGGAGAAACTTGGGTCAAACATGGTATCAGCTTCATCAATCACAAGGAAGCTAAGCAAAGTCATGTCCAAACAGCGTCTCCTTAATGCTTTGTAGAGGGCACCCGGTGTAGCTACTAAAATGTCTGGCGGCCCGCTCTTGAAGGCCACTTTGATGTTACCTAAACCTCTTCCACCGCCTACTACCTTGACCTTCATGTCAAATAGGCTTGCGAGGGCCTTGGCTACAGATGTTACCTGTTCTGCAAGCTCTCTGGAAGGCACAAGGATTACAGAGCGAACATGAGGATCAGACTCAAATTCTGCAGTCCCACTGTCTGCCTGCAATTTTTCAATTATAGGGAGTAAATAGCCGAGCGTCTTTCCGCTTCCAGTCTCGGCAGCACACAAAATATTATGACCACGGAGAAGCTTGGGAATAGTCTTCTGCTGGACTGTCGTTGGATAAATGATACTGTTATTTCGCAAAAATTCTACTATCTCTGGACAGAGTTTAAAGGAATTAAACGTCCTTTTCACCATATGCTCCGTCTCTTCTTGCTTAGATTCTGTGATGCATGGTGGGACCTCCTGAGTGGAGTTTATTGTGAAGTAATCTCCAAATGACTTATTGTGTTTCCATCCTTTAGAAGCAAGAACTGGCTGCTCGAATTTTCCAAGCGTGTAGCCTGCAGACTGGTTGAGTCGAGGGTCCTTGCTCTTTATTAGGAGCTTACCAGGTTTACTTGTTATGACTCTCTGGTTGCTTTTACGCTTAATCTGCTTTACGTGTTCGATGCGCTCCTGCATTCGTCGAGGTATGCGGATTACCACAGGCTGTCCCGTGTTTGCAGTTTCATTGGCTGACTGGGAGCCGTAACGGAAAGCCGAGGCTTCCAAAGTTCTTGAAAATGAAGGTGCATTTGTACTTAGCAGAAGCCTCGACATGCAACGGAAAGCCGAGGAACAAACGCCCGAAAACTGCATATTTACTTAGAAATGTCTTCAAAAAAGCTCCAAAATCATTTTCAACAAATCATTTAAATTCAATATATCGATATAATCGGCTGCTTTATCCACGTATTTACGTAAATATTACAAAAATATTAACGAACCCACAACTCACATGGCCATCCTTCACTTGTCACGACTCATTGGCGACTTTTGATGACGTGTTATAGAGTCGCACCGGAAGATTGAAAACACGTTTTTTGAGTCATGCCGGTGAAGACCACGAAAATGTTCCTACTCTAGGATAAACACGGGTAAGATCTATGAAAATGTCCTAACAGTTATCCAGATACACTTTTCTTGGGGGCTGATTTCATATTTTATACGGCATTACTTCTGTTAGACCAAAAAATAGCTTACTTAGTTATCCAGCTGAGAAGATCATGAACTGTCGCAAAAGTATTATTTCAAAGAATGTGTCTCATAGTTTCACCAGTTGTACAGTTATATTGATTGGAATTTTTCATAGCTACCTGACACGCTGTAATTTTAACTCGTATAAGCTAGTATGCAAAAATTGTGCAATCTTCCCAGCTCAGATGAATTGCCGGTGATTCATTTGAGATGGAACGTTCTTCAAATTCTAGGTGTAAAATGTTTTTTAGAACGTGACAGTTAATTAAAAGAGATTAGTTCTGTAAGTAGGCATCGTATAGCATCTTTCCTTCTCGTCTGCGGAATTATTAAGAGAAATTGTAATTAATCAGGTGTTTTGAGCTAGTATTAAAACATTAAATAATTTTCTCAAGCATTAAGTTTTTAGGAGTGGTTTTAATGTTTGTGCAGAGAGGGAGACGTATTTTAAATATTATGCTGTTCATTATGGTATGCTTTTGTGTTAACTATTCTGAACTGGGTAGGGATCAGAAGTGGATAGTTCAGGTCGATAACATATAAATCCAGATCAGGATTTTGTTTCAACCAACCGGTTGTGTACTCTGTAACTGTGATTCTTTATGCTCAACCGGTTGGTTGAAACAAAATCTTGCCCTGGATTTTTACTTTCTCGACCTGAACTATCCACCTATATCCACTGTTGTTTCACACCTCCAGGTTTGGGGAAGTTTACTTGAAACATAACAGAAAAATGTCAATGTAAATTTATGTATATTTCACTGAATTGTAAAACTGTGATATACCTAGTTCGTACAAACGGGATTATTGAATAATTTGTGGTTGAATTTGAAGTTCTATCGACTGACAAATGCACAAGCACCCTCCAGTGTTTCCCCTGGTGATTTGTGGGTATGAGTCTTGCTCTGAAGATGCCTGGGTGAAAATTATTTTTCTCACCAGGAAATTGATAATAGCCTTTATTGTCCTTTCTGCATTTTAAATAGAATGAGTGTGGTATCCTTTGCTGATTAATGTTGAAAGTCTCCCTCTGTACCTCACCTGTCCATCAGTCAAAGGCATCGCCATGGCGCAGGCAGCACAGAGGCTCTGTTTCCATGGCAAGACGGCTTTGGCTCCCATGGTACGTGTCGGGACGTTGCCCATGCGCCTGCTGGCTCTCGACTATGGGGCTGACATTGTGTACTGTGAGGTAGGTGAAAAGTGAAAAGGTAACGGTCAGTACTTTTCATTTGCCTTGGAGAGCATAAAGAAATCACTGAGGATGTGACTTATAAGGGAATGGACTGCTTCTGTTTTGATGCCTGATGAATAGCCCTTAAAGAAACTAGGCTAGAGTTGTTCTTTAGACTAAAATTGGAGATAAAGCTGTGAGTTGAGCAGTCACCTGAATTGTAAGGAACGTGTACTGAGGTCTGCTGTTGCAGCAAAAAGAATTCAGTATGTTGTATCCATAAGATGTCAGTCCCTGTACTGCAAAGGTTTTCAGGGAGAAGAATTACCCATGTTCTGTGTCAGCAGCTGATTCTTGAGGCTTTTCTTCGAAAGCCCCTGACTTATCAGACAGATCCCTACTGAGTGTTTGGCGGTTCCAAATGGTTTGTCTGTTCACTTACTCACTATTCTCTAAATAGTTATCTATTTAAGAGATTAGTCAGTAAAATAAGACCAATTCAGCTACCACATTTCAAATGCTCTATGTTGGTATCCTAGCAACCTTTGACAACTGCCATTTTGCCAAGAAGGAAAATACAGCGACACCATAAATGGAATAAAGAAGATGAACATGAACATATATATGCCTTCTATTACTTTAAATGATTCTCTTTATTACATTATTCAAAATTGAAAAGTCACCTTCAGTCTGCAGAGATACATTTTTTACATTACATTATGGTATGGTATGGTATGTGGAGGATTGTAGTATGCACCTTTGGTACATTACAGTTTCCAGTGCATTGTGGGTATTTTATAGTACCCTATATAGTGAGTCAGATTTGCCTTTGAAATTTGGAGTAATACTGCAAAATGACAGTTCCACTATAGAGTACCCAATTAGTTTAATAGGGAGCAATTTCAAACATGGGAATCGACCCAGTGTAGTAGACAATTACAAATAAAAAAACCTTTTCTCGTCCCTTTGGTGACATTATCAGCAGACTCGAACCAGGCTGTCGGCAATATACCTCAATGAAACCTGTCCGATGTAATGATAACATTCTTCTGTTTGGGTGACAGAAATAATGTTTTTTGCTAGCTGATGGTCTGGTTGGTCAGTGGTCTGTCTCATGCGCTGTTTCTGTGCTCCAACTATGGTGTCTAGCTACTTAAGTGATGCGCTGCTTTATGCTTTCAGCTAATTTTGTTATTTTAGCCTGTGATGTCTGTGTGATGTCGCGTTTAAAGTATGATGGGAACTGATAGTGTTTGCCTGCTTAAAGCTAATGGTCAAATTGCTGAATCTCCATTCCAGATATTTCGTTTTCTGTTTTGATCATGCTGCCTTGTAACCTAAATATGTGACGGTGTCGTAAAAAGAGAGGCACATCAAGCTAGACTACTTTCAAAGTAGCCTCACTCATCCATGCTTTGCGAAGTAAGTGAAAGTGATCGAGGACACACCACAGCACACAATGCGAGTGAGATTTTTTTTTTTTTTAAGTGAGTTCATTTTACACAGCACCTGTGATGTGTTTTGTCACTTGTTTAAATGTAATCCATTTATTTTTTGCCTCATTGTTTTGAGGAGTGAGTAACCTTCGTTATCTTGAAGGCACTTTGGAAATGCAGATCTTCATGAATGGGCGCCTTCTGCTGACTGCTGTGATCCAAGACTGTTCTGCAGAGTGCAGTTAGAATAGAATCAATTGGTCTCGCGGTATGCCAGCTGACGTCCTTGCAGATGAAATGTCAAGCAGTGTTTTGTTATTTTTTTTTTTTCTTTCTTTTCTGTCGAACTTCATTGAATGACTTTGAGAACTGTTGCACATAGTTCCTTTGTCATAGTCTGACAGACTCTGAGCTGGGCAAATTTCTGTATTATTGTCATCAGTCTGGTACAGCGTGAGGTGTTAACCGTCTGTCCACACCTGACCTCTTCAGCTTATGTAGTTCCTTGTGGTGAGTCTAGAACTCGTCCCCGTGTGAAAAGCTGGACACCACAGGAGAAAAAAAAATAGACCATTCTGAGTTTGTTTTTTACCCTTGAAGAATGTTGGTGAAAATGATTACAATTACAAATGTTTTGGTATACACATCTTTATTTCCTTTATGTAGATTGGAAAAACATGAAAAAAACTGATAAAGAAAAGCCAAATTTGACATAATTTCACACAAAACTCAAAAACAGGGCTGGACAAAATTATTGCCACCCTCAACTTAATATTTGGTTACACGCTCATTGTTGGCCACTTCAGAACTCTTCAGAGCATTGTCATCAACCATTTCTGGGTGCTTTTAGAGGTATGTTTGTGGTCATTGTCCTACTGGAACACCCATGACCTCTGGCGCAGACCCAGCTTTATGAGACTGGGCCCTACATTGCGCCCCAAAATCTTTTGGTAGTCTTCATATTTCATGATGCCTTGTACACAGTGAACGCCTCATTCCGTTTTCTGTAAACAGTAGAATGATGAGCTTTACCAAAAAGCTCTACCTTGGTCTCATCAGTCCACAAGACATTCTCCCAGAAGGATTTTTGCTTCCTCAAGGACATTCTGGCAAATTCCCGTCTGGCTTTTTATGTTTCTATGTCAGCAGAATTTTTGTTCTCAAGTCCTCGGACAATTCTCTGTTCTTCTTTTTGTTCTCCATGCTTAGTGTGGCACACACACACACAGACAAACCAATAGGTTGAGTCAACTTTTCTCCATTTTAACTGGCTTCAATTGTGATTGCTATATTGCCAGCACCTGTTTCTTGCCACAGGTGAGTTCAAACGAGCATCACATGCTTGAAATAAAAAGATTTACCCACAATTTTGAAAAGGTGCCAATAATTTTGTCTGACCCATTTTTGGAGTTCAGTGTGCAATGATGTCAAATTTGCCGCTTTGGCTCTTTTTTTGTGTTGATCCAAAGGAAATAAACATTTCTAACTGCAACAATTTTCTGGGAGAAATGGTGCCTTTTCTGGAAAAATTCTTGGGGTGCCGATAATTTTATTTGCTTTATTGGTCTAAATTTCTGGCTATAAAGACCTGGTTTACAAAATTAATCTGACCATTGGCACGGTATGCTTAATACCTTATTGTTAATTTAGCTCTCTTAACATTAATCTCTTTTCACCCCCACCAACACAAATTTTTTGGGCTATATTCCATTTCTCTGCCAGAGCAGTAGGTATTAGAATTAGACGTTTTATAGAAATCACTTCTGTTTCCTTGACTGTCTTTGTATCGTATTTGCAGGAGCTCATCGACATCAAGATGGCGCAGTGCCAGCGAGTAAAGAATGGTAGGTGCCTCGACTCCAGTCCTATTTTCAATGCAGTGCGGAACTGGCTCAACTGACATTTCATAAAATTAAAATGAAATTCAGCTGCACACAGCATATAACCAAGGTGACACAATGATAGCTAACCGGCTGTTGTTCTGGAAACTGGTGAGTAAAGCATCGGGGAGTGCGCATTAATGTTAACCTCCCTATCCTGTTCTTCTCGCAGAGGTCTTGGACACGGTAGATTTTGTGGCCCCGGATGAGAGGGTCATGTTCCGCACTTGCCAGAGAGAGAAGGACTTTGTTGTCTTTCAGATGGTAAACAGCAGGTTTTTGCTACTAATTTTCTCTCCCACCTCATATCAGATGGAAGTTATGGTTAGGGCAAGAAATTAGGACCCCTGATTAGAAGTCAGGCCCACAGCCTGACCACCCTTTTGCAATCCAGGCATGTTCCTTCAAAAGCCTGACAGACTTATGCCCACAGTGCTGCTATCCATTGTTTTGATTTTTTTTTCCCTTTGCTGAGATCCTTGATTCCTCTGAGGGGTAATCGAATGCCATGCTTGCGACTTGCCTTGTTTATTGCTTCAGGTTATCTGGAGGTCAGATCGGTTTAAGGTTTAATAGAGCTCAGCTTTTACATCTTTTGTGGTTTAAGACCAAAGAAGAGCTTTGGAGTTTCTGTTGGAGAAGCAGGTTTGAACATTGACCATGACGGCTGTCCTGCTTCTATCTGTGAACCGAAAGAAGCCTAACAGCCGTTCTGAACCTTGGTGTGTAAGGAGACACCCCATAATGCACGGCTGTGTTTTCATATCCTCTACAGGGCACCGCTGACCCTGAGAGAGCACTGGCTGTAGCTCGACTTGTGTGAGTTCCCCCCCACCGTCTGTTTCCTGTCATCTCCTCCATCTTCCAGCTTCCCTTTCTAATTGTTGCAGCTCTAAATCCCCACCCTGTCTTGCCCTTATTCTCTCAGGGGGCCAGGAGCGCCTCTCTCAGTACAGTAGTTGTTACTACCTGGAATAAAATGCCGCTTCTCTGGGGAGGGCATCTGGGTGGCATTCCGTTCCATGTGTTGCGGCTGGTTTCTCCCGCTCTGCTGTGGTAGTTAGGTTATTTGTCCTCGATGGTGTCACCATGTCAGCAGGTTGATGAAAGGCGAAGCCAGAGAGGCGCCTCACTGCTGCTCTCCTGTCAGTTGTCTGCAGAGTACGATCAGTAAAGTTTTCAGTAGCATGCTGGGGTTCTGTTCTCCTGGGGGGTTTTTTATGGATGCTGGGTCCCTGGTCCTGCCATTTTCAGCGTGCTCAGTGGCTAATTGTCACTTTCTTCTTGGAATTTATTTTTCTGAAAAGGGAGAATGACGTGGCTGCCATTGACGTCAACATGGGCTGCCCAAAAGAGTACTCTACCAAGGTAAGCTTCTACTCAACAGTAAGAACATGCCCAAACACTCTCGCTCGTCTTAGCTGCTAACCACAGGCATCTGTCTTACAGTAGCACCTTTTCTTGTACCCCCCCCAATATACTGTCCAGTGCAGCTGCTGCCCACAGGAAACTGTCCAGTAGTTGATCCTCACCAAAAAATTTCCAGCCAATGAAAACACTTCACAGGTCTGCACTCTGCCAATAGCAGCTATTAGTATATTTCACTCAGTGACAAGTTAAGCACCCAGGTGGAAATGGAATGAATCTGCACGTGGTGAAAGGTCACGTGTCACAATGATTATAATATCAGATCAAACGGACAGCAGAGTTGGCAGTATGGGCACACTGCTGGTCCCATGTCAGTAGGGTGTGACACCCCCCTGGACCTGGATATATGGGGTGAAATGGTGTGGAAGGGTGCCGTACAGCCGTTATAGTCTCTCCTGCATCAAGTCGGCCCACAGCTGTTGTCACTGGCCCTTGAGATGTTGCAGATTGGCACTAGGTCAGAATTGACATACAAGCTGATCCCACACATGTTTGATTGGGGAAAGATCGGGGGACCTGGCTGGCCATAGGTGGAGCTCAACATGATGCAGGCAGTCCATAGACACACGTGCCATGTGTAGACGGTCATTGTCTTGTCCAGAGACTGTACCAAGGTGCTGTTTCAGGAGGGGTAAAACAGGCGAACGCAGGATGTCACTGACGTAGGGCTGGGCCATCAGGGTCCCCCGAATCACTACCAGAGATGACCTGAAGTCTTGCCCTATGGCTCCCCACACCATGATGCCAGGAGAAACGCTGGTGTGTCTCTCCATAAAATTAGCAGAATTGATCCTCTCTGCCCAGCGCCACTATACACGGACACGATAGTCACCCATGGTAATGCAGAACCGAGATTCATCGCTGAACATGAATCGTCAGTCCATGCCCCCAAGGTTATGGCGCCGCTCCAAACGCAGCCGTCTCTGCACTGGTGTTAACGGCAGCCTACGCATGGGATGGTGAACCCGTAGTCTGCCTGATGCCAGTCGGGTGTTGTAGGCGCAGTCATGGGGTTCTGTAATGCTTGGCACACAATATGACAATCCATCCTCGGCCTGGTCTGTATTGGCCAACCGAAACCTTCACGACTTGTGTGGGTGCCCTCATGTGTCTATTGGTTCCAACATCGGGCGACTGTGACATCTGCATGCCTCACATGCCGGGCAATTGCACGATACGACCACCCTGCCTCATGCAAACCCACAATGTGACCCCTGTCAAACTCCGTCAAGTGTTGGTGATGCAGTCTAATGTGCCCAGGAGGCATCCTCTGTGTCTGGTGACCAGACCATTACTTATGGGTGCTTAACTTTCTTTGTCATTGACTATATAATATTTCAGTGTATGAGAATCTCAGTTGTGTACTGTCATGCTTTACAGAAATTCTCTATACCTCAAAAGATTGTTTTGTATATTTGTATTTATTTCGAAAACAACTTCAGCATTGAATATAGCAAACAAAATAACTCTGTGTGTTGTCTTAAGTTAAGCTCTGCCTTGGGCTGAGTGCTGTTTGGAAAATGTGCCATCCAAATACTCATGGTAATTTTAGAGCCCAAATAGGGGGGAAAGTCCTGATTTTGTGTTCATCTTGCTAAAAGAACATCTGTATGGAAAGATGTTTGATATTAAGTGACTTGAGAATCACTGCACCAACTTCAGTGAAAGGCTGGGAAAATCGACAATCAGTACTGTACCTGTGAAACGTAATCTTGCCCATGTTGGTTACTTTGTTTTTTAAATTATTATTATTATTATTGTTACTTAAAAAAAAATACATGAATACTATCTCCCCCCCCCATATCATAGTGTGTTAATGTACTGTCCCCTTAAAAATATGCTATCTTACATATTGGTGCGGTTATAATATAAACACTAGTAGTTTCAGCTACCAAAGGTAATACCGCCAGTCGGTTTCAACACTAGCAATATTTAAAATGCAGTGGACCCCGCTTATAGTGATTATGGTTATAGTGATCAACTGCTAATATGGATCTATAAAATCTTTATGGATAAAAAAAGTTCGGGACAGAATCATACCTTGCCAGGTTAGTTACCCGAGGCTAATGCTGCGAGCACAGAATACATGACGTTAAAACGAAAGTCATTTTCTCTCACTTAAGAATATACATAGTTTATGATAAACTGCCAAAAAGGAGCCAACAAGATGCAGGAATCAAACTATAATAAGCTATATTTTTTGTGCAGTACTGTACTGTATTATAGCGTATTTCAATGATACACAGTTCAGTAATTTAATTTGTGCAGTACTGTAAATTGAAAAGCATTTGAAACAGCTGTACTGTATTTTGAAAGCGTCGATAAGATTCAGTAAATAGTGACATTGTCCGTTTTATAACTTTACATCTATGTAATTACCATATAATTGACATTTGTATATTTATCTGCCTGAGACATCATGGTGGTGCAGTGGTTAGCACTGTTGCCTCACACCTCTGGGATCTGGGTTACATGTGTGTGGAGTTTGCATGTTCTCCCTGTGTCGTCGTGGGGTTTCCTCCGGGTTCTCCGGTTTCCCCCCACAGTCCAAAGACATGCTGAGGCTAATTGGAGTTAATAAATTGCCCATAGGTGTGCATGTGTAACTGAATGGTAGCAGTGTATGAGTGTGCCCTGCGATGGGCTGGCCCCCTGTCCAGGGTTGTTCCCTGCCTTGTGTCCATTGTTTCTGGGATAGGCTCCGGACCCCCTGCGACCCAATAGGATAAAGCGGGTTGGAAAATGAATGAATGAATGAATCTGCCTGAGACATAAAGAAAAATAAAAAAATCTCTTCTAATGATAATTCACTGTATATAATCAGTTTCACCCAGACAGATGTTATCACTACAGTACACGCAGTTTATTTTGTTTGCAAGAAATGGAAGCTATGGATTTTCTACGTCTTGGGAGCTTGTTTTTTACATGAAAAAGAAAATGTGACCTTTTTCATTAGACGTTTTCATTTCAAGTGATTTGTGCTTTGATTTCAGTTGTTCAAAATATTCAGTGAATAACCTTAAATGGTTCATCTGTGTGTTTCCTTCAGTCATTATAAAATCATAGATAAAATTTACAGTGTTTCATTAGAAAAAATATCTTTAGCTTTAATAGTTTGCAGTACATATTTGCAGTATAAACTTTATCAATATAAATATATATAACTGCAAAAAAAAAAAGAAAATAATTGTTCATTAATTGTAATTGAGGTAAAATATCAATTAATCATGATATTGATTAGAGGTCATATCACCAAGCCCTAATTTATTGAAGACTTTTTTCTTTTATGGTGTAGACCTAAGCTGCATATTAGCCCCCTCCTTTGTGTAGTCAATTGTTGTTTTTAAGTTCTCTGTCTCAATAAGTTGTGCTTTGTTCCAAATATTTGAATGCTGTGAAAAGGAAACAAATCTGTCATCTCTGAAAGCTGCCGCTGAAAATAAGTCGTTCAAGATTTTTTTTGTACCAACTGGAACGAGCCTAACAGATCTGAGAGCTTCCATGTTGCTGGTTGTTGACCACCTGCTGAGGACGTGAGATTGTGTGAGATGGATTTATAGGGGTTTATACGGCCTCACAATGCCAAACAAGGTGGGCTGTTAGGGTGTGGGCGCCAGATGGAACTTCTTTGGGGTGGGATTGACGCTTGTTAGCAGTAATGTTGTTCATCTTCTCACGCAGGGGGGAATGGGAGCTGCCCTTCTGTCTGACCCTGACAAGATCGAAGCTGTGAGTACATTGTGTTTCCCTTCTACACTCCTTGGGCTTGAGTTCAAAATATCCATTATCACCAGATCATGGACTGACTACATGTAAACACTACACCTATAGCATTTTGAACTCACAAAACCCACCCTGCCTTGCCCTGCAACACAGGAAAGCTGATTGCCATGGTCCAACACCCTTCTGTAGAGGGCGGCTTTGAAATATATAAAGCATATATGCCTTCAGTCTAAGGTTCGAATGCATCATAAAAAAAAAGTAAGGGCCCAAACACTACTCCAGAATGAGTATAAGGATATGTAATGACTGTCTCTCAGTCAAGGCCAGGCTTAGGGTAGTGTGTCCCCTGGTTTGTTAGAGTAGCTGGAGAGTCGATGTTTTCAGGATTTTCCATGTGTGCTATCTCCGTTTCCGTGCCGATCGTGGACAACCCTGCTTTAAACCCCCAGTCTGTCCGTGTGAGGTGTAGAAGAAGCAGTGAGCCCTCCACTGGCCTGTTATTGTCAGGCCTAAGTTGCTTGCAGCCATAACAGTGGAAGACTGTTGCCTTCTGTTTGCACCTTCTGTTTTGTCTCTTAGCTGCCCGCTGGCATGATACCGGGGTGCTTCTGGAGCCTTTGTTAATCCGGTTGGCGCAGACGCCCACAGCCTTCGGCTGACGTCCCACTAATAACGGGACCTAAGCTCGTCCCGAATGAGCCGTTGTCACTGGCAAGGCTCTAGGGTTTGCAGGAGAGAGGCTTTCACCGGATGCACTGAAGCTTTCCTCGTTGCCTTCGGTTGCTGTTCGGGAGAGCGTGACGGCGACTCGGACAGCCCATTGGGTACTTTCTCCTGATATTGTCCTCCTAGCCACCAGCTATTGGCACTTTCCCGGATTTGGTTAGATCAGAGCTATGAGCTGTGGTCTGTGGCTGCTAAGATTAAGATGCAGGTGGACCTTCCTGATCCCTGGGGGAAATTCTGGTGCATCAAGCAGCAAGAACATAGCAAACAGATGAACATACATATAGTGCCAAACAGACAAGTCGCAAAGACCATACACAAGATGGTGTAGGGGGGAGGTAGGTGGCCATCTTTGCTACCAGGTTCTTTGCTAGGTGTGTGTCACAAAGGCAGGAAGCTTCAGCGTTCATTACATATCAAGGACGAAGGCACGATCTGCTCCTGCGCTATGCTACTTTGCCAGCAATTTCAAGGATTTACAACTAAGGAGAAAGGAACTTCAACGTGAATCGCACTCACCCAGCTCCATGGTCGACATGTTGCCCGTAGCTAACAGCTGAACTGTAATGTATCACATTCACTATTGCAGTGTCACATGTGGTGGTACAAACACTCCCTCTAGAGTCACTTATTTCTATCAATGAATATCTGTAGTACCACCTTGGTTGTCTTATCTATTCATTACTCCATTTTTTAATGTGCTAAATGACAGAAGTCTTTCTGCTCGTCAGAAATGTGTGTCAAATTAAAAATTTTGCATTTGTATGGGTTTGCTGTGGTGCAAAGAGTAATTAAGTAAAACTTATTTACAAAGAACCTTTCGCAGACAAAGGTCATAAGGCACTGAACGATATGCATATACTGTAAAACACAGAAATACAAGCAACATAAGTTAGAAATAAAACCACAGTGGAATTATGCAAAAGCCTGCTTCAACAGAAATGTTTTGAGCTGCTTCTTAAACATCTCAGTTGAAGGAGCAGATGTTGGTGATACTGAAAGACTCTTCCATAACCTTGGGGCCACAGACTGAAATGCACAAGCGCCGCTGGTCTGTAATCTAGTCCGAGGAACTGAAAGGAGAACGACTGAGTAGATCTCAGATTACAGCCGCGGGAATGATGTTGCAGAAGGTTGGTGCTTTGGTGGCCTTGACTGTGGAAGGCTCTGTAGGTAACATACATCTGTGTGTAAGCTGTTCAACAAAACACCTTTGGTATGATCTGTGTTTAATAACCACTTAGGTATTCATACTTTCATTTAAAGATTAATTGATGGATTGCACCATTGATTAGACTTTTCTTGCAGCTGAAATTGCTTTGATAAAGCACAAGTCACAACATTGATTTCAAACTGAAATGACCCATTGAGTGACACGTAGTGACTTAATGACTTTAAACTATGGCTTAATTAGACCGAATTTCCCATTTTACAAGATTTGGGGTAAAACGATTCATATACTTGTTACTGCTTAATAAAACCTCTTGACAGGCTGCCCACTTTATTGATTAAATCATGAAGTACTGTTGGATATTTTAGATTGTCGTGTAGCAGAGTACTGTAGGGAAGACGCCAAAGAACTGAAAACTAGCCCGTGTGTATGAAATTCAGGTGAACTGCCTTTCGTACATATTGGTTCAGCATTGCAAATGCTAATCAGTTATAACTAAACCTGTATATCTGCCTACAGAAAAGATATTAGTCATCCGAAATAGAAAAGCCTCTCAAACACTCTCAAGTCTGAATATTGTGGTGATTTTTGTATGAAAGTCCTCCTGTTGCATTGTTGATACTTACTGCTTTTATGTTACTAGGTAACACGGCAGTGCAAATAGCAGCCTCTCACACTGTTCTGCACTTTACCAATTAGGTAGCACTGTTTGGTTTGAAACATATTAAAGCTGCATATAACAAATTTTATAAACTGTATTATCACAGTATTGCTGTTGATGAAGATCTTCATTTTCCTTAAGAAAGCAATGGCTCTGTGCCTTCATGTAATTGGCAGGTTAACTGATGAGTCCGCTATGCTGTCATTGTGTCGCTAACGCTGGCAACGTGTGGTGTCTTGTATAACACCACCTCAGGGCTAAATCGCTGACCACAGGCACGCTTCTCTCTTCCAGATCCTCAGTGCCCTCGTCAAGGGTGTATCCAAGCCTGTGACGTGCAAAATCCGAATTCTCCCATCCGTAAGACTCTTTCCGTAATAACTTACTTTATCCTCACCACTTTTATAGTTCTTAGATGTCAGTTCCTGGAAAATGATGGGTTTGCACTCATTTTAGCAAAATGTTCTTTTCAGAGGAAATGCCATTACATTAAGCAAGTGTTTTGTATGTTCGGAGGTCATCAGCTTCTATTAAGTAAAAGTGCTTCAGCCATGATCTAAATTTTAAAAGAAAGCTGTATTTTTAAAGATGGATAAATGCGGTTGTGTTGTGGGATGCTGGGAGCCGTGCTGCATTAGCGCTGAAGACATGACTCACTCCTAATGAGGGTGGTTATCCAGGAGCCTAAAGACAACGGGAGACTGGCGATGAGGGGGAGAACAAAGCAAAAACGCGGAGAATTCTAACATTGGCTTTATTAAATTTTGGACATTGTGTTGATTTACTATTTTGGTAAAACGATTCAGTGACATCTTACTGCATCCCCCCCCCCACACACACACACACACACACACACACACACTGCGGGTTAATTGCATTGACCCATCATCTTAATGTGATCGAGTCCCCTGTTGAATGCTTGAGTTCATCTTTCATCTTCACCGGTTAAACACCCAGCTACTTGTAAAATTGCAAAGCCATCTTATATATGTGGCAACAAAGTTACTAATTTTAGTGTCTTATAAACCTAAACTAATATCTAGGATTTATTTTTTTCCAAATCTCCTAGGTACTTGTTAACTAATCATTTCTCATGTAAAATTTTACAGTAAATTCTATCTTGCAAAAAGGCCTGCAGGTTGTTTTTTTTATTCTTTTTTAGTGTTTGAAGGGGAAAGTTGCGTAATTTGCATAAAGCTTTATTACATTTACATTTACAGCATTTGGCAGACGCCCTTAGCCAGAGCGACTT
>JAABNX020000008.1:11113890-11159145 GCA_015163995.2 Mormyrus lacerda
TTTTGAAGACATTAAGTGACTCAGCTGTTCGGACATCAAGGGGGAGTTCATTCCACCAACTTGGTGCCAGGACGGAGAAGAGCCGAGAGACATGTCTTCCTTGTGCCTTGAGGGGTGGTGGGACCAGCCTTACAGCCTTTGAACTATTGATCTTTTTTCTGATCATTCTTTAAAGTCACTTACAGGAAGATTGATAATCATGGGCAGCATCTTACCAGTGGAGGACAGTAACCTGTCCTCTGAAATCCTACAGAGAGCTGCACAACCACAAAAACTCAAAGGCCAATGCCATCAGTTATGACCGTGACGACCTCGCTGGTCAGCAAAGCTGCATCGTGGAATCCCAGCAGACCCAACCTGGCTGATTAGTCCCTCTTTACTCCCTTTAGATTGTTATGGTGTAGCGACAAGCAAACAGGTCAGTTTCTGGCCCAGGAGAAAGAAAGCTTAAGACTCTTGTAAACCTGTTGAAATGCTGATTGATTTAATTATTTTTTACCTGTTTAGCCACTGGATGACACTTTATCCTGAACATTATCTGACCATTTTGTGTCCATTTCAGCTGGAAGAGACTGTTCAGTTGGTTAAGCGGATTGAGAAGACGGGTGTGGCCGCCATCGCTGTGCACGGCAGGTGACCCATACTAGCGGTCTGCGCTCCCGCAGATTTCTGTCCCGCTCCTGCCCGCTCCCGTAGAAATGTCTAATATTTCGCCCCACTCCTGCCCGCATCTGCTATGGTTTGTCCCGCTCCCGCTTGCTGAATCCCGCAAGAAAGGCTGGTATAGGGTGGCCAAAAATACCGGACACATTCTAAATGCTATAATATCTGACTTCGGCTGCGAATTAAAGATGTCTTTTATATATAAAGTGGATTTGGCTAACCAGTTTTGCACAAAAAAAATACAACCGACAATGTTTCTAACTAGGCTACAGACCTAACTTAAAATATATCTAAACAGTCTCAATAGAAACATTTCACAGTGAAAAAGAGAGAAATATAGGGAAACATTGAAATTTGTGGTGCGGCAAGAAATTCATTTTTTATGTTTAATACTGTTTTGTTCAGTGCAATATTCCATATGTTATTTTACAGTTTGGATATTTGTCATTATTCTAAAATGTAGACCATAGTACACATAAACCTTTCTATGGGTAGCTGTGTCCAAACATTTGACTAGTATGGTAAGTCATTCTGTGCTGAGGTCATTGGGGTTGGATGAGCAGTGAGCTTCTGACATCCTTACCAGGAAGAAGGAGGAGAGGCCTCAGCACCCCGTCCACTGTGATGTCATCCAGGCTGTGGCAGAAGCGGTGTCCATTCCTGTCTTCGCCAAGTGAGTCCTGGCCCACAATGCACCGTGACAGTCAGTTACACTTCACTAATCTCGTATCAATGCAACCTGGGACGAATGAGGGAATTGTGTTTTCTCTTGCTGGGTTTGTTTTGCTTTGTGCTCTTAGATTTGAGAGTTGAATGGCAGCAAAGTTTTTACACAAGGAGGTTTATAAGAAAGTTGTCCAGTGTTCCTTTGCGTTTTGCTTTTCAGTGGGGGCTCCCTTGACCTGGTAAAAAGTCACGTTGACATCGAGGCCTTCCGGGAATCCACAAAGGCGTCCTCCATTATGCTGGCACGGGCCGCTATGTGGAACCCTTCGATATTCCGCCCCCTGGGGATGCTGTCCCTGGAGGAGGTTATGGAGGCGTACATCCATCACGTGAGTTCTCATCCTCTTGCCTTTCTAGTTGCTTTCACCCAATCTTCTGTGCACTGTTCACTACAGGTTCACCACACTGGATATGTTTGAAGTTCCGTTCTCAAGTTATGTAACATCCATTCTAATCTAACCGTACGGGTGTCTCGAGACTTTAATAGCTTATTCTGATGCCCTGATGAAGTTAATTAATCTGCAGTTAATTTCTCTGCTCTCACATTTGGGGGAATCAATGAACTGCTTCGATTCCGACATGTTGCCCCTGCGTGGTGTGGTCCATTTTCCATCTTTTTGGTGATCCCCGTGGGGAAATTCCTTTGTACACCTTCCCTCCCGCGAAGGACAGCCACCTGTAGAGGCGCCCAGGGAACTGGGGGTTCAGGGCCTTGCTCAAGGACCCACAGACATGCTGAGGCCGTGGTTTATAACTACGAAATATGACGTCATGTCAGCCAGTCACGGCGTGCATTACCTGTTCTTAGGATTATAGCTTTCATAGAATTATTATATTTTTTTTATTTGCTTACTTTGTGCGTGGCGGCTGTAGCATTTGGGATAGACTCCAGTCCCCACACCCCTGCATAGGACAAGTGGGGATGGATGGATGGATGGATGGATGGATGGATGGATGGATGCTGTAAGAAGAACAAGCCGCACTGTCTTCCTTTGCTGACTGTATTCTAAGTTCCGGCTGTGTTGTCCCGCCCCCATGTGCCGCTCTCTGCATTTGCAGGCCGTCCGCTACGAGAACCACGTCTCTAACACCAAATACTGCCTGTGCCAGATGCTGAGGGAGAGGATGGAGTCTCCCCTGGGGAAGCAGCTTCATGCTGCCCAGACCACCGCCGAAATCTGGTACCTGTGACAAACACACCGCTACGCCCCACTGTCTCTCTCACACACGCTCACACACACATGCTTCTATTCATATCATTTCGGAGACCCTCGATTCATTTATATGGCCTTTACCCTAATCCCAGCAATGGTGATCTTCAGCTCTACCCAGCCCTAACCTTAACCATATGTAACCAATCAAAATACAACACTTTTGGCCAAGTTTGTTTTTTGATTGCAGTCTCAGATTTTTATAAAATTGAGGTTTATATTGTGGGGACTTGAAAAATCTCCCTACAAGCTAAAAAGTAACAGATTTAACAGTCCCCACAATGTGGTAAATACACACACACGCGCACATTTCTGCTTCTGCATCTCACATTGGCTGTTTCTGTCTGTCTCTCATATACTCTGTATTTGTCTCTCTTTCATCTGTATTTCTAACTCTGGCTGTAGCTTCACTTCATATGAAATGTTTTTAAGATTAGCATAAAGTGCAAGAAAATTGTACAGCACCTTTTTTGACAAGATGTGTACCTCCGATGTTTTTTGAAGCTTTTTTTTTCCATGTATCTGACTTTTCTCAGTCAATATTCCTTTCTCACTCCTCGCTAAAAAGCCTGATTTCTGACGTGTCTCTCTCACGGCACTGATTGTCTTCACTGTGGTGCCCTGTACCCTCTCCTTTTGGTTTCCCTGTGTCTCAGAGATCTTTAGCTCTGTCTCACGGTCTCTGTAAACAGATCCTCCTACGTCTTTCCCTTCTCTCCTGAGGAAGCCTCTTTAACTTTTCGGTTCCCATCAAAACAGTTTTTTGTAAATCTTTAAAAAAAAAAAAAAATCTTTCTCTCTACAAAGCCTTGGCACCTGTCACAGATCAAACGTCCGCTTTAATATCAAGGAACACCTGACATGATACATCCATGTAAAGACAGCCGGTTGGTCTGTCGTGATCCTCTGACAGCAGGATCTGGGCACTGGTGTGTTTTTGGCTCACCTTGAGAGCACAGTCGCTCCCAGTCTAGTTAATCTGTTAATATGAAGGAATCGGGCAAAAAGCTATAGCACACAGACCTGTGATGTTTACATGCCATTGGTGAAGTTAGTGTTTCCCAATCCGATCCTCAGGGACCCCCAGCCAGTCCACGATTTTGCTCCCTCCCAGCTCCCTGCCAAACAGTCCTCATTTTCTGGGAGGAGGCAAAAACGTGGACTGTCTAGCAGCCCCCAAGGATTGGGTTGGGAAACACTGACTTACCCAATGGCATGTAAGCATCACAGGTTTAAGTCATGCTAAGGTATCCTGCAGATGATTAATAATATAATATAATATAATAATAATAAATTTTATTTGCATTGCACTTTATATTTTAGCACTTTATATTATATCTCAGTGCTACAGAGTAAAAATAAAGAAATAAAACAGGAGAATCTATAAAATACTTTAACAAAATGTCTTTCTAAAACGATGAGATTTAGGTTTCATTTAAAAGCATCAGTCGGCTGTAGGGCTCTCAGGTAGTCAGGGAGGGTGTTCCACAACCTCGGCGCCACAGATGAAAAAGCCCTATCACCCATGCTGCGGAGCTTTCTTCTGGGGACTTGGAGTGTGTTAGTGTGTACAGAGCAGAGGGTGCGTGAGGAGGTATGGGGGATGAGGAGTTCTTGTAAGTAAAGGGGGGCATGTCCATAGATGCACTGATGGGTGAGGAGGGAGACCTTGTACTCTATCCTGAGTGGGACAGGGAGCCAGGGAAGGGTTTTCAGGATGGGGTGATGTGGTCATGCTTTCGCACCTTCATCAGGATCTTGGCAGCGCTTTTCTGAAAATTCTGAAGTCTCGGGATACTCTTACCAGGAATCCCAATGAGGAGTGCATTACAGTAATCCAGCCTGGAGGAGACAAAGGCATGGACGAGCTTCTCTGCACCTGCCAGGCTGAGTGATGGGCGAAGTAGAATGGTAGAATGATGACTTACAGAGGTGTTTGATGTGGGTGTCAAAGGTGAGTTGAGGGTCCATTTTAACACCCAAATTGGTGACAGATGTGGAAAGGGGGATGTTTTGGCTAGAGAAATTGATACTGGTGATGGTAGAAGAGCGGAGATGGCGAGGTGTGCCAACTAAGATGGGGAACCAGTATCTGCTGTCATCAGAAGGTCATTGGTGACCCTGACCTGGGCTGTTTCGGTGCTATGGCCAGACTGAAACTTTTCAAGCAGGTTATTCAGTTTGAGGTGATCATGAAGTTGTGCTGCAATTGTTTTTTCCAGAACTTTAGAGAGAAATGGAAGATTGGAGATGATGGCTCACAGCCCAGTGAACAGAGGGTTCTGGTCCTGGTCCTGCTCACCTCACACGGGCACTTAGCTGTTATTACTCATAGCTACACATTTCTTCCAATGTCACCCATCTTCCAAGCCTGGAAGTGAGGCAGTGGTGGTACTCACTGAGACACCAAACGGCATGCTCTCTAAAATCACTGAAGTAAAATTAATAGTGCTTATTAGCTAGCTGTTGATAGATTTTACTTAGGGCTGTTTTTATAGACAAATTCGTGAATATGTCATAAATATATTACAAAATTTTCAGCTGGTTGCAATAATTTAATCAATTATAAATAAGGGCTGGTTGACACTAAATATTAGTGCATACAGGTAACATAATGGTTAGGGAACTTGTTAAGTCATCATGCTTAATAAAATCCAGCTGTTTACTTGCTTTTAGTATATTATTTCTGTTTGCTAAGTAGCTAGATAATTAATAAAGACAAACAAATGAGCATGTTGTAATAAAATCACAGAGAGGGGGTGTTAATGCTCTTACTCCTTGATGTTATTTTTTATAAATAGCGCTCAGACATTGTTATTGAGATGATAATGGTGGATGATGACCCATAATACATTTGACAAGCACAGAAGACAAAGTGTTTATTCAGCAAACAGCAAAGTGGTCATTATGTAGTAATTAGTCCTTATCCTTAGCTGTGTGTTTTCTATTATTGTTTTCCCCTCCTTTTCATTGTATAGATACAACTAGGAATATTCACTGATTTGCACAGGTGTACCAGCATAAAGCTTCACAATGTGACTGTGTATGCGCCAGGTGCAATTTGGGATGAACTTGGTAATGTTTTTGCACTGGCGAATGTTCTACATTCATTAATGTGGAACAGCGAATTAAATCACTGTGCTTTATTGATTTCATATTATTTATTTAAGCTTCCCCCCCCTGTGGGTGATTTGGTAATGCCAATTAACCTCAGCATGTCTTTGGATTGTGGGGGGATCCATTCGACGTACGGAACCATGGAGGAGACTCGAACCCTGGTCCCTGGCGTCGGTGCTAACCACGCCCCTCTTTCTTAATCTCACTCTTTCGTGTCCCATCTCTAGTTCTCCGCTGCTGTCATTGGCCAGTTTTCCACAAGTCTCACCTGAGTTGTAGACGTGTCCGGCGATGCATCGAATCATGTCACATCGCGATAGTGGCTTCATGTGTATCTCCAATGTATTGGATCATTGGCAGTGTCTCAGCGACGGAGTTGCACTTCCTTAGATACAACGTTGCAACTTGTCGGGGGTCACGGTGACGGGTGGGTGGGGTCCTGACCCCTGTGTACTTTCCTCTGTGTTACAGTGAGGCCTTTGACATGGAGGACTTCTACAATGAGACGCAGGCCTGGATGAAGACCCGGAAGGAGGTCCTCAGCTCTGATCTCAACGGCCAGGATGCAGATGTCCCTGTTCTGGATGGTGATGTCATCACCCTGCCCGTGAAGTTCATCAGGTTTGTCTTTCTTCTTCCTGCCCCCCCCCCTTCCCCCATAGAGCTCCAGCGAACACCCTCACATTTAATCCCTCAAATGCTGCTGCTGCTTCCACATTCAGTACGTTTCGTTGGGTCCGCCCTGTGGGTCAGGAGTGGGGGTACGTTGACCGCAAGTGGGCTGCCTTTTTCATCAGGACGGTGATACCTAGAAGGTCAAGAATAACGTGCTGCATGGTCACATCACCACCTAATGACCCCAATGTGTTCAGTTTTGTGCGTAAACTGTGATGTGCTATGATGCGTAAGTGTAGTTGTAGTAAGATGGATTACGCAGATTCATAACCTTTTATGAGTCCATGTGTGTGTGTCTATATAAATGAGCCATATTTTGTATTTAAGGACAGTGTCCAAAAAGTTGAATGGAGTGATTGTTTTTTGGTAGTACGGCAGTCAGGATAATCCAGACTTCACACCAAAAGGGTGCCAGCTCAGGGTCCAGGTCGAACCCACCTTCTCTGACATGGGGGGGGCTTCAGCTGGAAAAAAAAACGTCCAGCTTGTTTTACTTGAGGTGAAATGACCCTGAATGGAAAAATAGAGGCTGGAGTAACCACTGGCCAACCACTTCCAGGAGGGAGTACCGGCCCCAGATCACGCCCAAGGTGTGTCTGCTGGAGTGGAGCCGCCGGGAGAGGCTGCAGCAGCCGGCGTACGACACGGTGAGTGGGTGAAATCAGCCGCGCGCTGCCAGGTCAGCCCTGCCCCCCCTGTAGTCCCCTCCCGCGCTGCCAGGTCACCCCTGCCGCCCCTGTAGTCGCCTTCCACGCTGCCAGGTCACCCCTGCCGCCCCTGTAGTCGCCTTCCACGCTGCCAGGTCACCCCTGCCCCCCCTGTAGTCGCCTCCCACTGGCCGCGAAATTACTCAGAGCAGCTCAACGGCAGCGTTAAATGTGCATTTCAAACTGTTCTAGCTATAAAATGACTATGAAATTTCTGTTCGTCATGCTATCTGCATGGTTCCCGGTAAAGCATGCACACTGCATTAATGTTAAATATCATCTGAGCCTCCATGAACACTTGCCCCCCTTGTGAGCTAAACGACCAGATAGTTGAATTACCAATTTGTCTTTTTATTTTTATTTTCTTCGCCGACACAGTGATTGACCAGTCGTTCTCCTCTGTTTTTTCCTTTCTGAAATTGTGTGCAGACGCAGCGTCCCCTAGACAGGGCCTTCCAGTCCACAGTTACAGTTGGTGGGAAGAAGTACAGGTCTACCATGTGGTGAGTTCATGTGCAAGCTGGGTGGTTTAAACCAGAGTCAATTTGATGCTGCTGCTAAAAGATTCCTGTGCCATGTCTGTGCGCGCCATCCCTGCTTTTTGTTCCTTCCCATTCGGAATACAGGGAGAAGTCGAAGAAGTTTGCCGAGCAGGCGGCCGCCGTGGTGTGCCTCCGTGTCTTGGGCGTGCCTGAGGGGCGGACGGAGGGGGAGGCAAGCGCACCTGGCAGCAAGCGGAAGAGGGAGGTCGGGTTGGACCGTGGGGACGAGGACACCGACCAGACTACAGCCAACGGGCTCTGCGGCATTTCCGACTCCAGCAGCCAGAAGAGACGCCCTTCCAAAAGCCAGCCTGACAGCCCAAAAGAGCTGCGGCCTGGCTCTGCCACATAGTGCTACGTGGGTGGTGGTGGAGGGGGTTTGCCTTACTACTTGTCAGCCCTGTGTGTTTACATGGACTCTGCTAACAGGGCAGGCAAATATGATTTGAACTCTGCCTTTGTTGTGGTTGGGGGATATAAACAGGCCTTGAAATATCATTGTCCATGGAAGATTAATAATATGAATATATGACACGACAGAAAAGGGTGGTCCCTGGGCTGTCAGTAACCTGCGCATCTCTGATTTCTCATCAAATACTTTTATTTTTGATTTTATTTATTTTACTACTGGCAGAAATGTCTCTAATGGGCTGCCATCGCAGATCTGATGAACTGACGCCGGTCCACTCACCGAGACAATTTATAAACTGAGTGGACACAATGATTTTTTTGTCAACAATCTGACTAATACGTGACCGAGATAAGAGGACTGGCTTCTTGTTTTGAGGGCTATAAGACAATTAGTATTAACAGATTGGGGATAAAATTTATTATAGATAGTGCCAGTTTTGAAGGCCACAGGGAAACCAATGCCAGCTTACACAACATATCTTGCAGGGAAACCTACCCTCATAAAAGGACTGCGAGTTGTGGGAGGCCCAATTAGTATTTTTTTCCCCAGATTTTGTGATTGTCATTTTTATTCTTAGCTGTTATTCGATGACTGAATGAATGGTTTGGTTGGGTTTAAATTGTACTTTGATGGTGATTAAAAGCGTAACCAGCAGGGGGCAGCAAAGACCAAAGTAAAGTGATGTACAGACGCACCACCTTTTTCTGAAGCGCCTCGTGATTTGTGCTTATGGAGCGGCTTGCATTACAAACTTTAATAAAAAAAAATCTTGTATCTATTTTGGGCGTTTGTATTGCCCTCCCACAGTTAGATATTCACAAGAGAGTTAGATATTCACGTTGTGGCAGCAGAACTGGCAGTCTGACATATAGACCACACAAACAGTCTCTCGAAAGCCTGTTCTGCAGGATGGAGTGGGAAACTCACGTTTCATATGCATTGACGCCAGCAAACCACGTTATAACGATTTAGAAATAAGGGCCCTGCATTTTCAGTTTCCCCTCCCCCCTCGATCGTTCCTTTATCGTTCAGTCCACTGTCGCATGTAGAGCTGGCATTGTGTAAAACCTAGTTTTTATGCAGAGCGAACATGTCTGGACGTTGCTTGTCAGTCACTTCTGAAGAATGAAGGCCTACAGGTGAAGCACTGAAGCGTTCTGTTTTTGTTTTTATTTTTGCCAGGAGAGTAAGAACTTAAGTAAGAACTCCCGGGCTTGCTGAGCTGTCAAAAAAAAAAAAAGAATCACATATCAAAAGAGGAAACTTTAGATAGTCTATTCTTTAGATGGTCCTAAGTTAGACTGTGTACAGGCGTTTTTGTTTTGGGCAGAAGCAAAAGAAAATCATCTGGAATTCTCTTTGAGACAAATATTTTATGATTTTATTTTGATCGCTAATGCCACAAATGAAAATACTTTGTTTTCAAGATGCCGAAATATTTTTGTCTCTAGAAGAATGTTTTTTGCAGCCTTTCACAACATTCGTGAACCAAAGTACTTTAAAGATTTATCACAGATTTGTAACTGTAAATAAACATATTACTAATAATCATAAATGAAGTTGAAGTTAATGATATTCCATAATTTAAAATGTGTGGTGAATTATTAATCTGTACTGTCTCTCTTTAGTAAAAGAGAGGGTTTATCTGTTATGGGTTCTTGCTAAATTTGTTTCTTCTGCGTTATGTATGCAACAATTGTTCAATCCTTGAAAGAACAACGAGTATCAAATGGGACCGGTGGATGTTCACTTTTTCTTCATCTCAACTTTTTTCTTTTTTTTTTCTTTTTTTTTTTACGAGAACTTAACATCAAAACCACATCTACACCCTCCTACACAATCTGTGTGGATATCATGTTTTTATCTTCTCCTTTTAAAGGTCATCAGAGAAGATGAAACACACGCAGTATGAATTGTAAACAGAGTCTGGGCATGCGCCTTGTGTCACAGCCATGACAGGTGTTGCATTGTCAACCTTTGAGGCTAGCATTTCCCAACCCAGTCCTCAGGGGCCCCCAGATGGTCCACGTTTTTGTGAACTTTCTGGCAAGGAGCTGGGAGCAAAAAATGTGGACTGTCTGGGGGGGTGCAGGGACTGAGTTAAGAAACACTGTTTTAGGAAGTACTTTTACGGCAGGTGCAGCGTGGCTCGTGTCAAACAGCTGTCACTGCATGACAATCGGGCCTTCGGGAATGACATTTAATATTTCTAACATCTCGGAAAAATGCAGCCTCTCCGGTTGCAAGAGTGCTGACTCTTTGTGCTTAATATTAAAAGCTATAATATATTTAAAAGTTAAGCATTGAAAAATAATGCTTGCATGATTCTTTGTGATGAACCTGGTGGTAAAATTGACAGCTGATAGGGTCTCCCCCCATCTGGCCCCACGATTCAGTGCGTTCCTCCTTGAGCAGAAGATGACCTTGTGTTCAAATTGAATAATTGTGCTTATAAGCAAAATGAGACCACAGGAAATGTCATGTTGATTTTATTGCATCGATGCACAAGTCTTGCGCTTCTCCGCCCACATTAGTCAAACAAAATGCAAACTTTTTTTTTTTCCTTCCTGTAAATTCCCCATTTCAAATATTTGGCTTGAATTGGTAGAGAAGCTGCAATTTTGTTTGTTTTTTTTTTTTGATATTTTGTAAAGATTTCAGTGTGTTGTTTCATTTGCCGGTCATTCCAAGATGCCTTTTAGGGGTGTCTGTCTATACACACGCATGTCTGATTAAATGTTTGATTGGAAGTGCTGTTTGTGACAGCACAAACGTGAGTCAGCACTGAAACCTCCAGTTCTCGCTTTCTTTATGTTCAGCCCTATTTCTATCTTTCGATAAATCTTTTTTGCATGCTCCTAATTTTTTTCTTGTTCCCATAATTCCCCTGTGAGTAACTTCATGCATAGCCATGAGCAATACTTCACCTCATATATAGCATTTGTTTAGAAATCTTTAACACACTGCACCCATAGCTTCTGGGATAGGCTTCAGCCCCCTCGCCATGACTCTGAATAGGACAAGCAAGTACAGAGGATGGATGGATGGGTGGATGGTTGTTTAACACAACTGGGACATGATAATTGTGGATAAGACATTAATATTACTTATATACAGCATGTAGAACAGCAATAGCTTGGATTTGGTTCAGCAAATCAGGTAAAGGGTGACACTCAGCATTACACTTGCAGCACTCATACTGCCGCCATTAGACTATAGTTATGCAGAATATATCGCACTCTGATCCAATACTGTAGCTATCTTCAAAATAGTGTGTGGGAGGGTTGGTTGGTTAGTGGGATGGGGGGGCGGACATTATGTTTTTGTTTTGTTTTTTTTGTCGAACTCAGCATTGGCAAGGATTTTAAGAGCGTTTCTTTTTTCTTTTCTTTTTTTTTTACCCCACCTGACCATTTTATCATTTTCCTCCATGAACAGGCAGCAGACAGAGCACAAACTACCATGAGTGGTAAGAGGCTTAAAAATCGGGATATCCTTAAAGGACAGCGACAGTAACTTTGTGATTCTCAGAGACCAAGCTTTTACTTTACCTTCCTGAGCTTTGTATCTCATAAATGCTTTGAAACATGTCTTTGGTTATTTCTTGAGTTTTACTTTTTTCACATGGACCAACAATTCAGCAACGATGATGTGCTTAATGCAATTTTATATTTTTCCATCCACTAATAATAACCAATTAAAAAAACAAAAGAAGTTTTTAATTTTAATAAGTTGTATCTAATATGTAATCTAATTTCTACAAGTTCTTGGATTTGTACTGGAGTATGATTAATTACCAAAATCTATTGTTTGTTTAAGACTAAAACCTGCAAATTCAGCAGTTAGGATGAAATGTAAAGCAAATTAGAATGTTGCCTTACCTAGAGAAGTGCACAGTACTGCTTGTCAAACAAAAGTATCCTTCTTATTTATTGTGCTATTTATTATTATTTTGTTTGTTGATAATTCTAATCACTTATGCAAGTCGCTCTGGCCAAGGGCATCTGCCAAATGCAGTAAATGTAAATTATACAAGAATCATTTTAGGTATAATGTTAAACGGCTGCTGACTTCTTCAAATGCCAAAGGAGAATTAAGTCATTAAGATAAAAATTAGAAGAATTAAGAAAAAGATAAAAAAAGGCCAAATTCTAACAAACAAATTCAATTACTTGTGTATAGTTAGGTTATTGAGACTTGAGTTGGTATGTGGAGCCATTGTACTTAAAAGAATCTGTAGGCCATTAGGCATCATTGTGTCATTGATCAATGAAGTCTTAAATAGTCCAATGCAGATGTAGATTTAAGGTGCTTGTCTCAAAGGTCAGTGTTAATCTCCTTGTATCTATTGTTCAGTTGCATCATTGCATTTAAAAGAGGAAACGGTTGCGAAACATCCTCCTAGTCTTTGTCAACGAGTTAGTCCTCGCGATCAGGAGCAAATTTAAAGTCTGTGGTCTGCTTCTCTGAAACTACATTTCTGTCATACACAAAACACCCATTTAGTAGACATATTGATTAAATGTTCATGTTTGTATCGTGGACAGTTGTGCTTGTCGTGTAAAATATTTACTTATTGTAGTGCAGAACGTTACTAAGTTTAATAACCTAGGCTTTTTGTTGCGCCACTCCTTTCTCTTTCGGAACTTCACTTCCCATAATTCTCGAGGACATGACGTGCCCTGTATGTACAGTACGTTTTATGTGTAACCGTATATGTGTCTAACTCTGTGTACGCGTGAGCGCGCGTGTTGTCTGACGTCACGGCTGGAGCTGCCCTGTCACGCGCGATCAGTAAAAGTTGGGATTGAAGCTCGACTCCGCAAAGCTGCGTTTTTCTGGCTTTTGAACTGCATCCCTCAAAGGAAACCAAATTTCTTATAACTTCTCGGAAAACGATATTCGGACTTGAGCAGGAAGTATTTGTCACCGAGGGAAAGCAGCTAAAGTAACTGAAATTTTTAGCAGTTGAGCAGCTCGAATTAACGCCAATGAAGGAGGTTATTCGCCCGGAGTGACCGTTGGTCCTAATTAGCTAATTTTTTTTCTTCTCGGCGTCACAAAAAAACTTTGTGACCGTATTAAATGTTTTGAAAGCCTGCCGGCCGGTCCGGGGAGGGATTTCGCACCGAGTTGCTACAGACAGTGACGTGGGGTTCTAGCTGTCAAAGCCGATGACTACCGCGGACTGCGGCGGTAATGAAGAGCTGGACTTCAGACTCATGTTCGGGGAGGACGGCCAGCCGCCACCGCCGCCACTGGGCCCCGCAGGTCGGTGTCCCCCCTTCTCTTACTCCCAACCCCTTTGAAGAGCTCTGAATACACGCTGCTTTTAAATTCGGTTATTAGCATTTTTACCTTTGCAAAATGTAGTTGTGCGTCTTTTGCGAAACGAACCTGAGTTGAAGTTTCAATTCGAGCTCTAAATGGCTAATCGTTATTACGTAAACATTATACACAATTTCTTGTCTAAGTTATTGTAGTTTAACAACTACCTGGTGAGGTTTATTAGTAATTAAACAAGTCAGCCTTCCTGATATAGCTAGCCTGCTTCCTAACTACTAACTTTCGTATTTAAGTGCTTGGATTCTGGGTACTCTGGACGCAAATTATTAAAACATTTTATTAGTTTAGTTACTTAGGTATCTGATGCTGGCCATTGCTATAATCAGCTATTGTTTTGTATCAATGGCCGTTTTAGCAAATTTTGTTGTGAATTATTCCTGTGCTTTGTATGTTTTTTTTTTTTTAAATCAGGTGGCCATATATGTATAAACCCACGCACACAGACAATTTCTTTTCCAAGTTAAGCATTAATATGTATGTAAAACCTTTCTAAAAACAAACTAAATAATATATTCGGTGGTGGAGTTTCTACTACAAACGTCGGTATACTGTTTAAATGTTTATCCAATATTAGTTTATAATAGAAATATAGAAACAAGTTTAGCTAAAATTGTTGGTCTATGTTGGCGTTAAAGCGACAGCTTCAATTTATTAATTTAGTACTATTTTAAATATTTAATTGCTTTAGTGTTATGCATGCACATGGTAGATGAATCGCGATGATTAATAATACTTGGTTGTTAACAAAAATCTTAATATAATGCTAATATAATAATTGGAAAGAACTGATTTTTCCACAGCTTTCTGTCCTGCCGTTTAACAATGTTTAGCTCAGAAAAGTATATTAAAGATTACATTCAGTAATTATTTAAAACAATAAATGCAGTTTTAAAACATTGCATGCAAATAACTGCTGCATTATGAATGAAATAGTTGTGGTTATATTAACCATATTTTCAGAGTTTTGCTATAGTTAGTTTTTTACATTTGTGCACACTATGACCTGTAAAAGCAAGGTCAAAGTCATCTGTGTCATTGTTTGGCTCAACCCACTGTGACAGAAAAAAAATCACTCACCGAGTGTTGTCTTGTTTATTATTCTGTTTTATTGACATCCTGTGTTTATCATGATGAGAATAAAAATGCATCAAAGTATTAAAAATCTATATTATTAAAAGTCGAAACCCGTTTTTGAACGTGTTCAATAAGAATGACTGAAATTGCGTTTTGTGCTATTTCAGTCATTGTTGCAGATGACACATGATTTACCATCAGTGGGGTTGAGATTTCATTCTATCTCATATTCAAATGGGCATTAACTGGGGGGTCTATGCAGCACCCTCAGTATGGTATTTCTCCTTGGGATTTTTCATGCTTCAGTGATTGTTCATCCACTAAATATTTAGGTACCAAAACATAAAAAGTGTTCCCCTAGTAGAATTCTGAATGTTCAGATTTGAGTGTTTTATTTTTCTCCATTGCTCTGATTTTTGTGACAATATTGTGTGCTTTTTATTTTTCTGTACATCAATTTTACACAAAGGCAGTTTTGTATACATAGGAATGAATGTTGTGTTTTATGTGCATGTTCTTGTTATCGTTCAAGTAACACAAGAATACTTGTAATGTTATTTGTTTGCACTAGTAATGGGCTGTCAAGGGAAATGTTTGATACAGACACATTTTCTTTCATTGAGGTATTACTTTCTTTAGATCTTCCTCTGGGGTTTAAATGAGGGCAGCACTGACTTCCAGGCAGAATACCAGGAAATGGCAGAGATGCTAGTGTGCGGATATGAGTTTATGTTCATGTTTAATGTTGCTGTACAGTGCTCAGTAGGATATGTAGCCCAGTTGTACAGTAATTGGAATCTGCAACTATGGACCAGGATATACAGAATGGAGTTGCAGAAGCAGGCACACTTTTGCATTGCATTTATTATTTAACTTTTGTAGCAATAATTTTGTGTATATTATAATGCACATAAAGCTTAAAAAGTAAAGTTTTAATATGGGTGTTTAGTTCCTTGGTTTGTGAATGATACGGCAGGTATGATAAATATTAATCTTTCTATGTGCAAGTTGTTTTTCATTAGTAAGACAGAAATTGAGTTGGCACAAGCATGGAGAATGCTAATTTGGATGAAATGCAGTATGTACTGGGCTGTACATCTTAGTAAATCAGACTAGGTGTGGAGTAATGGTCAAGGAGGGAGAGGATTCCCGGTCATATCCCCAGAGATGATGTATCTTAACACTGTAGAAAAGCTCTTAATTTGAACTGCTTTGACAGTTGCCAAATCATATACGTCTGGATAACCATTTCAGCTGAGTGAATAAAAATTAATGTTAAATGTATTGATTATGTATGAGTGGCTTATCATTTTACACCTATGAAAAGGACTTAGGGCAGTGGAATCTGCAAATAAATAATGTAATATGTCTGAGTTTATTTACGATCAGGCATTGTGCTGGACAGCACAGCTTCAGGCTTTTGTCCAGTCTATACTGGCTCTGTTATGTCCTTTGCTTAGCCTGACAGATCTGTGAAGTAAAACACTATTCACACAATGAATAAAGTACATTGGCATTCAGGTGGTGTCCTACAGCTCGTATATTTAGAAAATAATTTTGATGTTGAATTGTAAATAATTAACAGGAATGAGATGTATGTATGTATGAAGCAATAATTTCTTTTTTTTAAATTCTGAATATTTGAAATTGTTTTGTGGCATGGTGTGTATGTATAGTGACTTGCCCCTGCACCAGGTGGGTTGGATACTTGCTCAGCAACTGAAGACATTTGTTGAAATAACAGGAATTGTTGAGACCTGCCCAGACTATGAATTATTAGTACTGTACTGCTGCAACAGGAATAACGTCCTTTCCCCTTTGTGCCTGCCAGTATCTGACTCCACCTTTACTTGTGTACAAGTTTGTGTAGACCTGTAGTGTTCAGATAGTTTTCCTTTGTACGTGGAATACCAATATGCTATTGCATTGTTTTTAAGGCCTTTGTTTGTTAGCGGGATGAAAGTAGTGTGTGTGTGTTGACCTCAAAAAAACATGCAGGAGAGTTTCCAAGATTAGACTCCCACTGTGCCTTAAGTAGATTCTGATAAAAGAATTATAGTACTATGTGGTCCTGGAGTCATGAAGCTGCAAATTAATCTAGACATAGACACAATTGGGTAAGCACAGAAGGACAATGTCAGAGTTTGAAAGGTTCAGAACCATTAGGGTTGGTTATGCAGACATTCGTTTTTGCTAAGCATGATGATGCGCTTTAAAAGTTGGCAGGTTTTTTAAACCATCCCATAAAATCTTTTTAAAAATTCAACCAAGCATACTTAGAAAAATTGTCAGCATTTTTCTGTGATAAGAGGTTTATTTTTATTCAGTATATTGCATCGTACGATTGTATATACACATTAGAGGTATACCGATTGTACTGGCCAACTATCGGTATCAGCCATATTGCTTTGCACACCCACATATTAAACGGTTAGAAAAATGTCTGCTGTGTGGAATTATTTTGATGTTATTGGAAATATATTTTGCAAGCATTGCTCTACTAAATTTTACGAGGAGGATCTTCTAATAAACATTTCAACACAACAAAGATAATTGCTCACCTTAAGGTAAGACAATGAAGAGTATGAAAAGTTTCCGAAAAAAATAAATAAAAGAAGGCTGCAATACTGCCAAATAACATTAGGCCATTAGCAATGCAAGTGTTTAATAGCAAAAGAAAATGTAATCAAAAATCAAATGTACAGAAAATCAAAAACTTATTCAGAAAATGATCACACTTGCAGAGCCCTCCTCTGTTATAAATATCCAGATGTTTATAGTTATAGTGCTCTGGGACTTGTATGCCAGAGTTGGTGTTTTCATACCAAAGTAAATGCTTTTTCATTTTTTTGGAATGTAATTTATTTAGTTTTTCGTTTATTTTGGTGGCGTATCCCTTTAAACTTTTATGCAGAACCTCCTAAACAATCACTGCTCAACCCAGTTTTCAAAATAAGCTATAAATTTTAATTCATATATAACCCTTAAAAATATATGCATGTATGTATGCATGTACTATTATGTTATTCAGGGGAAATTATAAATGATTCTTTCAGTTTACATATATGAAAATCCGACAAAAGAAAATTTGGCTGAAATTTGTTTTTCTCAATTTTTTAACCTTTTGTGAATTTTATTATGAAAAATACTTTAAAAAAAAAAAAAAATTCATTTTCATGAGCATTTTCATTTTCTCTTTTTTTCTCATGTGGATCAAATCTGGTTGTTGGCAGTTTCATGGTTTTCCCAGTGAGAATTTCACCTTTGATTTTATCAGTATTTATCTTTTGTAGCACCAGCAGTCTGTGGTAAATCAAGTCACTATTGGTTTAAGCCTGTCACAGTATAGGGCTGTAACAAGAACGAATACATTTAATACTGAAAGTGGAATAAGAAAAGTAATTTTTTTCACTAGAAGTATGTTTTTGTCATGGTGAACTGGATCAGTGGATCAAAGAACATTTCTCTGGACGATGCGTTATTTTGTGTGTGTGTCCAACAGAAATCTATATTTTGATGAGCAAAATTGTTTTAATAGTATTGTCACCCAGTAGAAGCTAAGGGTTTTGTTTGAGGTTAAACTATTAGTAATACTGTTACTTGCACAGTAGATGTATGCATAATGACATAATTAAAGCATTAGATATTACATTTTATTTTTTAATTTTTTTTTTTTTGCAGCAATCACTATAGGAAAAGGCTGAAATTTGTTATGGCTTTTAAAAATATACTAACTAGCAACTTTTGACATGATAAAGTTTGGTCTGAAATGAACTTAGAAGCGTTCATTTGAAATGATATTGTTTACAATCAGACAAGCTGATGTTGGCTTAATTGATTTCTTATTAAAGACTAGCCTTTCTTTTTCATCTTAGCGATACCACATGTTATTTTTGGTGCTGGCTTTAGCCAATGTGTGACTTCTGCTTTGTTTTGTTTTGTTTATGAGGCAGATAGCCAAATGCAATCAAGGGATGGGTGGGTGGGTCATAGTTATGCCTAAGGAGGGCAAATAGAGGTGACTGACTGAATGGCAGAATCTAAATAATCACTTTTGCTAAGGGAAGCCAAGTGCACCTCAGGTGGCAAAGGAGTTTTAAACAATGGGGAAGAGGTGAGTCAGTAACAGCCACCACATAAGCACTGAAGCTCATTAAAGCCAGTGAAGTCGCTCTCTGTCTCACTGCCTCTCTCCAAAGCTCACTAGGTTGTAGGCTTCATCGTTATACGCTGAGAATAATGTCCACCAATCCCCCCATATGTATTGTTTCTAGTCTTGTATTTTAAACCAGTTCAATGACAGCTGTCGCAGTCCTAATTTCTAGTGGACCTGGAGCACATTGGTGTACTTGTGACTCATGGAGTGCAATCCAAAGCCAGGCCTGTTCAGGTGAATCCATCTGTTCCATTGCTTGTCAGTCACATGCACATTGGGCTATTTTAAGCACACCTGAAGGGCGATTACTTAGCCTGACATAAAATGCTGCTGAAATTCATTCAGTGCACTAAGCCTGGGCATTGTCTAAATAATATGTGATATTTCAGTTTAAAAATATTGGGATAAACCACAATATCAGGGGTGAGGGGAGAGTTTGCTGACGATGCCAATTAGCAGAACACATTTTAGTCTCTGTGGAACAGCAATGATAGGAAGACCGGATTTAGTCATGATTTAGAAACGTCATGGGCTGGATACACTTTAAAGATTATTTGAGAAAACTATGAGGAGTTAAAGAATAATAGCTGTTTTCTATTTTTTATTTAAAAAAAAAAGAACTGTGTTGGAAATGTAGGCTGCAAGGCTGAACTGAAAGCCACATCATAAGTCTTTGTTATCTTGCTTTGTGTGTCAATGTTGAGGAAGTAGCCTAAGCCTACTTCCTCAACAAAGGCAATAATCGCCGGTCACTCGCTGTCAGATACCGACACCAGGTTGCTTGTCTGGCATTGTTGATTACCAAAAATTTTGTCAAATCACACAAGCCTACAGTGTGCTTTTCATATAAGAACGCTGTGCTATGCATCTTGTTGTTGTCTCTGCTTCTCTAATGTACACTCTCTCTCGATCCGAATTTGTCTGAGAAGTTGTCACTGAAAAAGCAGTATTCCAGCAAATTTGTGCCGCTGTTTAGCACGTTACTTAGAATTGTCAGGCAGCTGTCAAGAGGCTGGTTGACTTTAGAGTGGGTAGCCATAAGTTTGTCTCTATACCGGGACTGTGTTCTGAATGAATTATGGATGGATTGTGTGGGGCTGTGTGGCATTGCAGCATCGGAGGAGCTATGTGGGGTAGCCCTCTGGCCAGTTCACAGTGCATCGGCTTGTCAGGCCAAAGGATACTTGACTGATGGAAATACAACACCTTCAAAATGCACACCTAATCCAATTGTGCCTGCTGAGGGGTGGTCTCTGCTCTTGGAATTCCTCCCAGACACTCTGCAAACTAAGTGAACTGGTAGTAGAAAGGTAAAGAAGGTCCAAAACTTAGTATTTGTTTGTTCCTTGGCATCAGTGCATGCAGCTACGTGTGGCATCTGTCTAGGTTTAAATTTAGTGTAACCCAAGCTGCTTGTGTACTGTATCAGCACACAGAAGGTGGCTTACACTACAGTGAAAGTCATCTAGGCTCCAGTGTAGAAGAGCATGCTCACCTAAAGGCTGATATTATTTTTCTTCATCATGTTTCCTTTTGTTGTAGCAGCCTGCACATTTATTTTTTATTTGTGCTTGATATGCACAAATATAGTTGGAATCCTAAAAAATGACGCGTTTTCCAATGTTATAGTTAGTTGACTTAAAGTTCCCAGCTGTCAGCAAAGTTTTTTATAATGGAAGTGTTGTGTCAGTGCTGGAAAGCATTAGGATGTGATGGGGAGCAGGGTCTTAGGTATGTGTATGGCTGAACTTGTTGCTGGCCATCCAGACTAAACTGAGGGAAACTTCCTTATCACTTGTTATGCAAAAGGTTAGTCCATTAAACCAAAAACGATTAATTCCCTATTTACAATATACAATTATTCCCTATTTCCCTATATACAATAACTCATCACATCTGGCAATGTGATATAACAGTGGAAACAGAATTCCTTGGATGTATTCATGTCATGTTATATCCTTGTTATGGTGGGGCGTTAGTGAAAAAACTGACCCTTTGCAGGGTCATTTTCAGTTTAAATGGGCATAGATGAGAACTTGTCTCTCCAGAGACAACTGGGACTTTCTGGCCCATTCTTGCTGTTTTCCTCACACATCAATATCAATTTCTGCCGTATAGTATCCACTGTTCAACTGCATAGCTTTGGCCATTGTTTACATGTGGAGTCTGGGTTTGCAGCGGCTTCTCATTGATGGATGGGTTAATGGGATGGACTGAGCTGTGGAGGTTTTGAAACAGGTGCTGGGTTTGCCTATCAGTGCAGCGGTATCTTGAGCCTGATCGATTCCTGGCTGATACCTATGAATCACGGACTTTTGGTACACATGCCGGATCCGTTCAGCGTTTATTTCATTTTTCTCTTGATGTCGGTTTCGAATGCATATTGCTTAGCATACAGCAGCATTAAACTGAAGTCATGTTTGAATGTATGTGATTTCAAATACGCTTTATCAGAGAAGGAAAAAAGTGAATGTGTTTATTTAAAGTGCTTGTTTGATAGAACTGGAGCTAATTACATCATGAGTCCAGGCTTTTTTTTAAATTTGTGCTTAAAATCGGTGCAGTTCCCCTTGTAAAGAGACCAAAAGCAGAGAAAGAGCAGTGGTGCCGATAAATCTGGTTAATCAGGCCTTAAAAGAAAAAAACAATCTCAATGGAACAGAATGAAGCGAAAGTAAAGGTTGAATCTTTAATCCTCTAACACTTCAGAATGATGCTGACAATTTGGGGGTTTTATTTAGTGGCCTAATATGTTTTCTACTTTGCAGCTGATCTTTGCTGATGGACATCTGCAGAAAGATATCAGTGAGCCTGAATATAGTTGTATGTTATATGAGATAATTTGTGGAAGTTTTAACAAGTTTGTTTACTTGATAGTTAAAATTTTTCAGTTTTCTATCTATGAATTGTCATCTGTGGAATGCAGGCCACAGATGTGTGACTGGCAGAGTATGGGCAGCCTGTCTTGACTGTGCTCTGCTGTTGTCTGAGAGCTGCCTGTGCTGGGTCATTTCCTGCCTCAGTCCAATGCCACAGTCTTGCATCAGTCAATTAGAAGAAGCCACTGTAGTGGCTATTACTTAACGCTTCCTTTTAAACTGGCAACTATGCAGCGAAGTGGTTCTACATAATGTTATGTCAGCTTTTCAAAAAAAAAAAAAAAAACATGACGTGGCAAAAATTCAAACTGACACAGTTAGAAACCTGGATGCAGGCTTTCAGAAGCACCATCTTCCACCCCTCCCTGCTCTGTCTGTCAGCGGTAGTTGAAGTGTTGAACCAATCAGACCCTGACACATGTTCCCCCCCCCCCCCCCACCTCTCCAGAAGGTAGGCAGAGTCATAGCAAAAGACCAATATCATATCGGTGTGGTGCCCTTCTCTTGTCGTCATCGTGCTGAGAAATCCCTAACCTTCATTTCCTACCCCCCAGCAGGCATTGTGTCACCGGCAGGCCATGGCCATTGGGTCCTACTGCGTGGTGGAGCATTTCTGTCTATTATTAGCTTAGGAACAGTGAAGCCTCTTTACGCTTAACTGGATAGGCAGTCTGGTGTGCATGTGTGTGCACTTCTGCAAGGAATGATGGTTGTCTGTTAAATGCCACACAGAACTAGAGAAACTTATCAGAATCTTTCGATGAGAAGTATATTTTAATTTTTACAAATTGGTCTAGATATTAATTTCCAGGTGTTTCTTACATTGCTTACTTGTTGCTTGCAAGATGTTGCTTACTGTTTCTTTATACCTTTAACTTGTTGCTCATAGATTTTAAATGGAAGCAAATGCTGGTCATAATACTCTAATATAGCTGATGGGAATTTGAATAACATCTGTGTGTGTATATAGCAGTGAACTATTCAGATATGAACTCCTAAATATTACCTACAGTAGTCTTTACAGTAATTACATAGCAAATATAAAAAGACTAGGTGATGCGAGAAATCTTATTTCCTACCCATAAAAAAGTAGTAACTCTTAAATCTGATGGCTCAAAAAAATCAAACCATGTTCATTTTAGGGTTAAAACCTTTTAAAACTTATTTTGATTTCATTGAGGTTTGTTGAGGTTTAACGTAGAGCTGGGTGATTTTTGTATAGAATTTTTACTTGTATTCAATATATTTTTGCATAAGAAATAGCTTGATAATGTATTGTAATCGATTTTTTATTTATTGTGAATGTAGGCAATATGGTTTCCTGTTATATGGCAGGATGAACGGATTAGATGGTGCCAGAAAAAGTTACCATGCACAGGGAGTGCCAGAAACAGTAACATTGTGTATGCATACTGAAAAGTGCTGTGCATGCGTAGACATGCAAGGTACGAATCAGGCAGGTGGTATGGAGGGGGGGACCTGGTAGTGACAGATTATAAAGGCCTATGTGCCTGTCTTTGTTTAGGCATTTTTCAGCTCTCAATCAACCGCCCAATAGCCAAGCTAAGTAGCATAGCGTACACATATACAATTTCAAATTCAAATTTTATTTGTCACATACCAATCATGAACAGTATGAGTCACGGTGAAATGTTTCACAACGGTCTGTGATATAAAAAACAACAGTGGGATACAGATGTACCAGGGTTAGACAAAATTAGATAAGATATTACACATAGAGATCTACCATTTGGGGGGGGGCAGATGTCATAAGTACAGATGTAGTAGCATGTGCAAATAGTAATATGTTCAAATAAACCAGCAGTACAAAAGCAGGTAGAAGTAGGTATGTAAGTAATAAATAGATTTGTAATGGCGGGTTGGGGGTGATTAATAACCAAGTCAATCCTAGGTTTAAAATATGTTGATTACAAGTAGAAATGGGCGATCCACATTTTTTTCCAGTTCCGATCCAATTCCGATGCACAACTGCCGATACCTATACAGATTCCGATACAAGAGCTCTTTTTACTTTGTTATACTTTATATATTTTTTTAAGCTAGTAAATACAGATGGGAAAAAATGTATGACAAATATTTAATTAGGCTACTACAAACATACATAACATACTGTTCCACCTCGTTTGTTTTAGGCGTTTTTGAGGCATTTGCAGTTCAATATGAATATCTTCAAAGCAAGTATACACAAGTGGCGAATGCGTAAAATTAAGTTTTTCTCCCATTGGCGTCAGCGCAGTTACACTTTTGTTGCAATGGCAGCCCCTCTTGTATCACAACTGCAGCGAGTTCGCGAAACAGTCCCAGATCATCCATTGCTTTGCTTTGTCTCACAGTTGCGTGTGCTTTGTTAAATGGGATTGTCCATTAAACGCTATTCCCACCTCTCAAAACTTTATTTTACATAGATTGCAAATTGCTGTGCTACTGGTTTCTGTTAAAAATGTAAAATACTCCCCGATTGTTACATCTTATCTTGCGCTTCTCGTACTGCAAAGGATATGCACATGACATCACAGCAGGCAGAAGTCACTGTACTCACACCCACTGAGTAGCAACAAAGACTGAAGGGTAGCGATAGCGTTCGATTTGAATGCCACAAAAACACATGTAAAATGGGAAAGAGCTGTAATGCGATTGGTTGCCAAAAACTAAATAAGGAAATGTAGGACGTGGATCGGTCACACATGGCTGATACCTGATCCGTCAAATAGGTCTGGATCGGCACCAATACCGATCTGAATATAGGTATCGGTGCATCTCTAATTACAAGTGTCTGTCCTCTTCAGATTGTGTGTATAAAATAGCATTCAAGTTGTTATGCTAAGTTATTTAAAGCTTAAATTTAACTTTAACACAACCTTTTATAATATTCTTAAGCCAAAATCATTGCTTATTTTTAAATATTGCTGTTTTGCTCTGACAAAAAAATGTTGGGCTAAATTATTCACTAAAAAATAACTTTGGGCCAAAATACAAACGAATGTAGTGAAAGCCATCTTGATTGTTTGGTTCACATTCACCTCCAGGCAAGTGGTATTTCTTAAATATTAAGATCATGTGGCAGGAAAATTGTGTTTTGCACGGTCACAGTCCCAACCAACCCCTCAGTTATAAAATAATGTGAAGCCCAGGCCTTTTAGAAAAGGGCCTTTGCTGCTTCCTCTCTAATTAGAGAGTTGGCACCGGACTTGCTTTGTAGCACAAAGCACTTGTTTGTGGTGAGGTCGGCTTTCCTCAGAGGCCAGACGCTGTGTTTGAGCTGCCACGCCACCCGCTGTGTTCTTGCCCTCCCACTTCCATTCTGTCTGGGGAGCCATGCAAATTAATTGGCACCATAACAGGGGCAGCTAATTGATGGCAGATCTGGCTCACATATTGCAGAGAACAGTTTCTCTGAAAGCAACCATTTTCTCTGGGTTTCTCTTCTTTTGAAACACTTGGATGAAGGATCATTAAGCAAGGAAACATATGTTAAATTGCCTTAACGAATGGACCTGAGACATCCGGTGCTGACCACTAGGGAAAGAATCCTCAATGGTTTTTCAGTTAATAAGCTGTTAGAGCACACTTCCTTAGCTCTTCTTTTGTGCTGTTTACTCTAGCAATCTGTTTTTCAGGTCTGACACATTATGAAGAACATCTCTTATGTCACTTTAAAAAGGACATTGTTTCCTCTCTTATGAACCTCTTTCACCAATTCTCCTTTTTGCATATAACTCTTGTTTCTCTGACAGTCACTTTTGGGCAGAATTTGTTTCAAATTTTCATTTAAAGCTTTGAATGCTTTACTTATCTACTTCCTTAAAACATCGCCATGAAGTTGGTCGTGATGGCAAAGCTTTGATGGCTGTTTTTAATTACTTACTTGTGTCTCTCTTTCTCCCTTTGTTTCTTTAATGGATCTGGATATCATTATACGGTTAGGAAACATGTGCTTTAATCATACAGCCCATAACGGTATAACCTTTTTCCCCTTCATATTTTGAGGTACTGTAGCTCTGGAGCACTGCACAGTCCAGTGACCCATAAGGATTTTGTCTCCCATCACTGAGACATCGCCGTCAAAACACGAGCATGACAATAGGCACAGTTCATGCTGAGGGAGAATAAGTAAAGTCCTCCCCTCCTGGGAGAGGAATGGACAGCCATCAGTACAAGACCATTGCCATTATAGGGACAGATGCACTCCATAGCTCAGGCAGAGATTGGCTGTGCATACTTAGGTTTTCTGTTGGTGATTATAATGTTGCAAAAACATGATTTTCCAATAGCTTTTATTTACTTTACTTGCATATTTATAGGTTTTATACCTGGAGAAACAACAGCAGAAATCTGGTACAAATGGCAGCTAAATGAATCTTCAGCTGTTTTGCTACCTGCTGTCCTGGGTTAAGTCAGTTTGTTAGCTTTAACTGGTATTGTCATAATTTTAATGTTGATACTTTAATAATGAAGTTTTGATGAAGCATTTGGTCATCAACATTTAGCCTGCACAGTTGCCTGGCTGCTTTGTATCACCCTGATTAGCATAGTTGATTTTGACATTGTCATATCTTAGTGCATTGTTTTTAAGCAGCTGTTTTGCATTTAGAAAAAAAGAGTATAGAGTGTAACAGCTTGTACCCCTGCTCTACATATGAAACACACAGCCACTCTGTGAGTAGGTGTCTGTCTGAATAGCTCTTGTTTGCTTCAGAACATTATAGCTCAGTCTGGGTGTTGGGGAATCCTCTAGGTTACCAACCAGTCCACTACTTAACCCCTTGCACCAGTACTCACTTTTCGTTCTTCAAGTTAAAAAATTCTTGGAATTCTACATACTTGATACAAGCTTTTTTCTTGCAGCTAGCAAACTTAATACCTCACCAGTAAATGTTTTGATAAATTCCTGTACTCATTGGCTTTAATCTTTCTTATCGGCTCTCTGGTTTGGCTGTGCACTATGGACCTTGGAAGAGGAAAAAACAAAACAAATTAATTACGAGGCGGCCTTTTTCTGCCAACTGAATATGTGTGGGTGTATGTGTGAGCCTGTAAACTTCTCCTCTCTCTTTCAGCGGTTTAGTTAGAATAATAGCCTGTTATGGTTTTGTGTTCCTTCAGCAACTATCTTTGAATCCAGCTCACGCTTAATATAATGTCTTGCAAGGCATTGTGTACATTTCTTCTGATATAGAGCTTTTTCTTTTATCACCTAGATCTCGAATCTGATGAAAACGGCTCATTTTACATCTTCAATGTTGGCCAGCCCCCATCGTTGGTCAATCAGCCTATTGGAATTCCCCGCCATGGCCCGCAATCTCACTCTCCAGTTGTTTCAGTGCCGCCCCGTTCACACACATACAAGGGGTATGAGTCTATCTATGATGGACCTAGGTACAGCCCGACAGGGATCGGCAAGGCATTTGAGTGCCCCAGCATCCAGATCACCTCTATCTCACCCAGTTGTCAGCAGGGCATGGAAGCCAGCGGAGGTCACTTGGTAACCGGAGATGCTGATGCCGAAGGCACAGATCGGCCACTGTCCCGGGGCCATCTGTACCTTCCATTGGAGACCTCGTTTCGGGACTTGCCGATGAGCTCCAGCCCTTGTAGCAGCCTTTCCTCCCGGAGCTGGTTCTCGGATGCTTCTTCCTGTGAGTCCTTTTCGCACGTGTATGATGACGTGGACTCCGAGCTGAATGAAGCGGCTGCTCGCTTCACACTGGGCTCCCCGCTGACCTCGCCTGGCTGCTCCCCATTGGGCGGCCCTGCCGAGGAGCCATGGCAACGTGCCCATGCTGCTCTCGGTTCTCAACTGTCACCCCGCCAGTCGCCTGGTCACTCACCGGGTCACTCACCTCGTGCTAGTGTGACAGATGAGAACTGGCTAAGTCCACGGCCCTCCTCTCGGCCCTCCTCACGGCCTTCTTCTCGCCCTGCCTCTCCATGTGGAAAAAGGCGCCACTCTAGCGCTGACCTCTGCCGACCAGGCTCTGCCTCTCCACACCATTCTCCTGGCCCTACCCCCGGTCACTCTCCCCGAGGAAGTGTAACAGAAGATACCTGGGTAGGCAGCCCCTCCCCAGGAATGTCCCTCCCCTTCCAGTGCTGCCCATCTGAGGCAGACATCCCTTCAAAAACCAGGAAGACCTCCCAAGACAGGGTGTCCCTGCCTGGGAAATGCGATCTGGGCCTGGAAGACCCAAGCTGTATGTCACCTGCGCTTGACTCTCCTGTGGAAGATACCTTGAAGAAGGACACTCTGGGGGAGCAGTTCCTGTCTGTCCCCTCACACTTTACTTGGAACAAACCCAAGCCTGGGCACACACCTATCTTCCGGTACGTTAATAAACCTCCTTATCGACATCCTTCAGCCTTGAAACTTGTTAAATTTGCTCACTGATAACAATGGTGGCTGCATATATATATATATGTGTGTGTGTGTGTGTGTGTGTGTGTGTGTGTGTGTGTGTGTGTGTGTGTGTATCAGTGTTACCAACCCAAACTCAACAAGGTTACACAAGAACACTATGAATAAGATCCAGGGTTCACATTCGTGGAGAGAGAGCTGTCAGGTTTACCTTTCTTTTCATAGTTTATTTCATTTAATGTCACTGTTGTATTTCAAAATGGATGTTCCTGCTAGAGAAATTAGAACCAGTTGAAGTAAATAAGTTAAAACGAAGCCATTTTCAAAAAGACATTGAAGAGAAAGATGAACATGTGCATGTGTTTATTTTTGTTCCTGCATGTTCTTCTAAACCAGGTTGGGTAAGGATCGCACAACAACTGCCACCAGGGATTTGTTCCAACAACTGAAGGGTTCCAAATCCATTTCAATAACTGCGGCCTCCAACATGCCAAATTCTTTAAAAGGGCTGATAGAACTTTTTAAATGACATTATTAAATATTAGACAAGAAGATGTTCTACATACTTGCATAGTAATAGAAGTCTACTTTTCATGTATGAGAACCAGGAGGGGGAAATGAATTTTAACTTGTGGGCTGTTTTAACAATTGTAGAAATCTTTTTTTCTAAGCACTTGACATGGTTTTTAGGTGAGAATGTTTATGCAAACCTTGTGTGGCCATCTTCCCATGGACACAGTAGTATGATCTGATAAAGTGCAAAGGCTCAGAAGTAATTTTTTATATGTATATATTTTGTTTTTTTCTGCGCAGCAATTAAGTGTCACTTGCACACATATCCTTCATTTAGGTTTCCTGGTAAAATGAGAATGATTTCACTGAATTTTAGATTTAATGTGAATTTCTTTTGTTTGTTTAATGCAGCTGTGCAAACAAAGCTAAAGTAAGCAGTGTAACACTAGTAGCTACTGGAATACTTCTGTTTTTTTCTCCAGGATAGGCTTCCCATTACAGCAGACCTGATTGGCTCACTGTGACCTGGCTGTTAAAATATGGGTGGATATTTTATTGCCACAGCGTTTTTTCTGGTTAATTCTTGCTTATGATTTATTCGTTTTCGGGAATAATAATTAGCGCTGAATTGTATTCACTGATCACGCTAATTGAATGTTCAATGATTTGGTAAATGCTATTGCCCACAACCCTTCTGACCTCCCTAGGGCCTCATCCTTGCCCCCTCTGGACTGGCCCCTCCCTAGCCAATTTGGACAGTACGAGCTCAAGATTGAGGTGCAGCCCAAGGCCCACCACCGTGCCCACTATGAGACAGAGGGGAGCCGGGGGGCAGTCAAGGCAGCCTCAGGTGGCCACCCAGTGGTCAAGGTGAGTTCCAGAGGCCCTTTGTTCTTGTAGGAACCCTGTTATTTCAACAGTTGGGAGATGCCGTTGACTCTAGGTAATCTGAGTGTGATATGCTCTTATGCTTCTTCAGTGAATATTTTCACTTTCTCTTTTATTCTGCCCCTAACTTTGATGTTCTATGCACAGTAATGCTGTTACAGACATAGTATTGAGTGAGTTTCAGCTTAAACACTTGATTGAACAAATTAATTCCTTCATTTAATTAATTTAACCACTTTTCTCAGTATCCAGGATTGCCCATGGAATTTACACCCCTTTATTCAGAGAGATGATCATTTACTTTTAATATTATGCATAGCATTTAGTGTAAAAAATTGCAGATAAGTAAAAGGTAAATAAAACAGGAAACATCTAGCAAGAAATGTAGCACATCTGTTCAGGCTTGTATAACTTGAATAACACACAATGGTTCTACACAGAGAATAGGACAGGTTGTCTTTGACGCTGTAAATGAACTGCCTGTTCTTTGTCATGTGATGCTAACAAGAGTCCGGGTCAGTTTACAGCCCCACTCCTGTCTCATATTGAGAAGATGCTGAGATCCTTGGAGTGAGCTGGTGAATATTTCATTACCATGGAGACCACGGCCTATTGTTCACTGATGGTATCCTGGTAGCACTGTGAAACACTTGTAGCAATGAAACATAATGTGGTGTTCAGAGGATGAAATGGGTTCTTATGTTAATTCAGTTTTTAATCACATTTTTGGTTTAACAGTGTTAGAATTCTACCTGGTACCGGTGTTATGGTTCTTGATATTTATGGTTTAGGTAAAGTCCTGATTTGATTTGTTTCAAGGTGTTCACAAAATAATATGGCTTTTTAGATTAATGATAGAGATGCATAATATATCGAATGACATTGGCATCAGCTGATGTTCATTAAAAATCGATATTGCCGGTCGATATTTAGACTTCAGTCATTATTGAACATTAACAACACCAGAATGGAAGTAAAATAATGTAGATGATTGCACTGGACGTTAGCAATTTTCCATGGTGAAGGATGAGGAATTTTGTCAGCTCATTCACCACTTAGAACCTTGCTGCAGTCTTTCAAGTCAGCTCTACTTTGCTAATATCTCATTGCTCATGTCATGTGATGTGATTGCTACACACAGTCATCAGAAGCAACAGCAACTTTATATATTTGAAAGCAGAAAGTGCTAAATGCTGGGTGTTTGTAATCCAGGTTACAGGGTGCCACTGTAGTATGATTGTTTTTTTCCACACTTAAGCTTACTGCGATTTACCCTGAGGGTTTGTGTTCCCATTAACATTTTGTTCGTGACAAACTGTGACAGTTTGGTTTCGGCTATGCTTAATTCCCAGAACCATCAGGTCCGGAGATCACCATCAGCAGGAGTTTTTTAAGTCTCATTGGTTTAGGTGCTGTGCTGTCATTTGGTGGACTGGTGTGTTTCCTAGAATGTTATGTGTTCCACTGCTCAAAACATTCTGTTTATTATTTTTGAATACTTTAAAAGTGAAATAAGATTCTTGGTGCATAGCTCAATCATTTTTCTTTTGATGGATGTTTGTCTAGTGGGAACAATAGTTGTCAGTATGAATTGAATCATATTTCAATTTCACTACACAGTTAGGCTGCTATTTAACCATTGAATTTAGCTAGTACTATTTAACCTGGTCATTGATGGTTTTCATACAAATTTCAAGTTTTTCATATGATACTATTTGCATAACTGCTAAATACACTTATATAAGCATTAAACTTTTAACTGGGCTAGTCCTGTGAACAAATGCCTTAAATTACATCGCTATGTACAATCTGCCACCTGGTTTGAGTTCCTGCTTGTAACAGTAAAAACTGTTTAACTGGCTGGTTTGATGCCATTGGTTCTCATGCATCCTCTTCTAGCTTCAGGTTTGCCTTATTTTACCTTGTCCTGTTTATCTGTTTTCCCTTGTTGTTTTGTCCTGGTTTTGTTCGCTTTTTCTTCTGATATGTGTGTTTTCTCCTCCGAGGTCTTTCTATGTTTACACATCAGATAGGCTTTGGATGACTTATGCCAAACTCGCAGCTAATGATTAACAAGTAATAATAGACTCAGCTGGCCATTTGTGAAGATGCATAATTTGTAAAAATAGTCTTGGTTGGGTGTGTTTTTTTTCTTTTTGAACAAATCCTCATCTGAGTTTGTTTTTGTTTTTTTATTCCCATGACAACATTTTTTTTTTTTTGTTTCGCAAGCAGTCTTAAGGTATACTGAATGGACCCTGCAGAACAGCACTGCTTAATCAGCTTTACTGGTGTCTGTGTGTACAAAACAGAGAGTCTGTTTACTGTGTTACACTACATTGTTTATGCTTCATCAGATGCTCCTGTTGGGTGTCCCCGTTTAAAAAAAATCAATCACCAGAACTTTGGGGCCTAACTTACTGTAATAAAAAAAAATACTTGGCTCTTACAGTAGGTATGCACGATCTAGTCTTGGGGCCTATGGGTAAAATGCGTCCATATTGCAGTCTTGACTGACTGAGGTTATGAAGTTGAAAAATTGTGAGGTTGAAAAAGGTGCAATGGGCACACAATGGAACTATTAGAGAAGCTATTGTTCTGATGGATGAATTACAGAACTTGGTTGTGTGATGCTCAGTAATGATCAGGAGTGAGTTTCCTGAAGCCTTCTTTATGCTACATCGTTTGTAAGTTCCATGTTAAAAGATAAAACTTATGAATGATGTAGCATTAAGAAGGCTTCAGGAAACACACCCAGAGCTGCACCTAGTATTGCTTCACTGAAAACTTTATTTGTCGTTTTGGTTGTTTCTGTTGGTAAGCCTTCACATAAAGCCATGCCCTTTTATTACCATTCACTTCATTTAGACTGATAATTAGACTCTCAAATGACCTCAGGGGACAAATAATATCTGCCCTGGAGATACTAAATTTCAAGGTTGAATTTGAATGTTCAATATTTTTTGTATTTGTCACCGTAGAAGTATCTTGGTCCTACATTATTTAGAAATAAATAACTTTTGTCAATTTCTGGTTGCCTGTAACTGCACATTTTTAGGGGTGAATGTTTCTCTGTGGCTTTAATAAGTTGTAATAAATAGGGAGGGAATAGCACCCCATAAAACTGTCCTAATAACAGTTTGGTTGGTAGAGGTGTGCTCTACTCACACCTAAGCACAGTCTGCGACATTGTTTACTCTGTATTAGGGTAGCTGTCCTGTCGTAGAACAAGAGCTGTAGCAGACTCTGGTTAAAGGAGGGATTAACCTTTGACCTTGCCTTCTGAGGACGCCTGTAGTTGGGGTGTTGGGTTATACCCATTTGTTGGGTAGGCAGGTAAGCCTGGCTGCTTGCACTCCGGTTTTTATTTGAATGTGTAGATTCTACATTGCACACCTGTGGTCCTGGCAAGAGGTGCAAACTTAGCTGTCATCACTTGTTAACCCAAGGAAAATAGTGATCTCCCAAACATTTTATTGTGAACTAAAGTGAACTATTGTTAGTAACTAATAGTTGTTGTTAACTGAAAAAGAAACAGTCCTGAAGTCTTGTAAATGAGAATGTTGTCAGTGTATTAAACTTTTCAGGAGGGGATTAACAATGTTTAGAAGGCTGGTTGTTTTATATTCATGAAAATGGTTTTGTGTTTTAGTCATTTTGGAGGATGGCAGGTATTTTTTGCAGTTTTATCCTGCCAAACTGCATTTTTTTTCTTTTATAGTTTAAGAAGTGTTTGTAAATGATAACTTTGAAGCAATATGGTGAAGATAACTTGGGGTCTTGAAGGAAGTATACTTCCAAGTTTAAACGGATTTAACATCAGTGGAATGATTTGGCTAAATTTCCAATTACACAGTTTATCAAAGGTACTGACACTTATTTGATATGAAGTCAGTCCTGACACAGGCATGTTTGCATTAATCCCAGCCAGCCAGTAGACCGTAGCTGGCTTTGCCTGCAATAGCTGAGAAACCAGATGAACATGGCAGCCACATGCACACCTGACCTTGTTCAGACAAAGCTTTGGGGGCAAGGAGGGGCGCTCAGATTGCTGCTGTCCGCAAACATTGAACACTGTCATCATGAGAGGTCCCCAGCCAGTGTAACAGCCTGCCGAGGAGGAACAGGCAGAGGTGACCTTCAGTTACCACCCAAGTTGATGTTTTTGGGTTTCAACATGTGTGCATGACCTTTACAATGGAAACCACAAAGAAACATGGAGAAACAACTTTGAGCCAATTTCTTCAGGTAGAGTGACGGCAAGAAAAATAGTGGTGTGGGAGGCGTGCCAACTCGCTGTGTTTTTGTGAGGGGGTTGGGAGAATCTACTGATCTGTCTTGGCTGGTTGTATTTTTGTTCATTTTATGAATGCTAAGTATTTGAGACATGACAATTTTTTTTTTTTTTTTTCCTCTTTCCCTCCTCCAAAGGTTCTCATGGCCTATTGGGCTATTTTAGACTCTTGGTTGCTCAGTGGAACAAATGTGGCCCAAAATAAGGCTACTTTATTTAGACCATCATGTGTAACACTATCTAGCTACGTTATTTGCGTTTGAGTTTACTATTCCAACAGAACAGCCATGCGAGCGCTTCTTTGGATCAGTATCAGTATCGTGAGTCTAATGCAAGCTTGGCTCCAGCCAGGCCTCATTTACCATCTGGCTTGAACAGTCTGAAGCAGAAGCTAATGAGAGTCCCTGCTAATCTACTCCTGCTCATTGAGAGACGCCCTGTACTGAACTGAAGAGAGCACGATGGCTTGTTTATATGTAGGTCTCTCTCGCTCTCCCTCTCTCTACTCTCTGTTTGTACTGTGGAGGGTCACGTTGACAGTTCAGTTTCAACCTAGTGAGCTGTGTTACAGTCATAGAGGTCTTTGGGGATTTTTGCTCCCATCTTTTGGGGATATGGCATATTTCAATTTTTCAGTATATGCTGAAGAGCTTTCAAGAAATACAGTGATTAGCATTGTAGTTAATTTCTGTGGACCTTTGAAAGACTAGAATATCTTAGAACAGCATTTTAGCCTCAGGGCCCACATTTTTAAAATCTTGAACCCATTTTTTTTCCAAAAAATTGTGCAGTAATAGTAACTATGGCGTAAATAATGCAGTATCAGTAGCGCAGTATGTTTATATATATATTTTGTGACCCTCCATTTGAAAAACACTGGATTAGAAATTATGCAACTTTTGATGTTTTTGCTGGAGCAGATTAGGTTAGCCCTTTAAACTTCTGCTTTGTTCCGACTTTCAGATGTTTTTACTGCACCTAATAGAAAGCATAATTATCCCAGCCAGGGGTGTAATGGCACACAAAATTCACAGGTTCAGTACATACCTCGAATTTTTGGGTCATGTTTTGAAATTCAATTTTTAAAACTACAAACGCAGTTAGGAACAGTTGTAAACTGAACAAAATCTAAGAGACACTTATTTGCACTTTGTGTAAAATATTAAAATTTAAATAAAAATAAAAAAATGACTACATAAGTCATAATGAACTAAATCCCATGTTCTTTGCTATTAAGTATGGTCACACATCTATAGCAATAAAAACCCCTGTAGCCATAGTTTATTTTTAACCTGGTCTGTATTTCCTTGCGTCTTAAATGACAGATGGAGACTAACTCGCAGAGGCTGTTTCTGCCCTGCTCTGGTCATACACACACTCAGATGGTGTCGTCTCAAATAGGTTGGCATGCTGAATGTGTTTCCAGTAACTTTTCCAAGTTTGGTAATTAGGCATGTGTGTCTCTGTCACCTTCATACATTGTGTGAAATTGCACGGCAGCAGCATCTCTCCACCTTGTTGCCCATTGTAACATACTCTACAACAATGAAGTAACAACATTCCTTATGACTTTGGTTTTAAAGCACTTCCCAGGTTACGAATGAGATCCCCTCTCCAAGTCTGTGTTTGAATTTGTAGGTGTCAGAAAAATAATGCTGTGCATACTAATAATGCTTATTATCAAGTAAAAATAAAAGTAGAAAACTACATACAGTGCTGCACCCGGAGCTGATGAACTACTGAAGCTGCAAAATGCTTTCACGAGCATTACAAAGTAGTGAATGTGTTTATTACAAATGACGTATTTACCCTGAATGTTTAATGTAATGTTCTTTATGGAAGTCCATTTGTAGGTAATAATAATAATAATAATAATAATAGAACTTTATTGATCCCCGTGGGGAAATTATTTTTATGCCTCCCTGAACTTGCTCTTTTTGTAGTGCAAGTTGTCCGCGAAGGGCAGCCACCTGTAGAGGCGCCCAGGGAGCTGGGGGTTAAGGGCCTTGTGATTACGGCACACAGACTTAGCCCACTGAGCCACATGCTACCCCCCCAAGGTACAAGTTGTCCGTAATTTGGATGCTTGCAACCTGCATCCGCCTTTATTATAACCTTATGTAGGTTTACATTTGTTATGTCAGTTATACTGCTCTCCCATTTTAACCATATAATATACCGGCCCTTCCAGGCAAAAGATGGTACTGCCATCATTTTCGGGTAATCTTAAAAGGTGCTTGGAAATAAGTGACAGTGTTCTTTAACTAGCAGCTTGTTTTCTGGCACAGTAGCACAACTTGCTCCTTCAGGCTTGTGCAAAAGTAGGACAGAGTGAGTCTTACTGTGGAGTGTCAGCATTAGAACTCGCATTGTTGCCTCCACACATCTTCCATTTGACATGGCGCAAACGAGCAACGTATTTTCGCTGATGCCAATGACTTTGTTTTAAATAACTGGTGAGGTTTCGCATGTTGGATCTGTATATTTTTTTGTGGGATGTGGTGGTTGAAGGCAGCAAGGTGAAGAAAACAACATGTTGATTAACTTCTGCAGAATAAGAGTATTATGAATTTACCTTATGAATTCACCCATGCTTTTCTAATACACAACCTGGTCTAGTGAGACTGTAGGTCCTAAACATTGACTCAGCTTCTACTTGAAAACCTAAAAAAGCGTTGGATGTGTGCCTGTTCACTGCCACCACCACCCCCCCCCCACACACACACACACACACACACACCAACCAACCACCTCTACTGCCCTATGATTGATTACCTTAGAAAGCTGGCCCGTGCGTCAGGCCTCCCATTGCTTCAGTTGCTTCTGAATGTCGCTTTCGAACCCTTCATATGGTGGGATTCCAGTTGCTGTGGCCAGAGCAGTCCAAACATCGTAAATAAAATTAAGGTTAAGATGGACTTCATTGATCCCGGGGGAAGTTCTGGTGTATACAGCAACGATGAACACACCATGTAGTATCAAACAGAAACGGTACAAAGGTCAGTACTTGCTGCAAAAATTAAATATGGCGCAAACAAATTAAAAAATATCCTGAAAGCATAAAGTTATTATAACAGAAATATCACTCATAAATATTTATTTAACCACTGGCTGTGAAGCTTGTGTGTGTATGTGAATGCGTGGCCCTGCGGGGGTGGGGAGGATATTCGAAACTAACCACAGAATTCCCCCCACACCCCAATATCTAGGCCAAGAGTTCTGATTTTATGAAGGCCTTGTCCTCTCAGCTTCCTCCGGTGTATGCTTTGCTTGCAGTGGAGAGTGTTCCCGTCACAGTTTTGCCTTAACCATGCAGAATGCCACATACCACCTCGTTTTTGCTTCAGTTGGACTTTAACAGCTGCCGTCTTTCTTCAGCCCTCTTATGTATGCTCATGTATGCCAGTGGAAAAACCAACAGTGTGGGAAATGATATCAGCTAGACTTGCTAACTTTGTGAAGCTGTTTCCTGACCAGAGGCCACAGGAAAGAAAGCACACCTTTTAAATTCACTGGCAGCTAAAAGCAGCATTCAATGAAACCCTTTACAAGTAACAAGACCTTTTTATTGAACTAAGAAAAAACAAAAGTTTTTAAATAAAGCATGGTCAAATTAAGATTTTTGATTCAGACATGCACAATTTTGCACATTTCTAGTAGTAATGTAACTGCCCTGACTGGCCTGTGGCTGATCATAGCTGACCTTATGTGCATCACAGCTGCATTGCTTCAGATATTTGTCAATGATATTTGAAAAACAGAACTACAGTGGTAGTCGACGGTTATTCCAGCTTGTCATGTCTCACTAGAAAATTAATGGGCTTCTTTGTGAATTTCACCAGGCCCTGATTAAGGGAGGGGCACGGAGGGTCCTGATGACCTTCACCCTTGGTTAATAGCCCTACTACACACGCTAGAAGACTAAGTGATGTAATCCAACTACACACACACACACGCCCTTTAAAAAAACAAAAAAACAATATCAGACACTGTTCCTGTTATCTTGCTTTGTGTGCAGTCTAAGGCTACTTCACTAACAAAGATGATAATTGCTGGTCAGACACCCACACCGGATTACTTGTCTGTTATTGTCGATTATTGATATTATCGTCAAATTACACAAGCCTTTTGTGCAGAACTTATATTCTGCTTCTCTGGTTGTGAGGCACATTGCTCCCAGTGGGACTGGACATGTCTGACGACAAACCAGGCAACATGCGCAGGCAGTGGTTAATACTATTTACGTTATGAGATTATTTGGTCTTTGGAATTGAGGAGTCTTCCAAGTATAAATTCAGCCTTCTTGGTAAGGAACAAAAATAGGAAAGTATGAGGGGCATGTGAATTAAGCAACATCTGTTTTTTGCTGTTGGAAATAAAGTTGTCAGACTTTCCCTGAATTATCTTTTTTTATACATGCATGTTTCCATAGTCATTTAGATAAGCCTGGAGGGATATATGAGGGAAATCCCTTTGGCTTATATTACTGTTTTTTTTTCTTCTATCCCATTGCAGCTCATAGGTTATAATGAGAAGCCAGTGAACTTGCAGATGTTTATTGGAACAGCTGACGATCGCTACCTCAGACCGCATGCCTTCTACCAGGTGCACAGGATCACAGGAAAAACGGTTGCCACCGCCAGCCAGGAAATCATAATTGCCAGCACCAAGCTTCTCGAAATTCCTCTCCTTCCTGACAACAATATGTCAGCCAGGTATTTGTCATAACCACTTCAGAACAGCATTACTCAGTCTTGAGAAAACCCTTGGAGAAGTTCTGCAGGTGTTAAAATACTGCGGCTGTCCAAAAACAGTCATTGTGATTGTAATGTCTGCCACGTTTTATGGCTTTTTAAATTTAAATCAACGCTTTGAATAAGTTCCTACAGGAAAATATTACGGTTTGTGTGTTATTAGCTGATTTATAAAAAGGAGTTCAACCCGAAACTGATGTATTTTAGTAATTGCGCAAACGATGTCTTGCCAATACAAAGAAAATCACCTGCACCATGAAATGAAGAGAGCCATGTTTTCCATGAAAAGGCATAAAGGCTAATTCACTAATTCCAGAATCTTTGGTGGGGATGGCAATAATGCGCGTTAATACAGACACAGGAAGCGAATTATTAATTTGATTATGAAAATTAAATTAAATCGGCCGTATTTCGATTTGAGTTTGTGTGACAGTGTGAAAACGTGACTGAACAATCATTGCAGGTTGATGCCACCGTTATGCCCTTAACCCCCAGCTGCAGGGGCTCTGCACACTAGCCGGCTTTATGCCTGAGACCCCAAGTCTTGCTCTCTGTATACGAGTCTGCGTGTCTCATGGAGAGCATGATGGGGTAGACGGAAACAGAATTTCCCCGTGAGGATCAATAAAATAACGCTTATATTCTAACCATTTGTGTATTCCAATATAATTTGAAATTGAAAGTTTGTTTTTTGTTTTAAATCAGATTAAATTCATATTCAATATGCAGTTTATTTCATCTGTGAATGGTATGTTAAAATCAGGTGAGCTTCACTGATGTACGACAGCAGATGCACCTTTTGGCCAATATATAGTGCAAACTAGTGAGGCCTGAAATATGTTTGTAGCGATTGTGGCTGGTAAGTGTGGGACTGGGACATGTTCTTACACAGTTCATCCCATTAAAACCTCATTAAGGTTACACTGACTGAACTAGACAGCCCTGCTTAACCTTAAGGCTATTATGTGCCACATCAGGAAGGGGGGTGTATCATGCCAGTCATTAAAAGTACAGTGACCCAATGCAAAGTGCTTGGCATATAGGTCCTGACCCTTGAACTTACTGTATCCCCATCTGCGGCAGCATCGACTGCGCTGGGATCTTAAAGCTGCGCAACTCTGACATCGAACTGCGGAAAGGCGAGACGGACATCGGGCGCAAGAACACGCGCGTGCGGGTGGTGTTCCGCGTCCACGTGCCGCAGGCCAGCGGCAAGGTCCTGTCCCTGCAGGTCACCTCCATCCCAGTAGAGTGTTGTGAGTGCACATATATGTGTATTAACGTGCCCATAAACACCCGTGCTTAGTCACACATTTGTGAATACAAACCCACAACTTTACACAGGTAAATGTAAATGTACAGGCAGACATAGACGCACACTTTTCTCACATGCACATGTGTGTTATTTTCCGGAAATATATAACTCCAGTTTTTACAGTTCTTTATTTAAGGTATCCAAACACACCACATGTGTTGATGTCATCATAAAAATACACACTGTGTCCAAATGTAATGCTGTGTACATGTGGATTTGGGGCTCCACTGGATTTGTGTAAACAACCCACATGTTCTGGAAAATTCCACCTGGTACAGTTATGGACTTTGATTTAAGCTGCTACGCTGGTGTATGAGTGCGTGTGTTCTGTGATTGTGCTCGCATAGGGTTGTACTATACTGAGTGTTTAACAGGAATATGTTTAGGCTGTGTGAATCTGGGTGTGTGCTGGGGTGCAGGTAGTGTTTATGTGCTTATGTGTCTGTGTGTGTTTGCTTCTTGTCGGCGTGACTGTGTCCATGCACATGTGTTGACCACATCCTCGTTGCTTTTGCAGCTCAGCGCTCTGCACAGGAGCTACCTCAAATGGATAAATGCAGCCTTAACAGTTGCCCCATCGGCGGTGGAGAAGAGATGGTCATAATGGGCTCAAACTTTTTTCCGGAGTCAAAAGTCATCTTCCAAGAGAAGGGACCAGGTTAGACACCCCTTTACATATGGACCAGATATTTCACACCCTAATGGACAGTGGTTTATAAGTTATTTGAACATTAGTTTCAGCCAAGCTTTGAAATTGAAAAAGATGCATTCACAACTCGTCGGTGCACGCCTCTCAACCTTAAGCATCAGAAAGGAATGTCCATGAATTCTTCAGTAGGTAGAGTATTCTGCCCCACCAAATCACAGGCAGGCCTGTGCAGGCAGAGAGCCTGCTACAGAGTATCTGTGTAGCTGTCTTTCATCTGTAGAAAACTGCTACAAAATGTTTTTGGAATCAACTTTAATGTGTATAAAAAATGGCTGCTTAGCTCAGTGCACAGCAGTATTGCCTTTCCTTCATGGTTGGGGTTCAAATCTTGCCCCTCTGTGTGTATGGAATTTGCATACTCTGCCCATGATCTGCAGTTAAGCTGATTAGCATCTCTGTATTGTCCATAGCATGTGATTTTGTCTGTGAGTGCCCTACAAGGGCATCACATCCAAGGTCTATGCCAGCCTGATGCTCAGTGATGCCTAGATAGATTCATTGAGTGCATCCAAAAATGGATATTAAATTATTGAAGTCAGATTTTAGCATGCCATTTTATCGGTTTTGTGTTGCGCGTTTTTTTTTATTTTTTATTTTTTTCCACATTCATTTTCTGGCTTAAGGTCTTAAGAAGGATCGTTACCATGGGATAATCACATTGCATTTTTCTTAAAGCCAACCACACAATGAGTTCCAATGGAACATGTTCTTTCAAGCAGGAGCTGTGCCAAGATCATTTATTTATTCATTTATTCATTCATTTTCCAATTTATCCTATTGGGTCGCGGGGGGTCCAGAGCCTATCCTGGAAGAAATGGACACGAGGCAGGGAACAACCCTGGACAGGGGGCCAGCCTATCACAGGGCACACTCACACACTGTTACCATCCACTCACACATGCACACCATGGGCAATTTATTAACTCCAATTAGCCTCAGCATGTCTTTGGACTGCGGGGGGGAAACCGGAGTACCCGAAGGAAACCCCACGTCGACACAGAGAGAACATGCAAACTCCACACACATGTAACCCAGGCGGAGACTCGAACCCAGCTCCCAGAGGTGTGAGGCATAAGTGCTAACCACTGCACCACCATGTATTTATCCTAAACCCCCTGTCTCCTTTAATTCCCACCTTCAATGATCCTTTTTTAAGTTTTAATTATCTTCCCTCGTGCCTTTGTGATGGATTTATTACATTCCTTAAGACTCTTTCTGAATAATACATTCAAGTGATGCCAGATAGCATCTTCTGTGTAATATTTGTGGAGTATAGAAAGGGTGATATTCTGTTTAAAACCTAATGTTTCCTATTTAACAGAGTAAATGGAAAGTAGTCAATATCTTTATCTTATGGGCAACTTTCCTAAATAAAGCAAAGGATAAATTTGTGATAAAAGAATGTCCCATTCCACCACGGGTTTAGCTGGTGTGCAGATGCGGCCTGCTTACTACTGTGATACTACTGATTCAGGAAGGTAACTGCAGTACAGGTGAAGAGCTTTAATAAGACCCACATGCAGTTTTTTCAAGCAGTACTCTAAATTGGTCTCCTGTGCCCTTTGGATAGGCTCATAACGCAAAGGCCCATTACAGTAAAGGAACATTATGACTTTTTTGTAGCATGGTATTTGATTTATGGTGCTTAAAAGAATTTCTCTCTGTCTTTCCCAAAAATCCATTTTCTATCCTCATAATCCTCTCAGCCAGAGATTGATGCTGAGCAGGAAAACTGAACATGGATTTTCTTTCTCCTCAGCCAACAGTCTGGTATTGCAGCCAGGCATTTCAAAACAAATAAAACAGTCACATGTCTTTCCATGATTTGAAGCACACTAGACAAAAGGATTTTAGGCCATGATTAGCCTTTGATTGTGCTGTAAGTATCCTCTTTGAGAATTTCACATCAGGGAAAAACTGAGTGTTAGAAATGAAACTGGTAACTTTACATGTGCCGCATGTTGGAAAATCTTGCTGATGACTATTGGTTCTTCGCAGTCCTTTTATGTGCTGAATCTTCACATAAATATTGTAAAAACATGCTAACAGTCAAGGTCAATATAAGCTAATTTGAGGAAAAAAATACAGGTATTAAAGGTTTGAAGGTTACTATTGAAGAGCTGTTCTGCTACATATGTCAAGTTAAGTCCGTAGCTTTTTCTGAAGTTCGTGAACAAATACATGTTTGTTTTAGGACACCATGTGCAACAGAGGTCCATCAAATTAAGAAACACAAAACCTGGACTTTTATTCATACAGCATTTTTGCTGAAACACAATTTCGTATTTTGTTAGTTCTGTGATTTCTCTGTTTCTCTATGTAATATGTTTTCTTAAGAAAAGTTACCGGTTTTCTGTATGTCGGAGGTTTTTACTTTTCTCATTTCTTTGTGTTTCCTATTTTTTATCATTGATTATTGGTTAGTGTTACACAGTACTTTTCTCAATGTGGTGGTTGCCCCAGACTGCTTGAGCATATATTCGCAATTCTACGTAATCTAAAACATTTAATCCAGAACACAGCATGATGGATAACCACACAGTAATGTTTTTATACTGTATTAACAGTGGGCTGATTCCAGAAAATCACAGGAAATGACACACAATGCAATTTGTATTTTCATGGTTTTTTTTTGCATTCATTCCTTTTCTTAAGATTGACTCGGCAATAGATCAAAGTTGAGTTTGTTTTTAAATTGCTTTGCATTTGATTCATATTCGCTCCGCCCCCCTCAGAAGGAAGACCGCAGTGGGAAGTCGAAGCAAAAGTTGTGCGCGAAAGAAGTCATGGAGTAAGTGTTTTTCTGAATTCCTTTGTGTAAGTACATGTATTTTAAACGGTAAAGTAGGTCATTGTCTTCCTCTTGGTTTGAACTGTCTTAAGGAAAAAGCAGCTGACCTTTACTAGGAAAACAACCCTATTCTGACTAATTAGCTAGAATGTCTACAGAGAAATTGAAACGGAGTTATCTCCTTACAGTCAAGCCTCGTGCTGGAGGTTCCTCCATACCACAACAGGGCCGTGACCTCTCCAGTCCAGGTGCAGTTCTTTGTGTGTAACGGGAAACGGAAAAGAAGCCAGTGCCAGCGCTTCACATACCTGTCAGGTACAGTGAAGTGACCCCAGTGCTCCTGCACTCTCCCCCTGCTCCCCCCACTGTATTGAACGTTCACATCACCACAGTTCTTGCATCAGCCAAGTGTTTTAATGATCCTTCAATATGACAGAAAAAGACTCCAATGCGCCAATCTAGCAGTCAGCTTGCTGCCAAACAGGCTGGGCTTATGAAACAATAGGTAACAAAGTTCAACTCGTCTGACTGAGGTAGGGGTTATGAGGTTTTTAGCCACCTTGCAAAGTATGCTCATCATTGTAGTGGCACCTGAAACATGCTCCATCAGAGGCATTGAGTGATGGGTTGCAGAAGTCAGCTGTCTCCCTCTCGGTTACTGGCCTTTGATGTGGTTTAGGAGGGGTTCCTCGGCCTGCAACCAAACACACACCTGCTAACTGTTTCTATATGGCTCATCTACTGGCGGCGCGCGCAGCTTTGGGAATGGTTTGTTTTTGCCTGCAAATGAGCACCCTTCAGGAAGTTTTTAACCTGCCATGTTGAGAGGGTTGATTTGGTGAATAGTCCTCCGTCTTTGGGGGGAGGTGTGTGTCGATATCATGGAATACCGTAAGGACTCTCAAAACAGCTTGTGAAAACAATGATGAAGAAAATTAGGTGTTCATTTCTACTGTGACAGATTCATAATAAAGTACAAGTAAATTTACATTCGCTTTGCTATTAAAAGCATCTGACCAAACACACTTTACCAGCTTAGTAGTTTGCAATGGTATTAAATCAGATCATTGAAATCATAACAATCTTAAGGCTTTTCTGAGATGAGTCAAACCTGGAAGTGGTGAAACCTGGATTTCAAGACATGTGCAAACAACTTACTTGAAGAAGCTCCTCAGTGATGCAGAACAGCCTTCACACTGCATGCTTAGGATGTGCATGTAAAGCGATATTGTTGTTGGTATACATACCGGTAGAGAAGTCCTACAACTTTATTTACCTTGAAATTGGCAGCATAAAAATGGGTAAAAGGAAACAATGCGAAAAATGCTTGCTGAACAGCAACAATAGCGAAGTGGTGCTGAATTTTAACGCCCACCTTCTCCGCTAACAACGCACCCACTTTCTGATGGTTTCCTGTTTTCCCCTCCAACTGCCAAGTTCGCGGCCAATCAGAGCGCGGCGCAGGTGCCCTCAGGAAGCATGCGCTGCCGCTGCAGACGGGCCTCCGGCGTGGCTCTGCAAACCGTGGCTGGTGCATCCTGAGTGGGCGGTGCTAACATCTTGCTTTTCATTAGGGCGAGGGTGCTGTGTGGGTGGTCCCCCTTTCAATTCACGCTGGCCAGCAATGGTGCGAAGTGCGTGGGTGCTAGATGTCTAAATAAGAACCTCTCCATCCCACCCCCCACACTAATCCTTTATTACTCCAGCCATTTTCCTCAACATTGCGATCATGACTGCTTCTCTCACACTAAACCACATTTGCAACATTGGCTCTTATCCACAGTAGGATCCTTCGCAAACACAAACGCGTTTCTCTCATTTCATTGGCAGCACAGTGCAGTCCTGTGTCCCTGCTGGCAAAGGGCACTACCCTACTGCATGTGGCCAGCCAGCTACCACTCAAGGTCACATTGTCTTTCTCGCAGAACACTACTTCTGTGGCTAGGAAGCACACTCACCTGCCTATTTCATAGTCTTCTATAAACATTATTTCTCCAAAACTTTTGTCTATTGATCATTTGCACATGATTTACGTGTGTGTGTGTGTGTGTGTGTGTGTGTGTGTGTGTCTTACAAATATGAAACTTTCAAAATGTTAATCCTACGCCAG
>JAABNX020000008.1:11181575-11192183 GCA_015163995.2 Mormyrus lacerda
CCCCCCCCCCCCCCCCCCCCCCCCCCCCCCCCCCCCCCCCCCCCCCCCCCCCCCCCCCCCCCCCCCCCCCCCAGGAACCTAACCTCCAGCGATCTTCAAGAATTCCTCTCCCGTCGCCTTGTATACCTGCAATAATACACAGACCTTACTCCCATATGCCAGGATGAGGTATTAGATACCATCTGTGCCCAAGTGATCCTCTCCCACTCATTTACTCTAAATTCACTAACTAGATCACTTTCAGGCAGCAAACAGCATTTGTAATATTGTATTGGAACCCAAACATCTAACACCTCCAATAAGTCTTGAGCTGAATGCTTAACCCAAGACAGAGATGGCCAATCTTATCTGCAAAGGGCCATTGTGTGTAGATTACTAATTAGAAGACTGATTGGCTGAAGAGTCCACACACCTGGGTTTGAACTGCTGACCTAAAGGTTACTGCAAAAACCTGCATATACACCGGCCCTTTGCGGATAAGACCTAAGCTCTTCCAGTTAAGTGGGAAGAAACTGCAAGTTTATTGCATACAGCATTGACATGTAACTACTTGATGATTGACATGATTCCCATTAAATGTCATCTTTAAAATTAAGACATTAGTAATCTATTGAGTACTAGGACAACAATGTGAGTACAGTGCTGTATGGCAGACCCTGCATCCTGACTAGTGCATTGTACTGCCTTGAGTACAATGGAGAATGCTGGTGGTTTTCCAGGGTGTCTGTGCAGTTGCATGCGGACTAAAGGCAGGCTGGCAGGCTCACCTCGATATAGCGGCTGCCCATGTGGTGTTTGTGGCGCTCCAGCGCTAAATCTCTGTGCTCGGGGCTAACAAAACGCACCAGTGCTTCGCCGTTCCTCCGACCCTGAGCATTCAGGCACAGGGCCACACCACCCCTGGAAGACACACACACACAGGTTTGTTCCAAATGAGACTTAAAATGACCCAAAACTGTACAGTGAGGATACAGGTTTAATGATCTGTAGAGAATCTCTGAAAAAAGGCTGAAGCATAGTGCATTTAGCCTGTAATGTACAAAAGCAGTGTTCAGTCAGAACATGCAGTTTGGTTCTGGTGTGTACCCGTCTCAGCTTTTTGCCTACTCTTACTTGGCGATGTTGAGGCCCTTGAAGAAGCGTGCTATATCCTGGTCAGAAGATTGCCACGGAAGACCCCGGGCCCTGATCACAGTCTCGTTGTCCACCGCTTCCGTCTTACTGCTGTGGAGGAACAGACCGGGATGTGACTGACATTGCTCTACTGGTGGTTGTGGGAGAGTGTTAGGGTTTCACTCAAGTACCAAGCGGCAAAACTGGCAGTTGGTTTCCAAGGGAGCAAACTGAGGAAGTGTAAGGCTTTTCCGCTGCGATGCTTTCAGTCAGCAAAACACTACAACTCAGCAATTTCCGTTACAGAAAGCGCTGAAGTTAGGTGATTTCAAAGAACTCAACCAGTTTTGAATTAACATGCCAGCAGCATAATTCAGGAATGGATCCACAGAAAAGAATGTAAAATTTTGCAAAATAGTTGATAGTTAAATTTATCACTCAAAAACTTGTCAGATTAAGGCTGGGAAAATACATAAGGGTATATACACTATGATAGGTTTCAGCAACCAAAACATTTTACCTTATGTGAAATCATAAAGCTGACAGTTCAAATTAAGATCTCCCCATAAACCATCCTAGTGGAGAGACTACAGAACTGCTTATACTGTCCACAACAGATGTCACTGAAGCTTACCATGCTCCAGATTCAAACTTGTAATTCACCGTTTCGAAGCTGGTGAACTTGCGATCTGCAAAACAAATAAAATATAGAGTTTGGATTAAACTTGTGAAGAACAGATTTCACCATTTCACCCCGACGTGCCCTCCTGGCACAAACACAGCGTGCAGTTCTGCTTCAGGAGGAGGCAGCTCTAAGCACTGGAGGGCTGGGTGGACTTACTGTAGGGGTCAGACAGAAGGTGTAAGATGATGACCACCATTTTCCTCACTTCACAAACCCCGACCGTCTGTTCTGCCGGGGAGGGGCTGCCCACATCTAGATGAGGGAGGTTAAGGCCTCTAAGATGGGACAGAGACAGCCAAGGAGGACAGAGACAGCCGCGTATACAGTGCCACATTACACACACTGCGTCTGTGGGGGGATACAGTGCAGCATGGAGTCCAGCGTCAGGTCCTTCACTGGCCCGGCGTTGGGGCAGCATTTGTTGAACTCGCTCCTCAGGTCCACAAAGGAGTAGAAACAGTCTGGCAAGGCCAGGTTCTGGAGCACAGGGGGACCAATTCAGCATAACGCTCAAAAGTACCTGCAGAGTCATGGCTGTTGAGTACCTCACTTTCAGACACCATCAAGCCTCTCCATTTAGTCCCAGAGAGCCACAATGTAATTAGTTACATTCCACTAAGTAATTAAGCATCTAGACCAAGGTTGTCCAATTCCGGTCCTGGAGGGTCAGCTTGCAGATTTCCCTGCTCAGACACACTCATGGCCCCTGGTAGTTAGTTTGAACAAGGAAATATGCAAGTCCTGTTGGATTCTGGCCTTCTAGGACCAAAAATGGGGAAACCTAGACTAACTAAATTAATGGCCAGGCTAAACTTAACTTACACTAAACATGCACAATCTAAATGAACCAAGCTTTTATTTCCAATGGCATACAGAATTAGCCAGAATGGTAAGCTATTTGTGGAATCAATTTAATGCATCACAGCTAGCCACCAGGTAAAAAGGGAGAACCACTGCACTTCAGCATGCCAATCAGTGCCTTACCTTCTTGGAGGATTCAGGGTGCAGGGCCTGCCTGATGATTAGGGGCCCAGTGACACAGAGCGTGTATGAGCTCCTGCCTAGGGCTTTGAGCTCGCTGGAGACATATTGTTGGAACTGCAGCACAGAACCGAGAAGGGTGGGGTGGGGAGATGAGAGCGTCACTTTCCATTCAAGTTTTTCAAGGAGGCAAATGGTTATTTTGTTCTTTAAAAGCTGAACATAAACAGTCACTGGCTCAGAATATACAGCTACTGCAACCACTGGAGGAAGCCATCAGTGCGGGAAAAAAAATAATAAAATCAGAACCGAAAGCCAAAACGAACATTAAATAATAATCATTCAGAAGATGATCTGAAAATGTTTGTGTGTGGGGTGGGGGAACCGGTCTGACAGGTTCTCTGTTTGTGCAGGACGCAGCAATGACTTTTAGTAGCGGTGAGTCAGAAGAGCGGAACTAAAGCTAGCAGAGCTGGCCTTCACCAAACTGCACAAAGGATTTCAGGATTTGAGACTAGGCCCAGATGTTGACCTGCAAGCCACAGCGATGGAGCTCTCAGAGAGCACTTAACTGAGCAGAAAAACAACAAGAGCCAGTGGCATATACTCCATGGAACAGATCTGAAACAGTCAGAAACTAACAGCTCTGGAAACCATCATTGCCATACCTAACCTCACCACCAGCTGATTCACCAGACACAAGTACATTCTATAAAACCTACTTCTTGCCCTACGGCTCAGTACAGAAATGGATTTACCCAGTTTGAACTTTTCAATGTTCCATATCAAACATACTTCTACTTTGCCTCTTATGAAATTGCCTTTGAAATAATATAATTATTCATTAAAATGCATTTTTCACTGGTGGCCATTGGATTTCAGGGACCTAGCAAAAGCAAAGCAGCCTTTGGGAACAAAACTGTAAATCAGGGCCCCCAGCCCCCGGCCAGGTTTACCGTAGCCATTCAGGATGATGCTTCATGCAGGTCGGGACGTGCCAAGAGGCAAGAAACTCAAAGCTATTAAACAAAATTCATCCCCCTCACTCAAAAGTATTTTTTCTTCAACTTCTCTTTACCTTAAAGCAAGTGAACGCATGTATGCTTTTAAAAATGAAGGATGTCGGTGAAAAGGGACAAAACCTCCATAAAAGCCATACAAACCATTGAAACTGCAGAAAGCCAGAATAGAAAACTGCTTAAGCCGATATGAAAGTTTGACAGAGGGTGCTGGATGGCCTGGGGGATGTCAAAACCTATCCAGTGCCAGACCAACTCAGCACTGAGGGAAGCATGCAAATCAATATGGATGACAGTGTCTGCTAAAGCGACCATAAAACAAGGCTGCATTTAAGCCAACGGCCTCATTAACCCACCTTCCATAATGACGGTAACATCATGAGGACATCATCTGTAATATCTGGGATGGAAGTGTGCCATTTAAGCATCCCTCTGAAGGAACATTAACCAAAAGCCAGAGTTAGATGCTGTAAACCCCTTCTTAGAGCTGGGCGTTCACAGCCACCTGCTGGGATACAAGGAAACTAGACCTTCACTCACCAAACCGAACCAGCCAGTAAGATGTGTCACTTGGGCACAGCATGTACGGTAATGACTGTCATGTCCTTCAACATCCAAGGACAACCAGGAAGCAATCTTTAAAAAGAACGCCCGTTCCTGACTAACCATTTACGGAACAGCTCTCTGACATACAAAGCAGCGATATAGATGAAAAACACAAGGAATTCAAAAGCAAATATGATTTATACGGGCAATATGGGGTCTGATTAAAAGCAGCATGTGCTGCACATCCTTCCATAGCGAGCCCAGGCCTTTCAGATGTTCTGTCAACTGGTTCTCAGTGAGGACAAAGTGCACAATGCTGACAGGCTCCGCTTTCCTGGCTGATAACGAGTCCAGCATGTCCATGTGCAGCGGATGACTGCATGGTGGGAGTGGCTGTGACCTTCAGCCCTGGTGCCATTGATTGCTATTCCTGGAGGGGCCTGTTTGCTGATGTGTTTGCACTGGGTCACAGGCACGCCCGGGACAGATAGAGAGAGCCGGAACTACAGCCGGCATGACAAGCCTCCCTGAGGCAGAATGAGGAACAGAGAGACTCTGGTCACACCCTTAAGCACCCACTGTGGGCTTTGGTGCGGCTGGTTTGGGTGGGCTGGTTCACAAGCCCCACCCAGTTTAGCTTAAATTGTTCCACCCTATTCCCACAAACTCTGTGGTAGCGGGAAGGGACCGGCAGGTTAATATTAACAATTGGATTGCATTTGACAGGGTGTCAGAATTATTTGATTAATTAATTCTAATGACAAAAACAGGTACTCCTGTTACGCCAGTGAAAGCAGCTGCATCAGTGCGATGCGGGAGCCTCCTCAGCATTCGTGAGAACACAAATTAGACTTAAGGCAGATTTTACATAACATGCAAAGCCCAGGGGAAAACGCCCAAAATGACAAGATCAAAGCTGCCCTTTTTTTCCTTTTTAAAAACTTAGTCATTGCCAAAATAATTCTGTGCTTGCCTACTGGTTTATGGGTACTGTAACTTTCGTAACAGGTTGAAAAACAATTTCATGTCTGGAGTCATTTCATTACTTCCTCTTTGTTAAGGAGGGTGAGCGAACACAAGCCAAACAACATCAGTCCTGCTCTGGGAAATTCACAGCAGGATTACGCCTGAAACTGCTACGGTTTCAACGGCTGCACCAGTAAACCTACGCTGCTAACCACCTAATGCACAGGCTAGCAATCAAGTCAAGTCAAGTCAGGCTTTGTTATCCTAGCATGTACAGTAGACAATGAAACAAAATAAATGTTCCTCCTGAACTTATGGTGCATCATTCATGACAGCACAGACATTACAACGCTAAAGACGATTTACACAGTGCAAAAAAAGATTCCTGTATGACTATCAATCATTTGAGGGGAGAAGGAAGACCACTACCTACCTAACACAACAAACACTTTACATTAGACAAATGAACAGGCATACTGCCTAACACTGGGAATCCAGAGCATGGAAGTACTGTCCATGCTTAGTTATGCCAGAGGTCTGGCTCATAAGATGATTTGGTTCAGGGACCACAACCGAGGAAGACAATACACAGCAAAACCAGGGACGACAGAAAGTTAAATGGGAGGGCTTCTGTTATCGGCAGGGTGGCTGGGACACCATAATGTCACTGCTAAGGCTGATTTACTTCTACGTAGTCCATCGTAGGAAGCCACGTAACTACACAACAGCTTAACACCTGTAATTGCATTTCTAGGAAGGTGTGTGTCTGGTCCCACCATTGGGTATGCAACTAAATACAATGTAGATTTGGGGAAGGGGGGGGGCAGCCACAAGGGCCACCACACCACCACCAATCAGCATTTACACGTGCACATATGTGTCAGAAGCTTCTAGATGTAAACACTTTCAAAGATATTCAAACTAGGAACAGTGAATACTGCATCTGTCAGAAATCTAAGTGTCAAACCACTTTCAAGAGTGACAGGAATCGAGCAGGGGTGTCAAACTCCAGTCCTGGGGGGCGGAGCCCTGTGCAGCTTAGTTCTTTCCCTCTTTCACCACAAATGATTCAGCTCAAGAGTTGTGTGGTAATTAGCACAAGGAGCTGAATCAGGTGTCTTAAATGAGAGGAAACCCAAAAATGTGCAGGGCTCTGGAACCCAGGATCAGAGTGTGACACCCATGAAATAGAGAAAGGAATGCAACAGTGACAGTCTAAGGAGCCCAGACATTCTATCATAAGGAGAAACAATGCAGAAAGCAAAACTACTTGCTACAACACACAGACCTGCAGTCAGCCTGAGAGGGACTTTCTGCAGGACACACACACACCACACTCGACCAGTGAGGCAGTTGGGACAGCACTCACCAATTCACCATCAGAACCACAAGTGGGTGACAGGGACCTAAAACCATTCAGCCTTAAAACTGGACTTCTGTCACAAAGGCCAAACGCATGTGGTCCAGCAGGTTCTCCCTCCTGCTGGTGCTGCAATTAACAGCAGGGTGTGTTCACGAGTAAACATTCCATCTTCCAGATGTCTACCAGGCACATCAGCCTGGGACAAGACTGGACCTGCCGGTACAGCAGCTCTCCCTTCCACCCACCACGGGGCTGACTATCCTCTCTAGCTGGGGTTAAGGCTGAACCATCCTCTAGTACGATTCACTACTCAAGTGGACAAATCACAACAGACGGCCAGGAGGAGTCACCATCAAGTTTACCGGAAAAAGTAAATGGGGAAGGACAGGACTTAAGTTATATTCGCGTAAAAGTTTTGTGGTATTTCCCCACTGCAAGTCTACATAGTAGCTTTTTACTGCTAATCTTCAGTAGCTCCTTAAGAGCACACATTGCAGAATGACATCAATCAGGCTTAATGTTTGGCTCAGGCAGCGAGTTCACATGCATGCAGCAACACAACCAAAAACAAAACCGGCGTGTCAAATCTGTAAGTGAGGGGGGGTCAGCTGTGGCCTTGCACCAGTATGATTCCTCTATATGCTGAGCTTTACGAGCAGATTATTTCCCCCCACAGCCCCATGTGAGTGATACACGGGAGTTTCTGGATACCCATCAGAAGGCCACAACTGCAGAAAACGTAGCTCACCTGCTGCAGAGCCCTGTCCAAAGGCTCGGCTTCGCACAGCTCCTCCAAAGCTATCCCCGTCTCCTCCTTGCATTGTTCCGTCAACTCCAACGTGTCGGGCTTAACAAAGCGCCGCTGCAGCTTACCCACCTGTTAACAAAACGCCCCCAGTTCAGGTCGTGCGTCTCCAACAGCCCCCCTCTTCCACGCAGCGTGTCCGGGGAAGGGAAATTAAACCCTATGCAGTTCGGGTGAGCTCAAAAATAGAGACTCATACAGGAATCTCCTGTACAAAATGCCTGTCTTTGCAAACAGGCGCACCTTCGACTAATAAGCTCAGCAATTGCAAAGCAGTTTAATGTAAACGCAAGGTTGTTAACCTCATGGTGTGATAAGCCCCTGACACTATCAAAGAGGTACGCTTTCGTTAAGGCACACAGGCTAAAGGGTTTAAATGTACCCTACCCGAATATGGCCAAAAAGTACAATAAATTGAGGTATAGCTAGTAAGTCAAACCATTTACGTATTTTACTATTTGAGGCGGTGTGAATGATTTTCTGAAAGTGTACCTCGTTGACTGGTCAGCTGTCAAGCACAAACCCGACGAGTATTAACTTCACTAACTACATTTGCACACGTACTAGTTGCAGAGAAGCCTTATTCGAGTCAGAAGGTCCGTACCTTTTTCTCATGTAGGTCCACAATTTGCCACACCAAGAGAATTATTTCCCTCTCATCCGAACCCAGTTTACCCCCATTTGCACCAGCTGTTGCCCCAAAGAACACCACCAGAGTATCACTGTGCGAAGCCATCAGGGACCACAAGGGTAAAAACTACAATTAAAAGCAAAGATCAAATAAAACAACGCGAGCTTTCACCTTTTTTCCAAGTGATAAGAGAAACAAACAAAAGGTCAGGAAACTCAACTGAAGCAAACGAAGGAAAAAGAAGATTTTGCTTTTCAAAGAGGACACGAAAGAATGCAACCAGAGACTCTACCTGTTCCAGTACTCGTGCGGTACTCTTTCCAGAGTTACTGGTCTAACTGGTAAAAGAGGGTGGGAAAAATCCGGGTTTCTTTCACGCTTACACCATAACAAGCTATTTTTTTCTTCTTCTTTCTTTTTTTTCAAAGTTACCTGCACTGGTTGAGCCTCCTTAATAAAAGTCAATCTCCCAGGGGAGACCGTGCATTGGCTGCTTCCTGAAGGTAAAGGAGGGACATGGCGGCTCCGGCACCTATCCTGCTCAGCCTGATTGCTCTTTTATCCTCCTAGGAAGTAGCAAAGCGCCCATTTCTTTTTTTTAAAACAACAGGCGCACCTTTTGCATTAAAGGTGAGCGACTCCCTCGCTCAGTGCGGACACGGAGAGTAACTTCTGCCTGTTTTTTTTCCTGCGTTTCTTAGTGGCGCCAGTGACCCTCTTGCCCGTCTGCGATTCGCAGGCCATAATACGAAACCAAGTTTTAATAAGACTAGTCCGTTTGGATACAGTAACGTTTTACAGTTGGGAGAACTACCAGTCGATTTTGGTTATACCGATTTTACTTATTTTTATTCAAACGTAAAATGAATTTGTTTGAACTTTTCAATTAATATTCCAAATATAAATAATGTGCAGGCTTGCCAACTCTCACGCATCTGGCGTAACTCTCACGTTTACTTACTCTTACGCAATAGATCTCACGGCAAATCTACATTATTCCATAACAAACCTTAAATCAGCTACAGCAAAAGCTTTTGGGGTATTGTAATTTGCAAACCTTACAGAATATTTACAAGGTAATAAAACTGTTACTTACATGTACATATGTGTGCAGACTTATCTCGAATTGAAAATCTCACGCCAGCCAGCTGACCAAGGTGAATTTGAAGGGTAAATGTATCGTGACAACTTCAATAACAAGTCACCTTGTGACCCTGAATCCGTAATGTGCTAAGGGTCTCAGTCTGGTGCAGGAGAGTAATTTTATTGGGCTTCCCTCTGTGGACTGCTGGCGTTGAAAGCAGGTTATATGTTAATGCTTCGCAGCCCTACTGCTTATAGTCCTGTAGTGTGTTTCCCTAGATGCGTCTTTCAGCTGCTCTACCACAAAGCCCTGCGGTAGATATATGGAGGATGGGACTGAGTAACAGTCCTTGAATCCTCACTGAGAAAACCTGGACTGGTAGTGATGTGGGTAGGTGTTCTGCCTTTGGTGTGGGAAGCTGGTGGATGAGTTTCACGGTATGGGGGCCTCAGGAACGTGATTAATTGCAATTAGTGTCGGAAGAGATTGGCAATTCATTCAGGGTGCACACTGGGATAGGCCTGTGAACTACCATAATGCCTTAGGGACTGAGCAATTGGAGGATGGATGGATGGAAAGTATTTATACATTAGGTATTTTCTGTATGAATAGCAGTTGCCATTTTACATCTTTAACAGAAAGCAAAGAAATGATGGCACTGATGAATGAAATGCATTCATAGCAGGTTGTCCAGAAAGACAAATTCCTATGATTTTGCACATGGCAAAACAGATCAGACTCACTGGGCTCAGTCTTCAGAGGTTTTTCTACCAAAGTGCACCCTTGCTGACATTGTGCAGTGTATGCTAATGATGTCACATGGCGTCTCACTGTGGGATGAGGAAGATATGCTGGCAAAAATAAAAATTCAGCAGAAATAGACACGCACTTGGCGAGGGTGAAGTGAAAGGACACAGACTGTGCCACGTTGCGAAAGGGACCCTTGGCATTTGTGTTTTGATTTGAGGCAAAGGAAAGAGCAGAAGCTGGAGGTCAGTGGTCTGAGTTTCCATCAGAAGCATCGTCTGAATCATCATGCAATATAACTGTTCTTCTTTTTATTCTGTGCTTGTTTTCAGTTTTCATTGGCTGTTGAAAATAGCAAAGAGTATCCTGCTTTTTGACATTCCAAGCTGTATTTGAAAATCACAATAAACAAAGTTTAAAAAAACAAAATGTGGCCAGTAGTAACAATAAGGATTGAAAATAAGTCGTTTATTGACGTTCACACATTTCAGCCACAATTTAATTAATCTTTATAAATAGAACTCCTGCAAAGACTCCTTCCAGTTAGATATATGAAGGACAGTGTAAGATCTATCCATCCATTTTCTATACCTGTGTCATGATCCGCTCCGTCCGATCCTCCCGTGTGCCACGCCCACCTCATTACCTTGTGTTCCTGCCCGATTGTT
>JAABNX020000008.1:11199431-11210950 GCA_015163995.2 Mormyrus lacerda
CTTCTTTACGCAGCGTGTAGTCGGAGTATGGAATAGTCTTCCTGATAACGTAGTGCAAGCTGAATCTTTAGCTTCCTTTAAATCAGAGCTAGATAAGATTTTAACAATTCTGAGCTATTAGTTAAGTTCTCCCTAAGTGAGCTTGATGGGCCGAATGGCCTCCTCTCGTTTGTATAGGTCTTATGTTCTTGTGTCCTTGGACCATGGGGAGGGGGGAACCAGAACCAAAAAGTTAACTGCTCTTCATATTCACCATGGATGGAGATGAACTTGGCACATTTCATATAGCAAAAAAATAACTCTGTGTTTGCCATAACATTCCTGATAAAAATGTAAATGCTGGAGAGTGTGAATGTAAAAGAGTAAAGGCAGTCGAGAACAGGTTCTTCTGTAACAAGAATTAATGGAAGATGAACCCAAATTTTTCCTGATGGAGTTACAGGTTGTGCATGATTTTCTGTTCGGCAAGTTGGATTAGTTGAATAGTGTGAAATAAAGTTTCACAATATTTGCATTACGTGAATAAGGTTCCTTTAAACGGAAATTTATTTAATCCCGGGACATCTCCTTCCAAACAAGGATGCATCCCTATCAGACAGAATTGTATAATAATTTACAGGACATATTAATGCAGAAAACACATTTTAATCATAGTCATTGGGGTGGTCTGAGTTGTTCCATTTAGAGATATAGGTATAGGTAGAACATAAAAGAACTGGTAGGGATTTTTTTTTATCTTAAATGTATGCTCTTGTACGACTGAGATATATTCTGTGTATACAATACACTAAAATGAAAATATTTTACTTCACTGTACAGTGCACACAGTACATCTTTTTCAGGCTTAATCTTTTACATATAGCCATCCAAACAAAATGCACAACAAATTAAGCATAGATCCTGTGGTCGACAACGACTGTCTGGTTTTGTTTTTAATTTCTTAAGTTAAAGTTTGACCTCCCAACAGAAGGTGGCAGTAACGCTTGTTTGTTGAAGGGTTCAAACAAAACTTCAGAATAAAAAAAACTGAGCAAAAAAGACAAGTAGGCCTAGAATCTAAACATAATGTTTTGTTTCTTCGTTGTATTTCAAGTTATTCTTTCACTAATGCATTGAGATCTTTTGCAGTTACAAAACCACATACGACCTGCGGATGCCAGTATAAAGATACAAAATTTAATTTACGAACGTATGTAACGAGCTAGCCGGCGAAAAAAAAAAACAGATTCTAGCTTGCATCGCTTCAGACCGCATCAGAATTCATTACATCCGGGAAAAAGATGCGTGACATCAGCACGACCGGAAGAAGAGGAAGACGGTAGAAACTCCGAGAAACGGAGCGTGTACGCGGAGTAGCTCCTAAAAATAAACCGCTCGGTGAGGGCTTGCTGGCCAGCGGGTGATGCTCATATACAAAATAGCAACAGCCAGCTAGTGGATATCCGATACAGATAACAACAGCAAATGTCGACGTGTTTGTTTTATGCGTGGGTTAAGTTGTGCGCCTTGGCTTTAATCGGATCAAGAACTAGCCGATCTAATTTAATTGTCGCGTGGACGCGCCGCTAAAGCAGTCAGTTACTGCTGAAATATGGTAGCAAGGTTTTGACAGCTGGAAAAGAGATATCGAGACCTAGGGGAAGCCTTGCGGTCGAGGGGAGGGGGGTGCTGGACGAAGTTTCCAGGCTGTAAACTCAGTGCCTTAAGAGACTCCGAGGTGTCGGTAATTTGCGTCGAGTCGCTTGGATGTCAGCGAAGACATATATATGAGGCCGACCATTGAAATCAAATTATTTTATGAAGTAAATGACAAAACGTAGCGATCGGAAAATAGTTTTTTTTTATCGAGTGGGCTAACCTCGACCGGGGTTGCTGCTGAGCTCTGACCCTAATCGCTGAAATTAATTATCAGCAGTAAACAGACATCTAGATATCTGTTTATATTGGGATTTAATTTGAGTACTCGTTAAAGGGGAGTTTTGAACAATTTAAGTCACTTTCTCATCAGCCTGTTGATATTACCGCTGCGATGCCCCTGCTGTTTTTGGAGAGGTTCCCGTGGCCCAGTTTGAGGACCTATACGGGCATAAGCACCGTTTTGTTGGCTGGGAGTATCCTCAGCGTGTATAGGACCGTGACCGAGCCGGAATTCGACACTTCCGAGGCCAGCCACCCTAACTTTATCCCAGATGAGGAGCGCGATCGCCGCCTCCATGACCCTGAGACCGGGGTGGCTTCAAAGGTGTTCTGGCACCTCGTTTACGACAGCTTCTTCATTTGGGTGAGAAACCACCAAATGTCCAGCTGTGTTTGAAGTTTTCCTGCTGCTCGGCTTAAGGAAAATGTTTCATTTTGTCCTTGTCAAAGAAAGTGGGATGTCTCCTCCGTACAGGTGCTGGTAAACACAGCTTGTTGCCTCCTGATGCTGATCGCTAAGATTATCCAGTGCTTGGTGTTTGGGCCCCTGAGAGTTAGTGAAAAACAGGTAAGGGTGAAAAGGAGCTGTTTCACTCCAAAATTAATGAAAGTACCCAGTCAGTATAGTATAAGTATAAATCTATAAATCTAAAAGTTAAGATAGAAGGATGGATTACTATACAAGTTAAGAGTTTTTGTTTAAATTCAAATTTCTTTAAATTTTTGTTGTGTTGCAATGCAGTTACTGCAGATCAATCCATAATTGCATCATGATATTTCAGTTTTTACCCAGTCTATGACAGATTAATTTTTGCTTAACTTTATGATAAGGTTTTCAGCCTCATCAAAGGGTGGTCAGGGTTGCTGAAGGGTCTCAGGTGGGTTGTAGCCCTCGGAAGGGCAAGACATGTAACAGACTCTTCAGAACTCAAATCCCACGATGGATTCCTAATTGGCTCTTTCACACCGACATCGTTTCATCTTTAACTTCTCCTCAGTTATTCTCTTTGCAGTGCTCCTCAGAGACATTGTTGCTTTTAATGCCTAGTAATATAATGGGTAGTTCAGATGCACTCCTTTGCTTTAGATTAATATACAGTAGATAGTGTTTTCTTCAGTTTTTTTTAAGATGGGGGGGACAAAAAAAAATCTATAATAGGTGGCAGACTCTTTGAAGGAAGTCATATTTGCTCATGATGGCTCTTTCCCTTGAACAGCACCTGAAGGACAAATTCTGGAACTTCATCTTCTACAAGTTCATCTTTATTTTCGGCGTCCTGAACGTGCAGACTGTGAACGAGGTGGTCGTTTGGTTCCTGTGGTTTGCCGCTTTGGTCTTCCTGCACCTCATGGTCCAGCTTTGCAAAGACCGCTTTGAATATGTAAGTGCAGCATATCTGAGCCTCCAAGAAACCGGCACCCGGCTGCGACTAAAGCTCCACTTCTGGTTACTTCAGTACAAAGATTTTCGGTGATACGTTTTAATAAGTTATCTGAAAAGTGCAGGCAGAACTTTTTTGTTTTATTTAACAATTGCTTTTATCCAAAGTGATATATGTTTTTGAGAAAGCATGATCTGATATTTCCAGGTTCATACCAAATAACATGTAATGGCAACTTGCATTTGCCTTATTAATTGTCTCTATCATACAAAACTTTTCTCAGTATGTTATTGGAAAGTAACCTAGTGACTGTTAGCTGGAGGGTGTGTTTGATGTACATGCTTCAAATGACCCTTGACATAATCAGCTTTGTCCTGGTCAACTGTCATGAAGTAGAATTACAACCCCATTTCTAAATAAGTTGGGACGTGGTGTAAAATGTAAATAAAAACAGAATGGAATGATGCAAAAATCATATAATCCCATAACGACGATATGAAAATGGAACAAAAACACATCAGATGTTGAAATGGAGAAATTTGATTTTATTACATATATGCTGAATTTGAATTTGATCCCAGCAACACGTTTCAAGAAAGTTGGGACAGGGGTGTGTTTACCACCGTGTTGCATCACCTCTTCTTTTTAAAACACTCTGTAAATGTTTGGGAACTGAGGGGACCAGTTGGTGCAGTTTTGAAAGTGAAATGTTGCCCCATTCTTGCCTGAAATAGGATTTCAACTGCTCAACAGTTCAGGGTCTCCTTTTTATTTTTGGTTTCATAATGTGCCAAATGTCTTCAATGGGTGACAGGCCTGAACTCTTCTACTATGGAGCTGTGCTGTTGTAATACACGCAGAATGTGGTTTGACAATTTATTGTTGAAATATACAAGGCCTCTTCTGAAAAAGCCGTCATCCATATGGCAGCATATATTGCGCCGAAACCTGTATATATCATTCAGCATTGTTAGTGCCTTTTCAGACGTGCAAACTCCCCAAGCCATGGGCACTAACGCACCCCCATACCATCATGGATTCTGGCTTTTGAACTGTCCATTGATAACAAGGTGGATGGTCCCTCTCAACTTAAGCCCCAGGGTATTCAGTGTGCATGATTTCCAAAAAGATTTTGATATTTTGATTTCTCAGATGGTTCTCAATTTTGCCTGACCTGTTGCCAATTAACCAAATTAGTTGTGAAGATATTCAACTGGGTGTTTTGTTCTAGCATTAAACAACGTGTCCAATCTGGTGTTGTCCCTGTCCCAACTTTTTTGAGCCATTTTGCTGGCGTTAAATTCAAACTGAGCATATATTTGTCATAAAACAATAACATTTCTCAGTCGTTTTAAGTTATCTGTTCTATTTTCAGTTGAATAAAGGGTGTACAAGATTTGCCAATCATTACATTCTGTTTTTATATACATTTTACACAGCATCTGAACTTAATGGAAATAGGGTTGTAGTACAACAGGTCCTGCATACTGTCCAGTGTGGGTGGACCTTTAGAGTCCTTCCTCAAGCCCCATGCCCTATTTCTTGCAGAGAGCTAATTATAGAAACGTGAACATGCTGAATTCAGCCTTTCCGCTCTGCAGGTGGGCTTCTCCTGTGATGTTAAGGCGGTGGACTCCCCTCTCCTGTCATTTGATTGTTGCTGTTTGTTTATTGTAGTTCGTTTGTAGCGTGTTAGGGGTGTTAATGTGGGAGTACGTATTTCTGTGCCGAAATAGGTGTTTGTAATGTGCCTGCTGAAGTCCAGATTTTTGCCTTGCTCTCTCTATTGTCTGCCACGAGACGACTTGTGACGCTCCCCTCCCCTTTCTGTCTTTCGTCTGTAATGCACAGCTGTCCTTCTCCCCTACCACTCCCATGCACAGCCACGCACGCGTGCTCTCTCTACTGGCGTTTATGCTGCTGTGTGGTTGCGGACTGGCCTTGCTGTGCGTGCTGGTGCAGCCCCTGCTGGTGCAGAACGGGCTGGCGCAGCCCTCGCAGGGAATGCACATGATGTCCTTCATGGCTGTTGAGGTAGGAATTTGCCCTCCTGTGGTCCTATTGCACAGCAACACCCACCCTTTAAAACGGTACTGAGGTTGGTCAGATTGAAGCTTTGGTTTATTCGGGCCAGTATGGGTGTTTTGTGGACTTGTGTGTGGCTTTGTGGATTTCAGTGTGTTTTAATGTGATCTGCACATTCAGATTCTTTCCTGGTTGTTTCTGTCTTTCTCCCCAGTGCTTGCTGGTCATCGTGCGCACTGCCCATGTCATTATGAGGTATGCACCCTCATTTAAAGAAAGAGCATAACAAAACTGTTTGTTATATTGAAAAGGTATAGGTGATGACTAAATCTGTCCATCCAGATTTTTTTTGTAAGGTTGAAAAAATGATGGAAACAGTGTTTATTTCCCAGAAGTGAGTCCCAGGCTGTTTCCTTAGGTACTCCTTCCACCTGTGGGACCTGAACCATGAGGGAACATGGGAGGCCAAAGGAACCTATGTGTACTACACGGACTTCATCATGGAGCTGACGCTCCTGTCCCTGGACCTGATGCACCACATCCACATGCTGGTCAGTACCACCCCATGATGTCACGCTGGGATAAGGCTGCTCAAACCGGCACGCTTGGCGTTCTCACTAGATCTGCCCCGTTTACCGCTCTCTCAGCTCTTCGGCAACATCTGGCTCTCCATGGCCAGCTTGGTGATCTTCATGCAGCTCCGCTACCTCTTCCATGAAGTCCAGCGGCGTATCCGGCGCCACAAGAACTACCTGCGTGTTATTGACAACATGGAGTCCAGGTGAGAGGGCTTCCTTCTCGTCCATCTCTGCAAGGCCTGCTTTCTTTCCGCTTTGCCTGACCATTAAGTCTGCTGACTGCTTCTGCTGCGTCTGGCAGGTTTGCAGTGGCCACACCTGAAGAGCTAGCTACCAACAATGATGACTGCGCCATCTGCTGGGACTCTATGCAGACGGCTCGCAAACTGCCATGCGGTCACCTCTTTCACAAGTCAGTGCCTGATTCAGCCAACTCACTTCTTGTTTTTCCTGTCTTGTTAAAGCTAATCGTGTCATCATTTTCCAATCCCCGACTGAACACTAGAGAAATTCCAGATTAGATGGACTACCACAAGTTTTCGACATCTGCGTGTATGTCCGCCCTTCTCAGCTCCTGCCTGCGCTCTTGGCTGGAACAGGACATCTCATGTCCCACCTGCCGCATGTCCCTGAACATCAGCGAGGGCAGCAGAGCTCGCGATGACCAGCAGAGGGAACCCCTGGATGACAACATAGGCCCTGCCCCCGGGACAGAAGCACGTCCTCATCTCAACCACCACAACCATTTCTTCCACTTTGACGGTAATAGCCCCGTCCTCAGCTTCTGGATAAACTGTTGAAATTTAATCAGAACTTCAGATTAACTTTGGTATTGAAGCACATTATTAACTTTCTATAGGTTCACGCATCGCTAGCTGGCTGCCCAGTTTTTCTGTGGAGGTCATGCACACCACCAACCTCATGGGGATGGTACAGGCCAACAACTCCCAACTAAATGCCATGGTGAGCAGCCTTCAGCAGGCTATTCTCGCCCAGCTTGTAGCTCCTGCTCTTGTCCTGTTTGGCCTACAGGTACCTCCATTGGTCTAACATGAGGTGTCTTGTACCTGCACAGGCCCATCAGATCCAGGAGATGTTCCCTCAGGTTCCATACCACCTGGTGCTGCAGGATCTGCAGGTGACGCGCTCTGTGGAGATCACAACGGATAACATTCTTGAGGGACGCATCCAGGTGCCGTTCCCAGTACAGGTAAGCTGTTCATGTCCTGCCAGCCTGAGACTTCGGTTTCAGTCTAGTCCTGATTGAAAGCCTGAAGCAAATAGTTGGTCCCATTGTTTTCACATTGCAGTGGTAAGTGGAAACTCTCTTATGATGTACTCCTCCTACAAACAGGCTAGTGAGCGTACACCTCTTCAGTCTGGTCCTGGACCATTCCCATCTTCTGCCATGGAGGAGCAGGCAGGAGCCACCGGAGGCGAGGAGGCCGCGCCCAGCGAAGCAGAGGACCCGGAGGTCCGGGGCAGTCGCTTCTCCAAGTCAGCAGAAGAAAGGCAGAGGATGCTGCTGCAGAGAAAGGAGGCCCTTCTGTTACAGGCACGCAGGTAGGGGGTGACACTGGCCTTCCTAATACAGTCCAGAATGCAATGATGTACAAAACATATAAACCCATATTTCAGTGAAAATGGAGCAAAGACAGCATATCAAATATTGAAACTGTGAAAGCCTGTGACTGACTCTTTATGCCCAACTGGTTGGTTGAAACAAAATCTTGCTCTGGACTTATACTCTCTGGACCTGAATTACCCAACTCTGCCTGTGGCTGTATGTCACCGTATTTTACTATATGGCAGTGCTTCAGGTGGTGAAATTCATCAGCCGTTTTAGTCGGCACAAGTTTTCTGCAGAATTTACAGTAGACAGCACTGCTTGGTCTATTGTGTGTCGGACTTTAAACTGTAAAAAGTACCACGTCTCTACCTTGTTCATCCGTAACGTCTCCTTTTTGAAGAGCTGTTGTGGCTGCTGAGCTGTCGGTTTGTCCATCGATGCGACGTTTCCTCTAAAGGAGAGCTCATCTCTCCATATTACTAAAACAATGGCATGTGGTGTGCTTTGCTAATTCAGTCCACCTTGCTGTGCAGTTGTTGGGTGTAGGTTGTCTGCCTTTTTAAAATACTCTCCTCTTATTTGTTGGAATTGCGTTCATTTCTATGATGTAATGGGCTGATGCGCACAATCAAACTTTGTTCCTTATTGATAGTTTGTTGAAGTTTCTCATTTTCTTATTGTCAAAATGTTATATAATACGTTTTTTTTATCATTTATATTGTCCAGTCCTACTGTATGCATATGCAGCATAGCTCACTTTCTGGTATGCCAGCAGTTACGGCTCTCCCCTGCAGTAGCGCTCGCTCTCTAGTACGCTCCCTGCAGGGACAGCTCTGTACTGCAATAGTCATCTCACCGTAACATGCTGCTAGAGAGGTTAGTCCTGTGAAATTTTCGAATGTTGCAGAATTGCACGTTTCCTCCTAGACGTTATCTTAGCAAGACCCCCGAGGAAGACTACGATGAAGACAACCTTCCCTTCTTGGAGGAAGATGACGGCCCCAGCCCGGACGCCATGACCCAGCGGCGAAGGATGCTGGCTGCAGCAGCTGAGCGTCGGATGCAGCAGCAGCAGGAGCAGCAGTGAGCCAGGTCTCTCCATGGTCTCCCCCCAAATCCAGCAGCTCACCAACCATCCCAGGGTCCCCCGAGCTTCAGCCTGGAAGGAAGAAAAACTGCTCTTCTGTCTTGACATTGTGATTAATAAAACACGGGCGCAAGACTGCATTACGGGCATAGTGTGGCACTGCTTTGCTGTGCTGTTTTGAGTTGCCTTAGCGAGAAAAGGACCCTTTATAGGGTTCCTGACGACGTCTTAGATACTAAAGCTTTAACCATGCTCATTTCACAGATGTTGTCGGGGTTCAGTAATCAACCAAACCTCCTCAACCAACTTCAGTTATGAGCTGTGCTGTGACGACACATTTCACCCACACTTTCCTATGGGAAAATTTGGCCCCCATCCCCCCCGTGAGTCACTTCTGACATGAGAAAGCTTTCTGTGCGCGGCGGAGTCAGACTGTTGCGCACCTACAGTCGTTTCTGTTATGCTTTTGTCGTGTCGTGTTAACAGGGCAAGATTGATCTGTGCAAGACGTTCATGTTTAATGTTTTTTATCATAAGGTGTGAAGGTAATGCCAGGCCTGCCTCTTTTTTTTTATTTACATTTTCACTTTCTATTAATTAAGAATACTGGGCTGGTGTTAAATGCTGTGAAAGTGAAATTTAATTTCACAAACTATAGGGGTGAGTCTTATTAAATGTTTTACATCTATGTTTTTCTATGAGGGTAAGTTACAATGCAGATCGTTTAACTTCTGTAAAGTGTGCAAAAATTACCCTTTATGTCAGTTTAGTATGCAAGAGATTTTTAGGAAATAAATTGTTCTAGTTCTAAGTACAGAGAGTGGACTTGGTGTCTGCATAGCGTAGGGGTTTCCGACCTTGTTGACAGAGCTACTACAAAGAAAATAACCTATTGAGTTACTCATTCTTGGCGCCTAGGGTGGGGGAAGGGTTTTCCCCACTGGCCTAGAGGGTGCAGTATTGCTCCAGGCTTACAGGAGGGCAGTTTGAGATCAGATTTGTATTGTCTTCTACTTGTCGTTACTCATGTTTTAGTTCACAGATGGCAGTAGTCTTTGTTTTAGATTATTGCAGTGAAGTTTGCATGTTGCAGTGCTGCACATCTGGCGAGGGTGTTGCAGCAGTCTTAAAATCTTTTAAATCTGCCTGGATTAAATTTACTTCATTTTACCATCAGTTCTGAGATCCGCTTGATTCCGCAAGAATGCAAAGTTGGCATGTTGGTGATTTATGCTCTGTATGAAGCCGGCTACCGGTCAGTCAGTCCAGAAATGTACATGTCGAGGGTACAGTTGCTGGTTAGTACTTTTAAGATTTACATTAAAAGTAAAATTTAATTCAGTTCACACTACACAGAGCAGTATTTTCAGTCCTCACTCACTCACGTTGTACTTTTGATTTAATGAATTAGTGAAACTCGAGTATTAGAGTGTACTATAAATGAAACGTGAATGGAAGGATATTCATTAGTATTTCTTGTTAATCCATATCACTTAATCGTATTTTATCATATTTGATCATTATGTCAACAGGTTTTACACAGTATTTTTAAAAAAATTTGACCTATTGTAACAAATGTTGATTTTTTTTGTAGCGTAAGTTACCTCATGCTGCAAGATGTTGCGTATGAATACAGTTTTATTTACTAGAAAATGGATGCTGTGTAATAAAATGGAGTTTTTGAGCATGTAGCATATTAGATTCAAATCTTCTGCGTCCTGTGATGCCGGGGTTTTTGTGTAAAATGATCTTTTTGATTGTTGAGCCCAGTAAATGTGCTATCATTATGTTAGGTATGCGTAGTGAAGTCTTTTATGAAGTAACCCTTTATGGGTAATAAGTTTAAGGCGCTTTCTTTCTTTCTTTTTTAATGCTCAAGGGGCTATGGAACATAATGTTGAGGCAGCACTAACACTATCAGGGAATTGACGTTGTTTGGCTCTGCCCTCAGTGCTCCTGGCCCTTAGGACAGCAAGCGAAGAGCTATGATTCATTTTGTTTCCATCTTCTTCAAATCTGACCACTTGCTGTGGACCCTGAAAGGATTTCTGTAGGAAAGGCAAACTCTTCTATAGCACATTTACTTTCCAAAGAGCATTTAGTTCAGTAACCTCTGAATTTTAAAACTGCTAGTTCTTTGTAACTTAATCTGTATATATAAAAGCATTACTCATGGCTGTTCTTAAATGACAGGCCATGACTCCTTTTGCATTTAGTTTGCACAATCAGATCTAGGAAGGATTTTTCTAGAAATTGCTACTGATGTTATCATAGTTTGTTGGGCCCATGGAATATACTCAATGATTTATTTAGATTTCTTTGTATACAATGGGGATTTATGCCTAAATTAAAGCATGGGTTATTGAATGACATTTTGTAAATATTTTTTAAATAATTCATGTAAAGTTGACCTGGTAAGAAATAAAAAAGCTTAACTGCTATTAACAAAATGAAGACTGCTCTTTCCTTTAGTTATGCATTGCCCTCTCAATGTAAAGTTTTTATTTTCATTATTATTAATTTTTTTTTTTAACAAAATATGTTCCCTTTGGGCAAAGTAATGTCTGATGTACGTCAGTCTTTGCCTATAATCAGAAGGTCGTGGTTTGAGTCCTGGCCTCAGTGGAATAGTCACATCTATGTTGGGCTATTGAACAAGGCCAGTGCTTGAAGTGAGCCAGCATTCACTGGTATGCGGTACTGGTATCTCTCTATCTCAAGAGGGTCCAGCTGCAGACGCCTGTACCGGAAATACGTCACCTCCACAGGAAACACGTGATCTTTAAGGGCGTAAGGTTAAGGTTAAGGTTAGTGTTTATTCGCTGTAACACAGAGTTGAGATCACATGTATCCTGTGGAGGTGACGTATTTTCTCCAATATCTGCTAGTACTGAATAAGAAGGGGGGTACCCGCGCCTGTCACTGAATAACAAGGGGGGGGGGTACCCGCACCTGTCACT
>JAABNX020000008.1:11211503-11222741 GCA_015163995.2 Mormyrus lacerda
GGTACCCGCGCCTGTCACTGAATAACAAGGGGGGGGGGGTACCCGCGCCTGTCACTGAATAAGGCAAGACTTATTTTATTCCGTTAGTCTTAAAACATGCATAATAATATTAGCCTACAGAGTTGTGTCATTTGTACAAAACTACAGTTTTGTGCACAAATTGTGTGTGTATTAGAGAGAGAATTGCCTTTATAGACTTGATTTTTAAATAATGCGATGAGTAGATTTGGTGTCCAACTTAGTGGTATTTTAGCTGCCCTAAAGTTACAGTTTGCAGGTGTAAAACTTTGCTTTGCCAAAATGGATGATTTATCATTAGGTAACCAGAGAAATAACACAAGTGAAATTAACATTCCTTCTCTCTCTCTCTCTCTCTCTCTCTCTCTGTTTCTTTGACATCCACTTTCACCAAGGTGGGAATTGTGACACTGTGGCCATCTCTCCGAACATGAATCCCTGACTAGTGAAAGAGCATATCAATTTTTTAGCATGGTTGCTCTCTTTCTTGTAGGCTGCTGCACTTTATGTTTTAATTTTTTAAATCACACAATGTGCACATAAATCCTCTGGTATGCCATGTGCTTTCGCATGTCGTATAAATAATCATAGTGGGCCGCCAGGGCCATTTTTTGGCCCCAGTCCAGCTCTGACCGCCCATGACGGAAAAAAAGTTTTTTTTCCAAATAAATAAACGCTAGAGGGCAGTAAAATTAAGAAGCTAAAAGTACTCTACGGAAGTTGCCGTTATTTTCCACTGTAGTAAAATGCAATATTTTTTTCTTGGTGTTTTACTGAACATTGGCTCACATCAGCCTGAGTGAAATCCATGCCTTGCGATTTCAGCTTTTCAAACGCATTAGTCTACTAAAATTGAAATTTCTTGGGTAATAAGAAATTTTGGCTTCACAAATCACTGAGGGTGGGGTACTACAAGTCATTGTTTTGACGAAGTTCAGTTTAATTAAACCACCCTCTGAGAATTTCGTAATATTACCTCTTTCATCAGTGCTTCCTGTTTTCAGGGTTTAATACCATATATCACTCGCCTGTTATGTTACTTATTAGGAATAAAACAATTTTAAGCATAACATTACTACTGTTATGGTGTTACTGGGCAGTCTGTCAACATGTAGCCCACTTGGTATTGTTTTGGAATAACTATTATACAACAAAAAGATACATTTTGTTATGAAACAGAACATTATCTCTTGCACTTAGGTTATTCAATTAAAAACTTAAAACGGACAATAAAAACCAAAATAAATTAGATACAGTATTGCCAACGTTGAGATTATTAGGGAGACACGCACACGTAATTCTATGAATCACTTGGCTCTGTGAAATTTTAACCTTAATGTGTATTGAGAACACGAATCGTAATAACGCAAGATGTATGGGATAAGAGTCATTACATAAAAGATGCTGATATCTTGTCTACATTATCTTTATTAAGACAGACATTTCATATACCATACTAACCACAGATACGTATGTGTGGGTATAAACTTACAAAAACGCGCTTGCAGGAACAGGTTCATTATGAGTAACCCTAGCGCAGATCTGTTACAGCGTTTCTTTTGGACTGTCGATCCTTTGGGAATGTCATGAGCACCTTCTGATCCCAGGATCCAGGAAGAACCTCTAGACACGCCTCCGAATGCTCACTGCGCCAGACCCTTGCAAGAGCCGCTGCAAAATCAGCTTTTCTTTTTCAGTGTCATTTTGAGTAACATTTTAGGTGCCAGACATTAGTGTCAAGTAAGTTTACCGAGGGTATTTACTACATGTCTTATGTCCTCATACAACAACAACTTTAAAATTAAGGTAAGACATAATATAGCAACGCAATTCTGGGGATGCAAAACTGTGTATGAAGTGGATAAAAACCAATACGTGCTATACTTTGTATTTTTGCACAAATGCATTTTTAAGCACTGTACTCAAAGTTCAAAGCGTCGCATAAACGCCAGAACGCCGTTTATCGACATTACTGCGTTTGTATATTTTACCTTTTATTCAACTCAGGAAACATTTCTTCAGCATACATGAAAAAACCGACTTCGGTTAAATTATATACTGGGCGAGGTATCTGAAGCCGGGCACATCTGTAAAAAAGGGGGATATATCGTACGTCGGGAACTATGTCACCCTGGACATTCTGCGAAATTGGATGGACGGTGTTTTTTTACACTTTCTGCGGAATGGCGTCAGGGTCCGGCCCGAAACATAGAGCACTGCGACTGATGGGAGAATATCCACTTATTGACGGGTAAGTGCTTTTATACCATCACAAACTGGGAATGGCCGCATTGCGATGTGACGGGCTGAACCGAAACCGGAGCTGGCTTTGATGCCAGTCAGCAAGTTATGAATAGCATGTTGACGAAGAAGTGCTGGGGCAAAAAAAAACAACTGTTTTACTTACAGTAGTAATTTTTACTTTTTTACTTGACAGAAAGTTTACATCGTATGTTGGGGTGGAAAAATTGTCCTTTTGATATATTTGTTTACGTTACCTTTCCACAGACACAACGACCTTGCCCTGCAGCTAAGAATCCTTCATAATAACAAACTGAACCAAATCGACCTACATAATATTAGCAATGTTGCCACAGATATAAATCGTCTAAAAGAGGGCCACATCGGAGCACAGGTAATTCATTGCAGATAAATATCTAGAAGCCTATATCCATTCTCTTTTATTGTATAACTTAGTCGGATATTTTGAATGTATTTAAAATATTGTAACATATTGAAAACAACGCATCATTAAAAGCACCTTAATTAGGCTTGCGGCCAAAGTGGGACCTGGAAGTAGTTGGTTTGGCCAGATAAATATAACTGCCTTTAGCAAGAACTCATGACTCCTACTCCTCACCCGTTACTTACCGTGTTTGTTAGGAAGGGAATTATTATGTGTGGATGAATGGATGCAGCTGTTGTTGTAACATCGTGTGGGAGAATTCTGTGATTTAGTCTCATTCCACAGCTGGTAGGAATGCAGTGCTTAGCTCTTCAGAAAGGTTTGAATAACATCTGTCAGATTCTGAAATTTAGTATAGTAAATGAGTAAGTAGTTTGCAATAATGGTAATTAAATGAAGGCAAAAAGAGGCCAAGTGTACCTGGAGTGTGGCAAGAGTGACTTTTCGATTTTAGCCTGTGGGTTTTGTTTTGTATGTGATCTTTATGTGCCGTGTTGCTCTCTGTGTGGACAATGGCACTAGATGTGAACGCAGGGGTGGGGCTGCCTCTTAGGGGGTGGGGGAATATCTCGCAGAGTTAGGTAATTCCTACTTTCTGGTAGATCCAGAAAGTAAAATTCCAGACCAAGAATATGTTTCAACCAACCAGTTGAATACTCTGTGATTGTGACTCAATTATGCTCAACTGATTGGTCGAAACAAAATCTCGGTCTGGACTTTTACTTTCTGGACCTGAATTACCAAACTCTGATGACTGAGGTAAAGATTTATTTACATAGTGTCTTCTTTTGTAACATTCTGCATATCTAATTCTCTGACAAAGGGGTAGCTCCCACCATTTGAAATGCCATTCCAAGGTGATTGGGTAGATTATGGATTTCATAGTGTGATTCTCGCGCTTGCAATGTGATGTCACAAGCTTTGAATTCGAACCTTGAATTGATTCGTTATGGTGCTTTTCCTTAGCTTGTTTTTTATATTTAGTTAGTTTTGATGGGCCAGCCCTTAAATAAGTACGTATGATAATTTCCTCTTTTTATACATCTCTGATGCATATTTGACATCCTCATGTGGTTTGTTTATGGCCTGCTGTATAAATATATATCACTATAAACTTTGTTTGGGATCCTTGTCTTGAGTGTAAGGGTTTTTTTCACCTCTATAAAATTTAGCGCTGTTTTTTCCCCAGTTAGGTATATAAGTGGTGATACAACCATCAAAGGCTACATGAAAATTTTTATGAGAATTTCCATACAATGAGTGTGTGTCACAACGGGACGGGGAAGTAGGCAAAGGGAGCCGTGAATATAGACAAATGGGGTTTATTTGCAGGGTAACAGACTCCAAACACTCAACGGTAATGACAGATCTGGGGAAACAGACTTGAACGCGGACTAAATACAGGACATGACATTAGAATAAACGCAAGACAGTCGGTACGATGGGAAGTCACACGTGGGTAACGAGGATTGGACGCGCAGGTCACGACAGTGTGTGTCTGGAGTAGACTTCAAAGAATTGTGAGGAAGACAATAAAGTTACTCGTATGTAACATATGTCAGTGTGAAGCCAATATTTTTCTTAGTAAATATTTTCAATGTGAGCTCACAGATTCCAGTTTCCAGAATGCACCTGGCTTCAAATAGAACACAGCAACTCTAGGGAAAGGGTCAGATTAACTATCAAAAAATAGAGTACGATTTTTTACATTTGCTTGTCACTGGTACCGTACCCTGAAGGGTCTGCCGATTGTAGCCTAGCTGTAGGTTAATGTACCTTTTAATCTAATTTAATGTACTGAAATGGACATTCCCAAGGTACAAACAACATTAATGTACCCCCAATGGTACAAAAATGTTCCTCATAGTCTATTTCTGTATCTTAAAAGGTACATTTACACTTGAGGGTACAGCAACAGTGACAAGCAAATTTACAAATTTTTCTACCCGTGTATAATGAGGAGATTTTCCTTGACTAGACAGTAGATTTTGTTCCTGCACCAGTAAACTTGAATTTTGATCACAAGCAAGAAAGGCAAAATATTCTGCTATGAATATGCTGTTAAAATCTCTATATTTTTTTTATACCACATTCTTTTTTTATTTGAAATTTCTTCCCCACCCCAAACAAAAAACTCCATCTCCAAGCCAGAATGTAAGGACACTTCTGCAAATCTTTTTAACTTCAGGATGTGATTATGAGGCCGTTGGTGTTCTCACACTGTAGCTTATGCAGTCTGCTCTTGGCAGATGTTTTCTGCCTATGTGATGTGCACTGCCCAGGAGAAGGATGCAGTCAGACTCACCATGGAGCAGATTGACGTGATCCACCGTATGTGCAGCGAGTATCCGGAGCTTGAGCTGGTCACCTCAGCCCAAGGTATCCTTCGCGTTTCTGTGGCTCAGCAGAATACTGGTGAATTGAATCAGTCCAGTCTTCATGTTGTCCTCTTTTCTTTTTTTAACACGTTATTTATTGAAACCTGCCATATGTTCATGCAAAATAATATTGATTTTAATAGAGTAGTTTTAATAGGGAAAATACATACAGTAAGACCAGTGTCAGAACTGAGGGCTGGAATTACTGGGATAGGAAAACCCATGGGAGTTTTACTTGTACAAAAATGTTCTGAGGGCAGAAACAAAAATGATTGGATGAGAGAGTTAACCAAACACATTGTAGAGGGGTCCAAGCCGCCAGAGGAGGCAGGACCAACCAATCAGATGTCTTGGTCCCACCTCCTATAGTTGCTTAAACCCACCTCCTCTAATTGGTTATCTCTCTGAACCAATAATTTTTCATTCTGCCCTCAGAACATTTTTGTGCAAGTAAAACTCCTTCGAGCAATAGGAAAAATAATGTGATAAAAAGTCTGCAAGCTTTCTTGCAGTTTATCAACCCGATCAAGCTGACAAGAGTACAGAAAGTATTGCATAAATATGCACCACTGAGATGACAGATCACTCTAATGTCATCTTATCTTGTGGATGCATCCTCATGTCTGTCTGTGCATTAGCAGGTCTTCCAAGATTATGTTATCTAGTTAAAAATGCTGTGGTGGGGTGTGTGGGTTAGCTGGCCTCTTGTTCCGTCAAGCTTTAAAGTGCTAGGCTGTAGTCAGTGGCATGAATGCCATATGCTCTCCTTGTGACTTCATTGTCCCAGCCACTGCATTGTCTGTCAGTTCCTCAATGACACTCTGCAGGTCTGAGAAACTGCACAAAGATTGCCTGCTTGATAAGCATCGAAGGGGGACACTCCATAGACAGCAGCCTTGCCGCCCTGCGCATGTTCTACCGGATGGGTGTGAGGTCCATGTCTCTGACGCACACGTGCAACACCCCCTGGTGAGGAAGCGCTGTGTCATTTTGCCCTGAGGCTGGGAAATACACACACACTCACGCACACACACACACACACACACACACACACACACACACACACACACACACACACACACACACACACACACACACACACAGGCTTCCAGTCCAAAGTTGACATGTTTCTGGTTATGTAGAGCAGATGAGAAGTGGAGCTTTTACCAGTCACATTATGATTAACCATAAGTCACATTAGAGTCACAGGTGTTGTGAAAAGTGAATATAATTTTTTTGAGCATTGTGCAGGTGTTTATACTTTATCCTATTTGTATAGCGGGTTACTGTAACAGTTTGGGCCTGGTTCCTTGCTCCTGGCTCTTAAACAAGGGCCCCTCCTGGGATTTGGCCTCTCCTCTTTCTTTGTCTTCTGAAGGTGTCCACTGAACCACAGTGTAAATATAAAGACAGGCTAAACCTCACATATTAAGGAGGTCGACTCTTTCCTAGTAAAGCAATTGTACTTTTTTGTTCAATTCAGGGCAGAATCATCTTCGCGCATCTATGACTTTTATCCAAGAAAAAACATTAGCCTAACACATTTTGGAAAGGTAAGACTCCTACTTACACTCAAATGGCTGTAGAAATGTATTGTTTAATTGATATTAAGTTATGTTTCTGCGGGTTATGATGACGGTGCAGTGAAACGCATATATCTGGTGTTGCAGGAAGTGGTGTCGGAGATGAATCGGTTGGGGATGATCATTGACCTGTCCCACACCTCCTGGAATACAGCTGAGAATGTTTTGGAAGTCTCCACAGCCCCCGTCATCTTTAGTCACTCATCTGCTTTTGAAGTGTGTCAGCACCTGCGCAATGTTCCCGACTGGCTGCTTGGAATGCTGGTGAGACTGCCCTGAGTGTGGACGACTGCGTGGACGACTGCATGGACGACTACGTAGATGAAGATGACTACATGGACGACTGCGTGGACAACTGCGTGGATGAGCACGACTGCATGAATGAGTGCGTGGATGACTGTGGACGACTACATGGACGAGAACGACTGCGTGGGCGACTGCATTCTCCTATTCTAGTGATACATGTTGTTATCAGTACTCAGCATCATTTATAGAGCTTTCTACGCAGGATCTTGAACCAGCACTATATGTATCAATGCAAATAACATGCCCAATAGTCTTCTAATCATAATTATTGCAAAGTAAGTCTGAGTAAAGAGTTTTATGTCACTTTCATGTATTAACGACTGAGGGAGGGGCCTCTTAAGCACCTGTCCATTACACCTTGTTTCAGAAAAAAAACCATGGGATTATTATGGTCAACATGCACAGTGGGTTTGTGGCCTGTGGTGAGAAGGGAAATATTTCCATCGTGGCCGGTGAGAAAGATTCTTTTAATTTATAATCAAATTCACATTTGCCCTCTTAGACAGATGAGTAAAATTACAAGAGAGAAGTAATATTTTGAGTAATAAACTTTTTTTTCGTTATAGACCATTTTGATCACATCAAAAAAGTGGCAGGAGCTGAAGTGATAGGAATCGGGGGCGATTATGACGGTGCCTCCACGTAAGAATATAGTGTAACATTGTTTAGTATATTAACAATTATCTGTATATTGTGAAATATTTGTTTATTTTTTGGGCGAGTTTCATTTTGTCATGATGTATTGATGTTGACAAATATCTCTTCTGGAAGATTCCCTAATGGGTTGGAAGATGTCTCCAAGTATCCTGCATTGATCCAGGAGCTTCTGCGGAGAAACTGGACCGAGGCTGAGGTGGCTGGGATCCTGAGACTAAACTTCCTGAGGGTCTTTGAAAAGGTGGAGGAGGTAAGTGGTGTACACCGTGATGAGAGCAAGCATTACATCATAACTTTCAAATCAATCTTCACTGCAGAACTATCATAGTCTAGGTATCACATTCATGGTACATTTCATCAGCACTAATTTAATTTATATATGCTTTGCCTTTCTAACAAACAGCAGCAAACATCAGTCTATCTTCCTACCCTGACAGGGTCACAAGGGGCCTGTAGCCTATTACAGGTAGCTTTTTTGCTCCCTCCCATCTCCCTGTCGGAACAAAAATGTGGACTGTCTGGCAGGGAGCGAAAATGTGGACTGTCTGGCAGGGAGCGAAAATGTGGACTGTCTGGCAGGGAGCGAAAATGTGGACAAAAATGTGGACTGTCTGGGGGGTCCCCAAGGCCCCAAGGGAAACACTGGTATAGAGCATAGAGGTTCTAAGTGGTCCGAGCCCCAACCACTAGTTAGACAAACTGCATGAAGAGGGAGCATTCAAACACCACACACAGAGTAGAGGTGGGATTCCAACCCCAAACCCTGGAGATGTGAGGCAACAGTACTATGGGGCAAACGTGAGTCCTGGTGATGGATGGAATTTCCAGACATAAAACATCATTTACCATAAACTGTTTTTAAAACAGGTTCCATCTGCTAGTAAGAAGTGTTCTAAGACCATTATAGTGATACATAATTGATTATAATCGACTCCACACTTATCATCAATTATATATCACTATAATAATCTTATTCCTAGAACTCATTTTACTAGCAGATGGAAATGATAATTGACTCTACACACCCAGGTGGGCCCACCACCCACAAGGGGAATGTCAGGGGTTCGGTGCAATGTGGATCCCCGGCTGACTGGCTTGCAGGACATGGAATGTCACCTCTGTGGAGGGGAAGGAACCTGAGCTTCTGCATGAGGCTGAGAGATACCGGCTAGATATAGTCGGGCTCACCTCAACGCATAGAGTGGGTTCTGGATCCAATCTCCTGGAGAGGGGCTGGACGCTCTTTTCTTCTGGAGTTGTGGAGGGTGAGTGACGCTGGGCTGGGGTGGGGCTACTGGTGGCCCCACAGCTCGGTGCATTAACAATGGAGTTCACCTGTGAACGAGAGGGCTGTGTTCCTGCACCTTTGGGTCGGGGAGAGGTCTCTGACTGTCATCTGTGCCTATGCGCCGAATGGCAGTTCAGAGTATCCGGCCCTCTTGGACTCCTTGAGTGATGTGCTGGTTAGTGCACCATGAGGGAATTCCATCGTTTTGCTGGGGGACTAGGAGGAATGGACTCCCTGATCTGAACCCGAATGGTGTTCTGTTGTTGGACTTCTGTGCAATGCATGGTTTGTCCATAACAAACACCATGTTTGAGCATAAGGGTGTCTATAAATGGACATTGTACGAACATGCCTGGAGCTACAGGTCGATGATCGATTTCATAATCTTATGAGCTGATCTGCTGCCTTATGTCTTGGACACTTGGGTGAAGAGAGAAGCAGAGCTGTCAACTGATGACCACCTGGTAGTGAGCTGGCTCAGGTGGCCGGTCAGACCTGGCACGCCCAAGCATACAGTGAGGGTCTGCTGAGAACACCTGGCAGAGGCTCCTGTTCATCAGATCTTCAACTCTCACCTGTTGGTGGCAAAACTCCAACTGTGTCCTGGGGGAGGTTTGGGACATTGAGTGTGAATGGACACTTTTCTGGACCTCCATCGTGGAAGCGACCGTATGGAGCTGTGTCTGCAGGGTGGTAACCCCCGTACCAGCTGGTTCCTTCTGTTTACAGTGGGGAGGGGGTGCTGTTGACCTCACCTGGGGACATCACCCGGAGATGGAAGGAATACTTTGAGGACCTCCTTTACCCTGCCTGGCTGACACGCCTTCTCAATGGGGCGTGGAGGTCATGAACAGTGACGCTGGATTGGCAGATCGGGGTGGTGGTCCCCTTATTTAAAAAGGGGGACCGGAGGGTGTGTTCCAACTACAGGGGGATCACACTTCTCAGCCTACCTGGGAAAGTCTATTCCAGGGTAATGGAGAGGAGAGTGAATTTGATAGTCGAATCTCAGATTCAGGAGGAACAATGTGGTTTTCGTCCTGGCCGTGTAACACTGGACCAGCTTTATACCCTTGCGAGGGTACTGGAGAGAGTCTGGGAGTTTGCTCATCCAGTCTACATGTGTTTTGTGGGCTTGGAGAAGGCTTACGAGCAGGTTCCCCGATGTGCTCTGTCAGGGGTGCTTCTGGAGTATGGGATTCAGGGCCCGCTACTGTGTGCGATTCGGTCCCTGTATGAATGGAGCAGAAGCTTGGTCCACATTGCCGGTAATAAGTATTCTCAGTGCGTGTTGGGCTCCGCCAGGGCTGCCCTTTGTCATCAGTCCTGTTGAGGGTGTCCAATTTGGTGGCCTCAGGATTACATCGCTGCTTTTTGCGGATGAGGTGGTCCTGTTGGCTTCATCTTCTGGAGACCTCCAGCGAGTTCTGGGGCGGTTCTCAGCCAAGTACGAAGAGTTGGTAGAGGTGGCTGGGGAGAGGGAGGTCTGGGTATCTCTCCTGCAGTTGCCACCCCTGCAAACCCAGACCCCGGACAAGCGGATGGTGATGGACGGATGGATGGATGACTCTACACAGTATTTCTACATTGTTTTGTCCAATGACCAATAACTTTCTTACTCCCTACTTTGCATTTCCAGGTACGAGACTCATTGAAAGGGATGAGACCGAATGAGGCTGAGATCCCTTTGTCAGAAGTAAACAACCCCTGTCGCCTGATTTTAAAACGGCCTAAACTAAGCCAGGTTACTAACCGGGCTTTTTATCCAAGTGCCAGTGGTAGTTTGAATATACTTGTTTTGATCTTAGTGATGGTATTTCATGAGTCCAGTCAGGTTCTTATGTGCTGTGGACTGTAAACCAAAGCTGTGGAGAGCAAAGAAGACAACTAAGGTTTCCATTTCTCCATGTAATGTATGTTAATTCTTTTTAAATGATATAACCAGTGACCTATGCAGCAGAGGTAACATTACGTCACAGGAAGTGCTTCAGTTTCCTGTGGAGGTATTACTTAGTGCTTCACGAGGGACCTATGTTGATGTTATGTTGATGTTGTCCACATGATGTGTGGGATGTAATGTTTGTAGTACTAGATAAAAATCTACATTTTGAAACAGCGGTGACCTCAGGCAATTTGATTTTTTTTGATCCTCAGCCAAATGGTTTTTGAAGAAGTATATGTCAACTGTTTGATAATAAGTATCTACGTTTTTAACTATTTATACAGTATACAGTCATGGCTGTTATTTTTATACACACGTGGACAAAATTGTTGGTACCCTTCAGTCAATGAAAGAAAAACTCACAATGGTCACAGAAATAA
>JAABNX020000008.1:11229069-11255615 GCA_015163995.2 Mormyrus lacerda
GGTGGGGTGCGTCGGGGGGGGGGGGGGTGCTGTTTATGCATAATTGAACCAGAATTACAGTATTATTACTTTAATCATCCATCTGTACACATGGCTAAAATATACGACTTATTTGTAAAGGAAATTAGTATTATTTCCTAATTGTCTGCTAATAGAGGCTAATGTATGAGATATAAAGACACTCAGATGAGAATCACTGCGTGCATCCAAACTGTTCGAAAGGAAAAAAGCCACACAAATATGATTTATGTAACAAACTTAAAATAAAAAACAAATGGCAAACAAATGGCAAAGGGCTCCTTACTGATGAAAGTCTTCCAAGCGCGGGGGTCCTCGCTTTGCCTCCACCCATAGGGCCAGCCCATCACCACCGTGTTGTGCTTCATACCACCCAGGCCGCACGACTGAATGAGATGGGAGATGCCCTCACGCACCTTGGCGGCCACCACCACCTGGCAGAAGCCCTTCACCTTCTCGATCTCCATCATGTTCTTGATTGCCTGGCAGGAGCAGAGAAACAACAGCAGCTCAGGATCACCACAGAATACCTTCCTTGATAACTCCGTGTTTTTTTCCACATTTTGTCCCATTTAAACAGGAATATGAATACAGCCTCTCCCTCGGCTACGATGGGGTTACGTCCTGATAAACCTATTGTAGGGTGAAAATAACGTAAGACGAAAAATGCATTTTAATACTGTACACCTAACCTAACAAACATCATAGCCTAGCCTAGCCTACCTTAAACATGCTTAGAACACTTACGTTAACCTACAGGTCAGCAGCATCATTACCAGGAAGCCTGTTTTATAACAAGGTGTTGAATATGTCATAGAATATTGTTCTAAGATACCGTCAGTATTTGGTGTAGAAATAAAAAGGCTGGACTTTCCTGTGTTATCCCTCTATTTACCAGCTTGGTGAAATAAAATGTAAAATCATATGCAAAATACAGCAGTAGATGGAATGAAGTGGCAGGGCAGTGGACAGTCAGTTAATGATCCTGGATCAGAAGCTAACAAGTGGTCTGAGTGCCTTACTTGCTCAGAAGCCTGGGTCTCTCCATAGCTATCCAGGAAATTGCCCTGGATGACTGAGCCCACGATGGTCAGGCCCTTCCCGGCCTTCAACTGGGAGGCGAACGTGAGCAGACGGGGGTACTTCACATGGAGGTCCTCATCCAACTTCAACAACACCAGCAGCTGCGGCCTGGGTGTGTGGATCAGGAGGCGTGGGAGGCATGAGTCATAGATTTCCGTCAGAACTTTCCCTGGACTTCCTGTCCCAGTGCCTGTTCATGGAGATACTCGCCTCCAGTTCTTGGTGTGCGGTGGGCCCGCCTCCAGGCGTAGGAGGGCATACCGGGCTGCACTCAGGGACAGGCCTCGAATTCCGTCTCCCCACTCCTTCTCCGCACTGCCAAAGAGACCTTTGGTCAGGGTAAACTCCTGCATGCCACCTCCCAAATGAACCCTACTAAGTTCTACTAAGTCCATGCAAAACCATGAGCTGGATGAAGTAAGAGGTCAGACGTACCCCTGGTACTCAATGTACTTGTAGATCATGCCTGCGATGCCCATGGCCACGATAGCATAGTACCAGGATGATATGAACATCAGTGCCAGACACATGCTCATTCCCAGGAAGGAGAGAGCCCTGTGACAAAGAAAACAGCTTAAATGACAGCCTGGTATCTCCTCAGACGAAGCTCCGTGCTGGTCCCTCTCTCTCACCAATGGTAGTATTTGAACCGGGGCCTCCAATTCGGTGTGCGCAGGAGAGTTTGAACAGCACACGCCAGGTTAACAAACAGATAGCACATCAGGAAGAACCTGGAAGGCAAATACACACAAACCTGACGTACTTAGAAATGCGCAATGATCAAAACACATCGATGAATCGTGTTCATAATCTTTTCTCCTTTATGTTTCATATTCCCTTCAGAAAATTGCTGCATCTTTGAAAAGATTTATTGTTAGGTCTGACGCTGCCCGACTGGTCTGGGAATTATATTTTGTGTTCAGACGAAACATTGACTCAAGAAAGCTATATACATTTTTTTCCTTGTCAAACAGAGTAATCCATCCACTAAGTGGAACACAATTCCAGTGAAACACTGAACACATTTCTATAATAATAATAATAATAATCACAACTTTATTGATCCCCATGGGGAAATCCATTTTTACGCCACCTTCAACTTGCTCTTTGCAGAGCAAAGCTGTCCGTGAAGGGCAGCCACCTGTTACGGTTAAGGTGCCTTGCTCAAGGACCCGCAGAAATGCTGAGGCTGGGTTTGAACTGGCAACCTTGTGATTACAGATGCACAGGGCTTAGCCCACTGAGCCACATGCTGCCCCCTATAAAAAAACACAGCTAAATAAAATGCGGCATAACTGTAGTTTATACTAAGGCTACAAACGCTCCCAAGCAAAAAGACACTTAGGGATGAGCTCTATACTTAGAGAACAATGTAGAACAATGACCTAAAAATCTACTTAGCATCACTGGATCTCAGAATGCAGAAAATAAGAGTAAATCATATTTAATGGCTGAGACTACTACTAATGTTGTTTACTAATGGATAATTTGGTTCAGAAAAAGTATGCGGCCGACTCATATTTCCTGTTGGCGTTTTCTGCATTACTGCTTGAATTTGGCTGCCTGCCGCTGACGTATCTAAGCCTTTTTGGAGCGGAATGAAGTGGGAGTTTGTTGCCGATGCTCACATGGAAAGGATGGGAGCCACCATGTCCAGAGAGGCGATGAGGATGCCCAGCTCCGCTATCAGGGTCGTCAGCAGCAGTGCCCAGGTTGGTTCCCCATTGGCCTTTCCATGGCCGAACACCTGCAACGGGGATTCCGCAAAGAGTGAGCGACAAAGAACGGGGCACTTTGCTCAAAGGGATAGTGGCAGAACAGTATTATAGTCAGCAGCCATCAATGGTTCAGGTAGACAAACCAAACATGCATAATAGTGAAGAGACGCACCCGGAGGAAGGGGATGATGTTGTCTTTGGCAATAGCCTGCAGCAGGCGAGGGGCCCCCGTCAGTGACTGCAGCCCCGCCCCCACAGTGGAGAAGAAGGACCCGATGACGATGACCCAGGGGGACGGCCAGGACAGGGTACCTACTATCAGGTTCCCATTCACCGCGTCCCCAAACCTGTCCCACGACACAGGAAGCTCTCAAAACTCTACATCTCTGTTTTAATTCTGGACACCTATAAGCTAATGAAGCTGCCCTGCATGTCAAATCATACAAGGGCTCTGATGCTCAGACACTATAACACATATAGGGTACTGAGCAAAAGTCTTACGTAGTGAAAGAAAATGATCTAAATGACCTTCATCTTAATGTAAAACTATGATGTTTGGGACCTGAAACGGTGTTCATCTAGCCACCCAACAAGATATCAGTAAGTTTTTGAGGAACAGAAGAAAGTCTTGAATTCTTCTTTTTATTGTGTAACTGTAAACATTTTCATATGTTCTAATGTTAAATTGTGTGTGTGTTTTTTTTTTTAACAAATATACATTTACTACCAAGAAAAAATGGCTTTAAACATTTTCCCTGAGTTCCTAAGACTTTTGCACAGTAATGCATGTACATTAATTAATGTGGACTATTTAACTAATGATTAATATTGTGTATTGTATTATTTCAGCCAGATGATTATCCAGGCCATGCATGCTTACAGTTTGGAGTAGACTAAAAGTCAACATTGTCTTTTCGGTCATTGACCATAACTTCATTGACTACAAGCATTGACCTGCCCCATTTACTGGATGACGTACTTATCACGAAGAACCACCCCTTCAATGCAAGCTCCAAAGAGTACGACTGAGCTGAAATCTGAGCATTCCGTCAAGGAGTATTAACTATTATTATATATTTGATAGGAGATTATATTTTATGTAAAACACTTAAGCATTTAATCAAGAGAAAAAAATGCTATATCTAGAGAAATGTGATAACTTGAGGGTGGTGCTGTGTTACAACACATTTTATAATAACTCGATATAATGTAACAAATTTTCACTTCATGATGTAATAACACCTGCATTTTGTAATAAACTTCCAGATTTTGTAACATACAGTTTGACAGCAATATCTAATACATTTCCCTGCATTTTGTAATAAATTATTATGTATTATGTGTCATAGTTATAACAAAATGCGGGAGTTTTAATTTTTAATGATGAAAATGTAATATTGTGCATTATGTAATAAACAACCAAGACGGAGGTCTTCATTGACACTTTGTCAAGTTATTACATAATGCGTTGTAACATGCTGTGGCTCAGGACTGGCTGCTTGAGTTCTGCTCTGTGCGTATGGTGTACTCTAGCTTCCTCCTGCAGTCCAAAAAACATGTGGTTGAGTAAATTAGTGTTTCTAAACTGATCATAGCGTGTGCGTGTGTCTGTGTGTGTGTGGTGAATATATGCCCTGCGATGGACTGACATCCCATCTAGAGGTTTCTGCAATTTGCCCTGTGCTTCCTGGAATCGTCTCCCTGTGGCCTCCCATAAGTATGATGGGAAACAGATGAACCTTAGGTAAAACGTTAGGATGTATTTTGCAGTTCATACTATTTTTATTCTGCTTGGCTGAACCTTCAACAAATACTTCGAAAACATCGCCAACTCATTGCTGCAATGCCGGTGATGATGAGGATGAAGAAGGATACAAACTAAAGATGTTGTAGTTATTGCCAAGATGGTGCCGACAGGAATGGATCTCTGGGCATCTTTGAGGTCCCCCGATCTGTTGGAACCGGCCATGATGCCTGTAGGAGAGAGGAGGATTATCTACAGCCTTCAAAAATAAATGGTAGTTTAGTAGTTTTGAAAATCCGTAAATCTGTAACACGGAACACAGCGAAACCAAACAGGGATCCGCAGCAGAGCGACTCACCGGTTGCTGAGGGAAAAAAGATACCAACAAGCAAAGTGAAGGAAGTGGTGATATCTGCTGACACGTAGAGATAGAAATTTTCCAGAGAGCCATGGACATCCACAGAGGGCTGACTTGCTTTCTCTAGGATCTCTCCTTTTTCTAGGTAGGAGCCCCACAGGTTTTCTGAAGCACATTAGGATGGATGCCATTATCAAAACATCTGACCAGTTATAGGAGCAATTGTTTCAATACACTATTTTGTCATATGAATGGATAAAAATGTAAATGGTTCAGATGAAGTAACTAAATATAATTAATATTTTGCAATGCAAATGTTATAATGCAAACTGTAGGACAAAGATCCTGTTAGAAATACTGCAAGGTCTTCCTACAAAGGTTTTGTATCCAGGAAGTGAGGTCACCATGTAACACCTACTTTAGTACACAGGGTACCAGTGGTTAGAGTTCACCTGCATCCTCGAAACAGGAAAAACCTGACTTCTGTTAATACCCCACTGTTTTTCGAACAAATATGACACATCTATTATGTGATGTGTAAAAGGTCATATTGACATAAATGTGTGGAGGAGGGGCTCACCTCTGATGATGCCACTTGCCAGTCCTGGGATTCCCTTGATCTCTCTCACGTTGTTTTGTAAGAAATATTCATCACAGTGCGGGTTGCTTGCATTTCCTAAGCTGCAGAAGTTCTCCCACAGCTTGCTGTGCACGGTGGTGTTGCCTGTGGTTGTGGTTACGGTCTTTCCACATTCGTCAAACATGTGTCTGACTAAGGTCCTATTGCCCAACATGCATATCCTAAAGGGAGAGCAGCATTGAAAACTCCATCATTCTCACACATGGTAAATGCTGATTTTAAGATTAACACATTTAATTGTTTAGGACAAACACATTTAAATAAATCCAACGTCTGCATGTTCAGTTAATGTTGTGTAGGTTTCCTCCACTTTCCTACCACAGTCCATATACACGCATTTAGGCTAATTGGCTTCTCTTTAGGCTAACTGACTTACACATACACACAATCCGGTCCTTGAGAGCCCACAGCCGGTCCAGGTTTTTACTCCCTCCCTGCTACCTGCCAGACAGTACCCATTTTTGCTCCCGGGAGCTGGGAGAGAGCAAAAACATGTACTGTCTGTGGGTGCCCGAGGACCGTTGTGGTAAATAACAATTTTCCTATACCACAGACCTAATTCCAGAAAGCAAACGGAAACCCTTTTTAGATTTAGATAGAAGTTCAATTTTTGCTTCCTTCTTCTGTTCTAAAACACAATCTGGAGGGAGATTTAAGCAATAAATTAATAAGCAGATTAGCAAGAAATCAAAACCCTGTACTTTATGGTCTTGTTTTGGACAATACATATATGACTCAGACTTACGGAAAAACAACTTACGGAAATTCTGGTGGACTGAAGATGGACTTGACTGCTCCGACATAAATGGACACAATGGATATTATGACGCAGACCAGGAACAGGGAGGCAAACTTGTTGACATAGCGGACACCCACCAAGACCACCAAGGCCATGAGGCCCAGGCAGATAGTGCCGTAGACCCTCATGTTATTCAGCATGGCATGAGAATCCGAGGTGTGGAATATGGCCGCCATTGGAAAGATGTAGCTCTGCTCGTAGGATATGAAAAAACAAATGCAATGAGTGGGTTTGGATGGAGGGAAGGGACAGGAAGAAGTATGTATTACAATAAGTAAGGCTGATTCTCACACAGACCCACATTTCCTGTGATTTCAGCCTTGTTAAGGACCAACCTCTTAGAGAATCCAGAGAATTTTTTATCATTGCAGACTGACTCACCAGGAAAATTTCAATGGCTCCCAGGATGTACATGGCAGCTGCAAAGGTGGTCCCCAGGTAAAAGCAGAGTCCCACCGCTCCCCCAAATTCAGGCCCCAGGGAACGAGAGATCATGAAGTATGCTCCGCCAGCTGGGAGAATCATATCAGAGGCCAAGCTCATGTCCACAGCTGCTGCACAGAGGACTCACCTCTGAATTGTTCTCGTCAACTGATTGCATGTATTTTAAAAAGTCCACGTGATCATTTATGATTTGACATGACATTCAGCATTCAGGCAAACTAACTAATGAATTCATTAATTATAGCTGATGCTAATGAGAAATATCTTCTAGAAAAAAAATCAAGAAAATTATCTTTTAGAATTTATATTTAATTACATTTAAATGAAGGAGCTGCTTATTTTATTATTTATTATTTTTATTGGATCCAAAACTGATAATCTACTTATGTGGCTTAGAATTTTAATGAAAAATTAAAAAGCCCTTGAAGATATTTGACCCATACTACATTGACTGATGGAAATATTTTGCATCCAATAATGTGCATCATACAAACATTGAGGAGAAAAGCTATTATTTATAGATCCTTTACGCAAATGCTTCTTTGAGTTGTAGCGACAGTAAAGTTAAATTGACAAAGGGATGTTAGGTGATTACCAGGGACCACGCCGTTTGTAGCGATGGCACTCATTGAAATGGCTGTGAGCATTGTCTGCAAAAACACAAAGACAAGATGTCAATACACCAAATAATACTGAACACCAGGGCTTCACAATACCTACTGCTGTACTCCCTATTCACCCATAATGCAAAGAAAACCTCCAACACCGTCGTCAGGCTTCCTGAAGACTCCACAGTTGTGGACCTAATCACAAATGGTGATGAGCCTGCATACAGGGTACGATATTAAAGAAAAGTATTACACTAAAAATAATAATTTGGGGTAGGTCTGTGGGTTGGGAAGATTGCCAGTTCAAATCCCTGAGTGAGCAGAGAGATCTCACCAATGGGACCTTGAGCAAGACCCTTAACGCTAATTGCTCCAGGGGCTGGCTGACCATAAATTCCCCTCTATGCCAGTTTCATGACGTGGTCCCCTGGGATGCTTATCCAGCTGTGCAGATGGAGTTCCCCCATATATATATATATATGTGTGTGTGTACAAATCCAGACCAAGGTTTTGCTTCAACCAAGCCGTTGAGTATAATGAGTCAATGCCACAGAATACTCAAATGAGCATTCATTTCATGCTTTTCCTTCACTCTAGGACAAACTCCTCCAAAACCATTTCTGCTGTGTTTAGGTCAGGTGGCCAGGTCATGTGATGTGACACACTGTCACTCTCCTTTGAAGGTGGCTTGCCGTGCCCAAACTTTTAGCTGGTACCGTATGTGCACTTTCATCGGTTCTTTCAGTAGTTCTGGTAAATATACTTCAAACCAAACACTTTTTGTTCAGATATGGTACCCAGACAAATCCCAAACCCCTATGTGTTTCTTTGGGCCAGTGATATGTACCCCATGAGTACTTATGGAAATTTTGCTGTTTTCAAGGGGTGAGGGGAGGAGCTATAGAACTGGAAAAAGGTGCTTACGCAGGAGCAGCACATGAGGACGATGAGGAGGGACTGGATGATGCCGGCGATGCCCACGATCCAAGTCAGGCGGAGGAAGAGGATGATTCCGAAGATGTTCTGGAGGCAGGGCAGATAGACGCCCATCAGAGTGCCCATGTTGGGGGACTACAAACACAAAGGGACAGTGGACAGGACAGGGGTCAGTGCTGTGAAGCGTACAGCTGCAACACCCTGCCAGGGTGGGGGCTGGGATAGCTGAACCACCAAGGGGCGCAGATACAGTACATAAGAGAATTGTATATTGAATACACACATTCTGCAAATTCAGGTTCAGCACTGCTTAGGCAGTCATAGAAAATGTTTAAAGCTAAATATTTGGGTAGTAAGTAACGTGCTCAGAAAAAAAACAACACTAAAATATATACAAATAATCAGAAAAATAAAAGCAAGAATTTTCTTTTGTTCTCCAAAAGGTTACTGGTATCTTGTTAGCTAGATGAACATCGCTTTAGTTCACAAAGTTCTCCTTATGGGCACCTCAGTCATCCCAAGTACACGTCAAACTTCACCACCAGTTCAATTAATTTATTTACTTAGGTCGCAATGTCCTAAATTATACTTACTGCCCCTGCAAAAAAAAATTCATTGCTGTGGACTGGAAACAATGAATCGATCGGGGCATTGATGGAGAGTTACAGGGTCAGTGCACCAGTGACTGAATAGCTTTCTTTGAGCCAGTTTTACCGATATCCTCCTCATCCCTACAGTTCCTGTCCATCTCAGACAAAGGTATAGATGAATTTGTTATCAGATGAGAACCTATACAAGAAGAAAATTTACTTTGCTTGGCAGGACACACTGCATATTATTTACATACTCTCACATACTATCAACAAAAACATACAAAACACAAACACATAGCTGAACAATGACTCTTTCAGCAACTGTTAAAACTGCACATATAATATAGTTTTTGAAGGTTAAATATCAGTTTTTTATATATCAAGTTGGATGGGACTGGGGGTTACATGTATTTTTTTGGGTCAGTTCATGTTCCCCAAGGGAACGGCCAGTTCCAAATTGGTGTTAAAACTCTTTCAGTTATACGACATGTTTACAAGAGCTCAACAAGCTGAAACCAGGAAAAACATTTCTGTTATATAGCCAGTTGAGATAAGACATTTTCATGAAGGGCACCACTGTGAGCTTGTGGGAATGTTGCTTATGCAACAATGTTCTGAGGGCAGCTGGAAAAATGATTGGTTCAGAGAGATAACCAATCAGATTGTAGAGGAGGTGGGCTCAAGCACCTAAAGGAGGTGAGAGCAAGACATTTTATTGGATCGTCCTGCCTCCTCCAGTTGTTTGGACCCATCTCATTACAATCTGATTGGCTATCTCTCTGGACCAATCATTTTCCTTCTGCCCTCAGAACATTGTTGTGTAAGTAAAACTCCCATGAGCTCACTGAGAGACCGTTGTTATCAAAAAGATGACAGCACCCTTCCCCTGTGCGGTTCACCTTTGGTATCTCCCTCTTAGATGACTCGGCACTCTCAGCTTCCTCGTGCTCCTTGGCCCCCTGGGTGATGTTGGTGTAGCTGACCAGTCGACTGAGAAGAGACGACACTTTGGGCCGGATGTCCAGCTCCTCCTGAAGGCCGAGGGAGGGAAAAAAACAGCCCAGATGGGCACAGTCAGTGTATAACTAACACGTGCCATATATCATACATTCTCTCCAGCACATAATTCTACTTCTCAGAGTGTTCGCTGGATAGCTGAATGCCGACCTCAAATAAAGCCAGGTTTCTGTCATAGTAGTCATTCCTCTTAGAGGAAGAGTCGCTGCTGTTGAGGAAGGGGCTGTCTTCTTTGTGGCTTCCGTGGCCTGACAAGGGCAGAGAGAGAAAGAATGATGTTGAGCATGTTTCATTGGTCGTGCCTGTGCTTACCAATGGGATTATCCTGTCCATGAACATTGTATGGGCTACATGGTGGCATAACAGTGATCTGTACCTGTAATCTGGTTACACAGGGTTCATCCTGTTTAGTTGGCGTTTGAATCAGCAACACAGTTTGAGTTCCAGCTGCACATAAACCATTGTATGTATATCAGTTCAAAACATGGATTTGATGATGAGGCGTATAATGGTTAACACAGGAAACAGGAAACGGTATGTTTGCTGGGTCAACACTCCTCATAGCAGCAGGAGTATACTCCAGGGACACGTTCCCACCCCCACGCGCTGTACTCCATTTAAACAAACCAAAATTCCTTAAAATTTGTCTGGTTGGCTTCATGTCATCAACAAGGAGCTAGCTTACAAGGCAGAAGTACAACCTCTTTCATCATGGTGCGGCTGCTCTGAATAGATATTCAAGGCTTTCGAAACTTTTTCATATTGTTATTAACTTCAGAAAAGAATCTCCTCCACCTCTCTGCCTGAAAATCAACAGTTCAAATGTGAACAGTAGAATCGTTTAAATTCCTGGGAACCTTCATCTCGCAGGACTACAAGTACAAGGAGAATCCAGTGCAAACAGCACTAATGTTTCTATTCACGCCTAAGTCCATATTCCTTGTTTGCTTGGTTCCCCTAATCGTCATGTTTATGCGGAACTGTATGCATTATGTGGAGCAGTTATGCATGTGAAGCTGAATGCATTGTGCAAGTATATTCTATGTATAATACCACTACTAGGAAAAATTGCAGAATCTAGTCAATGTGACTGGGGTATAAAAGCGATTCAAATTCTGATTGAGATTCAGTCTTATGCTGCTGGTCAATTCATTAATAGATGAATGATTCCATTCTAAAAGGCAACTATTCGACGACAAAATGCCATGGTGTTACAGGTCATACAAAGCTGCACGCAGACCATACGTTAGTCAGTCTCATCGTGACATGGCTTTTATGAGACACATTGGCAAGTCGGCAGGAAGTATGTTCTGTGATAATGCTCTACGGCATGTCCATTGCTCATACCAGTCATAGTTTAGAGAAATAGTATGCAACAGAAACCACAAAGACGTATCATCCTTGTAAAAGTCAAGCATTGAAAACGTGGGAGAGCTGTGACAGGGTGACACAAGTCGGACACAGAAAGAGATACGTCAGGCGTCGTGGGCTTCAGAGATCCTTCCATATTTTATGAAAGGTTGTTTAAATTTATTTGCAAGGTGATTCAGTCTTTCTGTGCTGTAAGGCTCTAAAGCCTCTCGACACGCAAAAATGCGTAAAATGTAACTCAGATAAAATTTCAGAAATAGATTTGATTTTAAAAACACAGAGAAAGTCATAAGCCATGAGCCAGCTTGTTACTGTGAAACAGCAGGTAGACACTGGTACAGCTTGCAGATACAGCTACGAAAAAATGCACAGAAATCCATTAAAAATGCTGACAAAAATATACTCAGCTGTTAATGAAAACAATTGATAACACTGCATTTTCTTAATTTAATGACTAAACAAATAACTGAGGAAAAAATTACATAAGGAGGATTAGCCTATGGTTTAATGGATGAAATTCCACAATATTGAGGTATACTTTTTATGAATGATATTATATAAAACCTAACATTAATCTCAACCGACTGGGAACAATTACAGTAAAATCTACAAATTGCAGGCAAGTTTGATCAACAGACTGACTTTAGCTAGAAATGACTGTGGAACCTGTAGCAGATACCAGTGAACGGATGTGTCTCCTCAACCAATATGGCAACTGAGACCCCACAGGACTCTGAGGACAGTGAGGGTGAGGCCAGCCCTGGTATCGACCAACATTCGCATCTTGTGAGGGGTCAGCCGGCGCCGCACCCCTCTATCGAGCCCCCCGCCCCACTCACCTGCTTCAGGTACCAGGGAGCCATTTGTCCCGCTCTGCTTGGTCATTCTTTCTCATCTGCTGAGCTTAGAGCAGTGGCAGGGAAACCAACCATGATGCCCTGCTGCTTTGGGGCAAACTCAATTCGGGGGGTGGCGGGAACACAAGCCCAGCACATACCCACACTCACACACACACACACACATACACACACAGCTTCAAACAACTGTGTATTTTAATCTGGGCCCAAAAGAGCAGGATGAAAACCTTGTCACAACACTGACACGGGAGCCGTCCTTTTCATGAAAAAGGAACAGCCGTCAAGACGATGCACATAAAAAAAAATCAACTTACAAATCATTCACTTCAAATCCATAAGCTTGCCTTGCTAGGATTATTCAGCAATGTTTAAGAATCTGTCTGTACACATTGTTATGTCTAAGCACGCTCTTTTATAAACTTGAATTACATAAAACAAACATAGCTATACAAATTCAACTAGTTAAGAACCGGAAATGAGAATCGGTCACAACGAAAGAAAACCGTTTCATAATAGCGCACCATCGTATCCCGCTTGTCAGTCTTAAGGCAATCTATATATATATAGAATATATCATTAAGCGTTATTTGCCATATCAGAATAAACACGCAATTCTGACTGAAGCCGAGTTCTCTGCCATGAGCGTGACAAAATACAAAGTTGCCCTCTAGCGTCCATATCTGATATAGCAGCACAGCGGTGGAAAACATCGCTTAACTATTAATAACGTGCCGTCAGCTGCATGCTGTGGAATTTTTACAAGACACACATTATGATGTTATTTGCTTTTTATGCATTTCATGTTTTGCATAATCGATAAGAAAGAAAAAAATGTATACTTGAAAGATTATTGCAAGCGGCCAAAAGTTAATTGCGTTGTAAAGAACTGCACAGGGGGTCTCCCTTGTCGTTGACCTCACGTCAAACTTGTAATTAACTTGATTAACAGGAACATTTAGACGGCTTTCTGGGTTCCCGCTGCTTAGTAGTTGGAAGGAAAAGCAAACGGCTTCCAGGACAAGTCTGAGCACGCTAGCACAGCCTCCTAAAAATGCCTTTTAAAAGGATCAAAGAGGGGTAGCCTGAGGGAAAGGACCTTTGCACAAAGTTACATCAGCTAACTGGCCTGCAGCTTTAGTGAAGACTCAGGACCTTCACCCTGCCAGTCTGTTAGGACAATGTGGGAACTCTTTAATTCGAGACTGGTTAAAAAGTATAAGATGAATTAGAATTATTGCTAGCAAAAACATTTTTAATTTTAAGATTTTTACATATGGAAATGATAGTAATTATTTCAAGATGGTGACTACTAATCTGTAAATACTAGTGTATATTTAAAAATGCAAATCCCATTACAGAAGTTAGTCAACATTTCATTTACGTTAATCAAAATGTCAATTAAATGAAATTAAAACTGCAAACAAAAATCAACTTTTTGGAGATTCCTCCAGGTCACATGGACGAATATTGTGGGTATATTGAAGTACTCTGTGTCTAAATGCGGAAAATGTGCAACGAATTGTAAGTTTTTGTTAAACATTATGAGCAACTTTGAAGAAAAATATTTGTAATCGATAGTTGTCAATGGTAACTTATAGCAAATGAGTAACGTTTGAGTATCAAAGTACTGATATTGAGGTATGGATCTGCCCATCAGTACATTACAATCTCTAACCTAAACATCAGACTGCTACAGCTGATCAATGGCCTTTAAAAAACAAATGTTCTTTTAATATGATTCCTTAAGCACCAAGAGGTGAACGATATGTTCAGCATTCAGCAGGACGCTGTTCTTTTTAAAAAATAGCTGAGTATTCCGTGCTTTGGTTGGTCTACATAAAGCGGATAAGGCGTGTTTCCAGCCATTATTTTAAGACGGCCGTGGCATGTCACTGTTTCTGCAGTTGCTACAGGGGAAAAAAAACAGAGTGCATTATATATGTCAGTTCTACACGGCCTTAAGGCCAGAGCATCTTACAGGCCGTAACATAGAAAACTCAGGCGTGCTTAAAAAAGTAGCTAGAAACGTTTGCCAGAAAACAGACACACGTGCTGGAACAAGTTACAGCTGTGGTGGTGAAATTTACACTCAGCCACGTGCAGGAGCCAACTCCACCCTGAACCAAAATGGGATGCTTCACTTCCTGTTTTCCCTTCTTATGGCTTCTTAACATTGTAATGAATGTAAAGAGATTTCTAACCTTATTCATAAATTACAGAGTGATCCGACGCACTCGTTATTTACCCAGAGTCACTCAGAACCCGCTAATGCCCTTTTTTGTCATAATGATGATGATGATGATGATGGGCTGCAATATAAAATTATAATATAAGCTATAAGTGTGTCGAGTTGTTACATAATACAACGTCATTACTTGATATCATGTAATAATAATGCATTGTGTAATGAAAATTTGTTTCATTTTGTCAAGTTATTATAAAATGTGACATTATTACATGATACATTGTTACGCCTTAAAATTAATAAATGTCCAAGGCCCAGATGGACACTGAGGAGCTAATGTCAAAGACTAATGGTGTGTGAACTCAGCCCTGACCTTATTTTCTATATCCCTCCATCTTCCAACTGCTTACTCAGTCCAGGGTTATAGTAAGGGGCCCAGAGCCTGCCCCAGGCGGCGTAGCACAAGGGGGGGGGGGAAACTTTGGACTGGATGTCAGACCATCACAGGATGAGCACTATGGATACTGTACTGTTACCAGCTGGCTTACCAGTGTGTCTTTGGACCGTGGAAGAAAAACAGTGAACCTCAATGCATGAAGAACATGAAAACTGCACACCAACAAGACAGGGATGGGATTCAAACATAACCATAAAGTTCTGAACCAACAGTGGTCCCCCCTAAGCCACCCTACTATCCAGTTTTCAGGGTAACCCTTGTTAAAACTTAAACCCATTTCTGTTACTTCCCACCCTCATGACACTTTTGTTTATTGAGTAAGACCCCAGTCCCTGTCAAAGGGGAACATCCACTGCCTGACCAGTCCCCCAAGCACACGGTGAGTCGGCCACATGACACGTTCCTTGAAAATACTGCGCAAAAGTGGGCAATGAACTTTGCTTCAGTCCTTTCACTTCTTGTTCCTGCTTCAAAGATCCTGTTACAAACTAACACTGTGTTGCTGCCATTATGGTCTTTGCCTGGCAGAAACTTTCAAGACAATTCAAGAGAGGCAGGAATTACTTAAATGGTTTTTCAATATTTATGCAGTCAATTATTTTAGTGATTATTAAAAAAAATATTCAATTAACTGTGCTGTCACTTCACACCTTGGGGGGGGGGGGGGGGTTGAGGGTTTAAGCCCATGTGCCCTCCAATGAACCGGCATCCTGTCCCAGGAATCTCCTAGCTAGTGCTGTATGTGTCCTAGCACAGCTACCACACTTGCCTATAAAGAGTATACAGTATGTACAAAGAGAAGAGCGTCCACAGGTAGATCATGTGATCTTCTATGTGTGCATGTTGTGTTTTTCTGGTCGTTTACCATTTTTACGTTTAGTGTATGTTTTCTTTTCATTATGCACATTTGACGACCATTCCAGGCATGCATTATGCGTGACAGCGGAAGGAGGTAGAGTTTAACGCCGTTGAGAGAAACTTGTTAGCTCTGTGTTCTGTTAGAGTGCAAAGGCCTTTTCGACCGCCAGCACTCAGCCTTTCACTGCTAATGAACATTTAAGATGGATTTAATGAAGACTAAGAAAGAAGCAATTCTACTTGGGCCATTTTACCTCACGCTGTTACTTGGCCGATTGCTCCTTAAGTAATTTGACCCCACGGAGAACCACCTGGATTGTGGAATTGCACAACCAGGAGGGGTTGGGAGCTGGGGGGGGGGGTCGGGGGGAGAGGGGATTTAATTAGAAATCTAAAGAGCTTTGAGTTCACCTTAATAATGTACATGCAGCTGTACATCCAAAGAAGCTGGAAGCAGGCAGCTTGCATGATGGTCCCTTTCTCAGAATAGGTAATGACCGTTTTCAGTTCTCCTAATGAGCGAATGAGGAATCGACCTGACAGACAGCCACATAAGCAGCATTGTATGGGTTGATAGTTTTCTTGCGGTCATATGTGCGCAGACTTGGCCTCCAGCTAACTGACAGCACTTCAGTGACCCGACCAAATCTGGGTCAGATCTGGGATTTTGGGTGTCCCTGATATGGCAGGAGGGACCACCTCAGGGTGGTAATAGATGCTTCATGGTCTTTCTCCATCCACCGCATGCAATGATCAGCTCACAGTTGAACAATCCAGAGACGCCATCAATGACCTGATCTTCCTGCCAGATGTTCACAGGCTGAATCCCCAACATGGGAGCTGTTGTACACCCTTGGAAATCAGGTACCTTACTTCAATTCCTTTGTTAAATACTCAAGTATTGGACCGTAAGGTAAGGGAACTAATTTGGGCTCTGTACCCTGTAATCCTGCTCAGAATAAAGATCTGGAAGAAGAAAGAAGAAAAATCTGCTAAATACTTAATATATTATATACGTTTGCGTGCATTAAGTCTGGTTATAAAGTATTGTTGCTCTCCATATAATGGAACTTCATGAGGTGCTATTTAGCTGTTTTGATCCACCATTGTGTAGATTCCGTTTCTTGCTATATTTCAGAACATGGAAACCCATCAGACTGGGTGAAGCAGGATTTTTAAACAGAGCTGACATTAAAACCAACAGCCAGATTACTGCAGGCACGTAATGCTGATTTTGTCTTATTACTGAAGGCCACCTGTGAGCAGCCTACAGATGAAAGCAGTTTTCCATGGTGTTCCTGTGCATTTAATTATCTAACCCTCAGTTTAACTGTTGGATCAGAACTGTATGTATCTCTCCATATCTGGCTGCTTTACTAGTAAAGTTCATTAGTAGTCCATTCAGCATTGTTTTGTTGTAAGATAAGCTCTCCGTGATCACGGATGAGAGCCTCACGTAAAGCATGGGTATAGCAGAGAAGTGTTAGCACACTTGGTTCCAACATCTTGGGGCTGTTATGAAGAAAACTGACCCCGAGGGAAGTAAAAAAAACTGCACACTGCTGCTCTTCTAGCAGAAAAAAATGGATGTTATGTTTGAGGAAATACAGTCTGGGACAATCCGAAGAGCCACACAGTGGATAATGGAATTGGGCCCTCACCTACGGGGAGCGAGCTGTTTGGTACACAGCATTCCTGGTTTGCTTCCAGTCCAGGAGTTCACCACTTACTGGCAATTTCGCCCACTGTATTAGGAGCTTTTACCCAAACCTAATTTCCACAGGAAAAACACTGAACGCAGTGAGCATTACTGCATGAGGTATCTATTAAATCCCTTGAGTCTCCATCATTTACTCTCAAAATCCCTCCTTCCTCGTTCCATTCAGGTGTATTAGCTGCCACCTAAGGAGTCCGGAACTAGGCGTGTCCATAAGTTCTGGTCTGCAGAGGAATGTGCTCAGGTGTGTGACTTAAACCCAGCTGCTACCTGTGAAGCCACGGACGTGAGCAGAAGCATGTGCAGTGCCGACCCGAGCCCACTGGTCCGGTTAGAGCATATGAGGGAAACGTCAAACGACATCAAACCTGCAACACAGTTTGCCAACCCTAATTCTGGGCCTTATGGTGAAACAACAGGCTGTTGGAAAGTAGGAAATATGCTACTAAAGTTTTGTAACTTTAAAATTTATATTTTAAATTTTAAAAAATTAACTTTAAAATTAAATTTAAACCTGTATGCCCCTTCAAACTAAATACTATATATTTCATCAATCTAGTATCCTCCGTGTTGCAGGCATTTTTATGGTTCTTATGGAACTTGCTGTCATCAGTTAAAATTGAAATAGCCAACAACTGGAGCACAATACTCTGTGTGCTTAGAGGCGTTTGTGAAAATGGGTAAAAACAGGCCCAGCACACAATGTCTGCCACCTTCCTCAGCTCGGCAAATTACACACGCGTGACACACTCAAACAGGCATGTGAGGACAGATAGCTTTAAAACGCATTGTTAGACATGCTTTACTTTACATAAACATAATTTACATAAATTTGTGTCCCATTCCAAAGCTGCCAAACCCATACCACAGCCAGGGTCACTGAATGGTGACATCTTCAGAAAGGATTTCATTTCAGTCAGCCCTGAGCTGTATTTAAGTCTTATAATCAAAGGTATCCCACAATATGAATGTTAATGTATATTAATGCAGCAATATAAATAATTTTACACTCTTTACTGCTGCTGTCAGTAGAAATAGATGGTACTCCACTAAAATGTGCCGGCGGGGGGGGGGGGGGCATTCCCCAATTATAAATTTTTCCACACAGTGGTCTGGATTAACTTGTACTTCCATCTGTATACAAAATACGAGACAAATCATGTCTCATTTCGGTTCAAGATGAACACAGCATTTTATTTTTCGATACAGGACTATCCTGTAAAAGATAGAGTGGGGGGCAGCTGTAACAGCTACTATAAAGTGCTTTGCTAATTTAATTTGAATTTAATTTTAGCCTTGCTGAGAGCCTCCTTATTCCCAGTGACTCACATTATTCTACCAGCTGTCCATTCCTCTTTTACAAGGTGACATGTCAGCTGTCGGTAGGGAGTGAACACTCATTTAATTGTGTTTTAATACGCTTCTCCCTGCCCTTGTATGTGTGCCACTGGTCACTCTCCTTTAGTGAGGGTCTAGAACTATTCTAAGCGGCGTCTGAGGAGCGAAACCAATCAATTTTGTTCAGTCGCCCCACAATTGTGAGTGCAACGCAGCCTGTCTCCAGGGTGCTGTAGGCCTGAACTCATTTTCAGGGCAGTGAGCAAACACACACGCACGCTGAGACACACGTTTTTTATGCCACGGAACCTGAATTTTTGGAATCTGCAGCATCTGTACAATGGTCACTCTATCCAGCGCCAAACAGAGGAGTCCCAGAGCCTCGCAGACGGACAGACCCTACTCTGTGGACCTGGCACCCAGCAGCATCCAACGTGCTCTTCAGCTTTCCACCAGGCTCTCGGCTGCTTTCGCCCGCGAGAAATCAGTTCACACTCACTCCTTGTCTGACATCCTGCCTGCCGCTGCTATGATTTTCCATTACATATCTGTTATCTCTCTCATGCTCTTCACCACTGCATGGACAGTAGTTACCATAATACTTAAAGACTCAAACTTGTAATCAAAATAATGAGTACTAATAGCACGTTAACGTTATTTAGCATGAAACAAGCACTGTGAACCTGAATGTAACAATGGTATGTAATCACCTCCCATATAACCTACAATATGTTAAGATAAAAATATTATATAATATACATGACGGAATGATAATAATTATCATAATGTCAGACTCTGAAAAGCTTGATTACTGCCTAGGGGTCTTTAGCGTATTTTCTCCGGCGTTTCTCTGTCGTCTGTCCCATGACGTCTGAGAGGCCCACACCACGGAGATGTTAGCATAACCGCTACATCGCATCACAGGAAATTCCAAGCCTTTAACCGGGCTACACGTAAGGTCACGTAAGGTCACCTCAGGTCACCAACTGCTAAGATCATGCACACAGGCTTCACACACTAGTGTGTGGGATTCGTCATGGGAAATGCATCGACAGACTTTAGAGAAGTGGGTCAGTGGTACATTGTTAGAGTTGCAGCCCTCAGCAAACATCGGTTTTGGCTACTAAGGCTTATTTGAATTCGCTCCCTGTTTCAGAATATGCCTGACCAAGGCGAGACACACTGAACCTGAAACTGAGAGCAGGACTTTAAAGTTTTACTGTCTTCACGTATGTTTAGCAGACAGCAAAATCACAGTGTCTGCCTCAAAATCAAGCATAACTGAAGTTAATTTAAAACACAGTTACTATGTTTTGCCTTTATACAACATTTTAGTGTGTCTGCTCTTTTGTAGCGTCATTCGAATTCCCTCCGGCGAATTCCCTCCTGACTCACCATATACAGTAGTATACCGTTACATGCTCACAATGCACTGCAAGTTGTAGTGTATAGACAAAGTACACTACATCGCTCCATGTTTACAAATATATGTAACGTCGTAATGCGACATATACCATAATACAAAGATATGGTCAACAGACAGCTAATATAAGATGGTATAAGAGAGCAACTTGTAAACAAATGTAAATTAGCAATTTGCAAAGGGCAAAGCTGGCATTTCAATGTCAGATAATTATAAGATGAAATAAAAATGAAAACATTAATACTATCATTGTAATAAATTACAGGCTGACACATCCATATATATCACCTTTTTCGTTTATGTTGCTGCTGTATGTGGCAGTTTTCAAAGGTTGCTAGGATACCAGCAGCAGAGTCTGAATCTGTTGTTTCACTGACTAGTCCCCTATAAAAGAGGAACTACCACTGACTAGTCCCTTATAAAAGAGGAACTACATAGATTTTACTATGTAGGGAATTGTGACTGAGTGGAATGAGGTAAACATTTCAAACAGGATAGATAATGTCACAATTTAGCCCTTTTTTTGGCTGTTTAAGACACAAGATGGAAAAGTTTTGCCCATTTGAAGGTAGAAAACAGCAATGACTTAGGAAGAGATACTTGAAATGTCCAAGTTTCCTCCATCTGAGGTTATTCTCTTACACGTGTACTAAAGAAATCCACTTTCACATAACTTGGCCTGGAAGACATTGATTCGCCTGGCAGGCTATATATGGCAGCATGAATGTTGGTGCTCTGGCTGTGCAGCGCCAGCATCTGGAAACTGCCTAGCTTGCGGTTCCCGCCCTCCCCACGGGAACATCACTATTGGCTGGCTGCTAGCGGCACTGTCACAAACCTGTGCCAATCGGGCGTGCCACCTCCCCGCCCTGCCCTGGCGGTACGGGTGCGGCCTCCTCGCCCTCAATCGGCTGCATTATTTCCACGAAGGTGTGGCGGCAGCGTGTTTGGCTGACGCTCCAAAGATGTGAAAGGCGAGAGCCGGCTGCTCCTCCCTGCCTCCCTCATACCGCCTCTACTCCGAAAACAGGGACACTTCAAGCAGAAGGAGAGCACATCTTTTGTGTCTGGAAACAGTCCGGCTTGAACACCCCCCTATACCCCTTAGTCCCGCCTCACCTCCCCCACCCCTTGCTGAAGGCCCACTGTTGTCTGGCAACCCTGTTGGGTGCCCCTCCCTCGGTCCTCCGATTGTTATTCCCCGCCATTATTGTTTAGTCCATCTGGCAGCATATCCAGGCTGCCCACGCTGACTCCCTGCCTGTGGAACTTCAGGGAGAAGCCCCAGGGAAACCCCTTGCAATCCCCATAACGTTCAGGAAAAAAAGGTAGCACTATAGTGCCATGCTGTCACATGACCCACACGTAACGTACACAGAGTCCGCTCATCACATTCCACAAAGTAACGTCGTCTTTTTCTGCTGCCCCACATCATAAACAGCCGAAACTAAACGAACCACAGGATTTCTTTCCATCTCATACTTTTGCTTTATTACAGAGATTATATTTAAGTAGAGAAGAAAAAAAAAAGTTCTGGAAAAGTTTGAATCCCTTGTAAAAACTCACCATCGGAGCTCACATTGTCCAGATGTCCCAGGTAGCTATGGCCGCTGTCCCTGTGGTCCACCCAGTTGATGCCCTCCAGGCTATCGTAACTAGGCAGAGTCTTATCTTCCACCGGAACGACGGTGAAATGGGGCATATTGTCATCCGCCACGGAGAGCTCAGCTCGGCCGCCCCTCACTCACTTGCGATCCCAGTCACAGTCAGCCGAGGGTCCAGTCATCTCCTCGCATTCCTCTACAGTTTGGTAACTTCCTCCAGAGGAAATTACCATACTCCCCGGCTCCGCCCCCCCCCCCACCACAACCTCATCTCAGCCCCACAGTGAAATGAGAGAGGAGGGAGGGCAGCACTCCCAGGGGGCTTTGAGCTGCCGCTTCGCACAAAAGAAGCCGCCCAGCCGCAGAGAGACGAGGGGTCGCCTCTTTGGGGTCCCCCCCCCCCATGTGAGGGAGTGTTTAAGCGGCACACAAGGTCCACTGCTGGACTCGCTTGCTGCTCCCAGATGGGCAAAGCAACATGGCACTTAGCTAGGTGAAAAAAAAACTGATGAGAACAGCAGCTATAAAAATACACCCCGCAGGACTGAAAAACAGTGCTACGCATATCCAGCCTCCTCAGCCTCCGCCTTCCTCTCCACGGAGGACATCCGTGAAAGAAAATTCTGTCCCATCAACAATGAACAAACATTCCAGTGTGGAATACCTCACCAGACAAGCATTCTCTAACAGTATAGAAGGGTGTACGTGCTTATAAAAAGGAAATATTTGGGGTTGAGACTCTTTAGTTATTGTCTGAAGTGTAACTCGCCAAAATGAAACCCAACAAAATATCGTTTAGAAGTAACTGGCTGGTTGCTTACTAACTGTCGAGCAGCTACAGTCCTCATTCTGACCAGAAGCTTTAACGCAAATCTGAAAAATTTCTCTAGCAAGAATAATTGTCAACGGGCCCAAAGAATAGCATGTCTGTCAGCGAGTCTGGTGCTGTCTGGACAAGAAAATTATGCTCCGCCATCAACCATCTGGTATTTCATTCTGAAGAAGAATGGTCAATTAAACATAAACTCAAACACAGCCTCTACCAATTTTCTTCCATTAGAAAAATCCCACAATGCATTTGGACATCATGGTGGATTAAAAACCAAATAAAAATGCTATTTCAGAACAGATCATAACCTCTGATCCAGATTCATATTTGAAAATCACATTCATATTAAAGTATACAAAGGTATTACTTCCTTTATGAAAAACATGCTATTTTATTATTATTATTATTATTCATCTTCTAATGTGTGTCCTGTCACAGGGTGATATTATATGAAATTTTATGTAGGGAGTCTTAAAAACACATACACATACCATAGATCATAAATGTATTAACATCTTTTTAGTATGTTATACAAGTTAAAGAAAACCAAAAACGTCCTTCATTATTGCATTGTGTGTGTGACTAGAATACTAGCCAGCTGCTGTCGCAGAAGTTTCTTCAATAACCTGTAACAGAAATGTCATATTTTTTGTTTGATAACAATAACTGGAAAGACAGTGTCCTTGGAAGATGGACGGTAGTTAACTGATCTCCTCTGCAAAGGTCATGCTTAAGCTGGTTTCACCCACATATTGTCCTCTATTACATAAAATGGGAGAAAGGCTTGGTATTGGAAATCTCAGGGTGAGCCAAAAGCTGTCAGACTCATGGATTACGGTGAATTACAGTTTTTCTATGTAATAACATCACACTACAGACTCTTTTCTTGTGCAATAACAATTAATATTTACATTCATTTCATTAACACTATTGTGCTTTTTATGACTTATCTGTACTTTTATTTGCAGGGGACCTCGGTACTTAATTCCGTTCTCTTTCATGCTACCCCATGTTTATGCAATGACAATAAACCAGCTTGATATTTGTTTGATTTTTCGTTTCCTTCATCAAAGCTATTTCAGGCCCTCACACACATGAATTATTAGGGCTTCTGGTGCCCGATTAGAAAGTGGCAGCATGCAACCTGATTTCCGCAAGGTGCTGAAGTGCCGCTTCACTGGCAAGGCTGCCGCTCTTTCACTGCATTCACTGGCTGATGAGCGGGAGGGGGCCGGCTTCCTGTACACAGGGCGCCGGGGAGTTTTGCTGCTGTGATAATTTGCACAGCGGGAAGAGGCGTAACATTCGGATGGAATGTCCCTAAATCAGCTCCCGTTTTCAGTACAGCCACACTCTCAGCTGTGAATCAATCAGTTGTTTGAAATGAATGAACAAACAAACAATGAAGCTGCCTAACTAAGACGGGCCTCTGAGGAGACGGAATATGAGTTGGCCATCAGCAGAACATCATAGCCATGGAGTGCTATGTTCAGGAAGCCTTTGTTCAAGGTGAGACTGTGGATATCTGCACATCTGCACGTCAGGAGGTAGTTACATGGCATTAAAAACACTGGTTCTCTGCATTCCACAGTGTGTTCGACCTCAGAGAGGGTGAATAGTAGCTCATGGAGTAATTATATATATTTTTGTTATAAAATTTGTTTAAATTTTTGTTATAATCTAATATATATATATATATATTAGATTATAACAAAGATTTTACAGTGCTAAATATCTGTAGCCAGTTTTTTTCTTTCATGTGTAAAACGACTGGCTAAACGTTTTATCCGTGTTGCCCAAGGCAGCACTGTGCACAAGGCAGACGATACCCCGGGCTGGATGCCAGACCAACGCAGGGCACACACACTAAGGGCAATCCAGCCTAACTGCAGTGTCTTTTAATTTTAGGATGAAATTGGACAACCTGGACGAGACCAGGACAACACGAGGAGTACAAACTCCACAAACACCGAGAACGAGCGATGTCCGGCAGCAGTGCTGCCGCTGGTCTGTTTTGGGAAAGACGTGAGCAGGTTTTGAATTTCATTTAACAGACTAAAAATGCAAGAAGATAGAAAGGGTAGTCTCCTTCAATACAGCTTTATAAACGACTGTCTGCCCTCTGGCCCCGTACTCCACCCCCTCCCCCGCCACCTCGTTTGTACGTAATGTAATGGTCTCAGGCTCGGAAGCAACAGCCACAAGACAGATAAGGGCCATGTCTTCACACACTGTCACTGACAAGTGCCGCTCAACATGTACAGACGCAACTGACTGACACACTGCAGCGTGAGCACTTTTGATATCGGTATTGCTATTGCAGCGTAAATGACGACATTTCCTGATTAAGTTGTATTCACGAAACAGAACAACAACCCAAACACAGCTACGTTATTATCCATTATCATTCCTGGGTGAAAATACTATCTGAATATTGCAGATCACATGACTTGGTCGAATTCTGGAGAGACAACCAACGAATTTACAGGAGTTCAGAACCAGTTAAAATTACATCTAAATTTTCGAAATTCAGTCTTGGAGACATAAGGCGAGGTGAACCATCTGTATACACACGCCTCATCCGTTTCACACGAAGTTCAGAAACAAGTTTCTGTGAAATCTCTTCACTTTGATACAGTACCTCCCCCTGGTGGTACAAAGTATTACTATAAACACACATAATGAACTTTTGACAGCATTTTTGCCTATGCCAGCAATTCTGGGAATATTTTTGTAAAAATGAGTAGAGCTAATAAATCTTTGTCAATCATTAGAATCTTATTCATATGCTGCAATTTAATTAACAACGAGTCTCTGTTCACTCTACTGAAATGGAGAATAAACTTTACATCAAAAGTTACATTTAATAATGGTGCCAAAAGTGTCGCCCAATACTGTTGCAATGAGAGCCTCAGTGTTTGTACTCTTTGAAATGTGAATGTGGCAACTGAAACATTTAATCAATTCAGAGTGATGTGATCAAAGAGAATATTTCAAGAAGCTGAGTGCCGTTCACTGTTAACTAGCTGTGCTGGAAAGTGCAAGATGGAAGATGATGCAGACCCGCTTACGGAGACGCTCTGCTCTGGTGAAAAGTTTACTGAGATGGGAGTCAAAGTCAGGAAAATGCCTCCTAGTAGCTGTCAAGCCGCTACCCTTTAGAGCAGCCTTGGAGGGAGAAGATCATGGAGGAGATCACAGCACAACATAAAGCTTCTCTGTCTGTCTGTTTTCACCATGGCAACTTGTCACTTCTTTCTAAAAATGGAGATAATATTTGCTTAGTCAGTCTTCAGTTGCCTAGTAAATCTTCTGTAGTCTTGTTTTTCTGTGATGTTTCATTTCTCAAATTGAGCTTCTTTCTTGTCAGATTTTCATTGATGCCGTTCTGTATTTTTATATACTTGATGCTTTAATAACAGTGAACTTTCTCAATGAATCTTTCACCTCCTGAGCTATGACATGCAGGGTGTAGTTAGAGATTAATCGATATGGGGCAGAGTCTTTAATGGGAGGGGGGGGCAATGGTAAACATATATAATGTAAAAAACAATAAATGCACATATATTTGTGGGGCGTGGAGGTGGCTAAAAACATTTTAGGGGGGGTCTGAAACTGCCCTAACCATGTCCCTGATTACATGCTTTGTGTAAAATGTGAAAATGACAAATCATACTCTAAAAGACCTTGTTCTACACTGGAGTGAAACTACGGACAATAAAAAGTAAAAAAAATATATATATACAGTACAGGCCAAAAGTTTGGACACACCTTCTCATTCAATGTGTTTTCTTTATTTTCATGACCATTGGTAGATTCTCACTGAAGGCATCAAAACTATGAATGAACACAGGTGGAGTTATATACTTAACAAAAAGGTGAAATAACTGAAAACATGTTTTATATTCTAGTTTCTTCAAAATAGCCACCCTTTGCTCTGATTACTGCT
>JAABNX020000008.1:11272508-11286072 GCA_015163995.2 Mormyrus lacerda
TAATTATATCTTTGTGAGGACTCTTCCTTCATTTCTATGGGGAAAATTCTAATCCCAATATGACGACCTTAACCCCTACCCAGCCCTAACCTTAACCACAAGTAACTTTTCTTTTGGAAACAAGGAAATTTCTAAGCGACCACAAACTTTTGAATGGTAGTGTATGGATATGTATATATTTCTGTGTGTGTGTGTGTGTGTGTGTATGTGTGTGTACATATATTATATTATATAATTTTACATTATATTATATTATACATGACTTTTTTCTTTGTGGTTGATTTGGGATCAGAAAGCAAAAATTATAATAACAAATAAAAATTATATTTTTATCATAATTATCATAATTTTCTTTATTATATTGTTATAATACCATACCACCATTTAAGAAGCAGATTTTAGTAAACAATTTCACAACTTAACTAACTGATAAACAAGTTGCATCTCCTGGCTAAAGGGCTAAACGAAATGATATGTTTAAGGGGAATTCCAGTAGGTTAAGGGCCCTCTTTGTGTGGCTCTCAAAGGTAACACTGTGTGCTGTTAAAACTGTGTAACAACTAAACTGATGACTGTTTCTTTAAAAAAAAAAATAGGGGACTGCAGTCCTTGCCACAGATTTACGGGGATGTCCCATTTACCAAACAAATAAATAAATAAAAGATCTTATCTTCGTGGTCACATGATTTAATGTGTAGAAATTGGATTATGGGCAAAACACAAACCCTTGATATTAGGAGGCAAACCTAAAAAAGACTTTTTTTCCTCCCAATCGCATTAGTTCTGGACAGATCCTGCAATTAGTGGGCTGTCTGCGAATTGCCAGCTTGACTTTTATTGGCTAAACAAATTTGATGAAAGTTTGTGGTTTTGACCTTTCTGCCGCATTACAGCCTGATAGGAGACATAGGGAGATTGAGAGAAGGAGGCTGAAACTGCAGAGATGAACAGGTTCTATCAGAAACATCTCCTGACACCGACTATAGATGGGCAGCCTTTAAGGGACTTCTTACCTAACAGGGTCTTTACCTCCACAAGAGTGCAATAGCAATAGATTTTACAATTTATCAGCACACCCCTCAGCTGTTGACAAGCAGTTGAAAATTTCTTTAATATTTCAAGTTCAGTATTAACTCTGTGTGCCGATTCCTTCAGTGTGTCCTTGGCACCCTGTCGAAATATGAGTTCCTTTGTTGGATTCGAGGAGGTAATGGAAAATACTACTTTATATGGTGAATTTGAACCAAGGAGGTATTGTTCTAAATCTGCCCACAAGGCATCGCGATGGAAAACATCTGAACTATATTTTTATGGGCATTCCTTGCCCTGTAGGAGAAAAGGGTTATGATGTCACACAAAGAGAGGTGAGGGGAGCCAGCAAAGCAGAGCAGGTTCAGTCTATGGGGAAAACATTTTTAATCTCAGGAATACAGAGAAGTGCATGCTACAGGCAGAAATATAGCACGATCAGTGAGACCGCTACCATAATATCCTAATATAGGGTGTGGAAAAACCTCTACCTACTGTGCATGCGCAAATTTTTACTTAAGTAAAACTTAACTTAAGTGATTTTGCCACCACTTACATTCTAGTGTCCCACTTTACTTTAGGGGCACACATAATGTAGTATTACACACTTGTAAAATGCATTAAATAAGCAGTAACTAAGTGTGGTAACACTTTACTTAAAGCAGTCATCATAATGCATTGTAGATACATTCATAATGCATTATACTGCAATAATTAATGCATTATAATCAATAATTATAATTATTAATTGTCAGTATAAGGCATTACAATGCATTATGAAGGTACTTATAGTGCATTACAGATGAGAGCTTCATAGAGCATTTATAATGCATAATAAACAGGGCTATAATGTGTTATGCTTTTTTATAAATAGTTATATCCATCTCTATAATACTCTAAGACTTCATTATAATGCATTATGAACGTATCTATAATACATCTTACATGAGTGTTTTAAATAAAGTGCTACCCTAAGGGTTAGTTATATACTGATCCCACGTTCGTCCTTCAACAAGTACTCGTGACGATTCATATAATTCATATAATTCACTGCATCGGATGTTGATTTGCTCTATAGTAACTGAGTTATTTTGCCCCTCCTTAAGTAAAGTATTGACTATTCTTCCATTTTAAAAATGTTTGTGCAAAATGATAAAGCAGGATCCATTTTAATAGTTCAACAAACTATATTGCAGCGCTATTTTGGTGAAAAAAAATCCTATTAACTATGTGGATAATTAGGCAAAAATAATAAGCAAGAAAAATGGATTACAATAAAAACCAGGGGGTGCATGGCTCACCAGCAGGGCTATATGTGGGATGACGTAAGCACAGATAAGTTTTGCCTTAGGGGCTGTAATACAAGGGTTTGTAAATTGGAACCATAATGAAGGATGGCCATTCTCCTCTTCTAGAATCCCGAAAGTTATTATTCTCTGTCATAATATTATTTAAGATGCACAACGACTGAAACTGATACTGTTTAAATACAGTTGAATCCAAAATACCACAGAAAATATGTAACCATATTTTGCTCAGATATTTCCAGTTGTGGAAGAACCTAGATCATAGTGGTTTTGACAGAAACCTGCAAACGGATTCGGATGAAGTCATTTTATCCTCAGTAGGAATGTCACAGAATGGGATTGCGCGATTTCGACTTGCAAATACATATGCGGTGTAACGACTTGAGTTTTAAAAATGTCACAATAAGAGTTTATTGGGTAGTCCGAGGGACTATTGAGCACAAAAAATGATTTTGGTTAATGCCTTGCAAATAAACCACATTTTAGCTCTTATTCATGCCTGCGCTTTTGAATAACAGGTGTCAAGACCCGGGTTGACGTAATTCGATTCTCCTCAGGCCTGATTCCATGAAGAATTCAATAATTGCAGACTTTTGAAGAGTTGGGAGAATTATTCTGTAATCCAGATTTCATTGTATGTATGCATGAAGACAACACTGGACAATATTGGGCTCTTTGTGAGAATAAGATTCAAGTCAATAAAAGGAAAGCACTGAGATAAATATTTTATCACATTGGGCAAAGCACAGTATAGTACAGTGACACAATTCAGAGAGTATTTGGAAATTGTTTTATTTTGAGCAAAAGGGACACCAGTATGAAGCGGCTTAAATGAAATGTATTTCTAATGTCATAGTAGTTTATAAAAAAAAGTGGGGGTTATGGTGTGGTTTGGGGGTTATGGTGTGGTATGGGGGTTATGGTATGGTTTGGGGGTTATGGTGTGGTATGGGGGTTATGGTATCTAAGTTGCTACGTGTTTACAGTACTTGGTCTCAAAGGAAAAGACCATACAGAAATGTAATAAAAATAACCTTTTACAAACATTTAATTTTATCCTTGGAGTCACTGTAATTAATGAGCGAGTTTTTTTAGACCTTCAGATTCAATATTAGACGGTAGAATCACAGCTGTACTTCTTTCAGAACACACCGGTGTGTTTGTCTTTACTATGGTTTTTTATATGTATTTATAGATGCATATTGACACATTTAAGCAGGAAAAAGAATAAATGCTACTCAGTGACTTCTGGTGTCACTGCTGTCATTTAAATCAGTTCACAGGGTCACCTGAATGACCGCTCCGAAGAACTCCTGCCTCTGCGAGGGGCTGATAACATTGTGCCATTTAAACCATGACTGTCTGTCACAACCAGAAAGCAAAGCACTACCTCCCCCAAAGGAGGTCAAAGACAAGGAAGCGAAGGCATGTGTGACCCTGCTGATCCTCAGGTTTGGGTCACAACCCTGGAAAGAGGCAGAAATGCATCCTAGACAACCTGATGCATCTTCCCCTTAGAGCACGTTCCATTATTAGCTCCTAAAAGCACAGAATGTTAGAGGGTTTTTACAGTTATTGTTAGTAGTTATATTGGAGTAATGCAGCATTCTTCCTCTGTTGTCCATAGTGAAAAGCAATGAAAGAGCTTTATGCTGGATGTCCTCCTTCTGTTTCATGCTGAACTTCCAGTGCCATCTTCTCATATCACTTCCATGCTGGGCAAAGTAAACCCCCCCAACTTCAGTATGGATGTTTTCAAACCGCATCAGTGCGTGCCTGAAGAAGGGACCGACCAACTCCAGCTGCGTATGATGTAATTGCTTCTATCGATTCTATTGATTTCACCTCTGCAACATGCAGACTATTTGCAACATCCAGTGCCAAGCCCACAACAAAATTATTAGAGGTGCATCTGAAATCAGTGAGGAGGCATGGTCCCTGCAGGCATGTCACAGTCTTGGACTGATTGACTTTCACTTTATTATTAATTTCAGGGTTCTGCGCAGGGTTCTCCTACAGCCTGCCTATGAACATGTGTTACCAGACCACTGTAACTCATTCAGAAATCTGCTGCACGGTTTGTCACCTCTAAAACATTCCTGGTCATCCTTCACTGGCTACCTGTCTAATCTTCACTTTGAACCCTAACGCACGAATCAGTCTAGCATATCTTCAGACATGCTTTATGTAAATCCTACTGCTTTTACATGAAGCAAATCAGGGAGGCCAGATAGTCTATTGAGCCTACAGGAGGAAATGCACAGGACACAGGAAGAACGTGCAAATTCTAAATGTGCACTGAATGAAGGTGGGATTAAATCCCAGAACTGAAGTTATATACAACAGCATTACCACTGAGGCACCATGCTGACTCATTTGTTTTCTTAGGACATTATATCCTTTATCACAGAATGTGAAGTTGTGCTTTATGGTATTTAGTTTGATTGTTACTGTGTTTAAGACCACTGTCACTGTTCACACTGTATCTTAAGGCTCTTTCTCCACTCATCTTCGGACAGATGTGTCTGCATAAATTTAATTCTACACGTAAGAGGAGGCAGTGAGTCTCTGTGTCTGTGATCAGAAGGTCCCTGGTTCAGGCCCCAGCCTCAGCAGAACAGTCACACGTCCATGGACCTTGAGCAAAGCCCTTAACCCCTCCCCACTCCAGGGTGCGCCGCACGTTAGCGGACACTGTGCTATGACCCCCAAGGTATGGAGGGCAAGATGGGGTCAGCAAAGAGAATCATTCCAATGTACCTGCACTTGTGCAAATGTCAAATAAAGCATGTTTGTTTGTTGTTGTTTTGTTAAGAGGTAAGAGCATGAAGGCATCAACATTAGGGACCTTAGCTAGAACTGCAGAGCTTGTTTTGTCACAGGGAATGTCCCAGCATCCTCCACTAGCAGGCATGATAAATTTCATACAGCACTGTGAAGACAAGGCACACGTTTTCCTTGATTATGAGCATAGGATGAGAAATCCTCTTACTTCCTTTACAGAAGAGAAAGCGGGCTTTAGCATGCTGGTCTTGTACATCATGTACATCAGCTGTCCACTATGAGCTTAGTAACATAAAAAGGCTGAATTGTGCCAAGTGTTTTGGTTTCCACTCACGCGTAAAGACTATTGCCACATGTCTTTGGTTCTTATAGAAAAATGACAAGAAAAGACTCAGATAAATGATCCACATTCATCAGAGCACAGGCTTAAGAGTCATCCAGGCCTTCACTTTCTCATTGGTAAAGACTTTGATCTTCATAAGCCAAATGTCATAAAATATAACTCAATGGTGTTTTTCTCTACCATGGAAAATATAAATGGACATAAAGGGATAGAAACATGCCACACAAAAAGCTCGCAAGATGAAAGCACCGGATTTACGGGATGGCCGAGGAGAGGAGAGGCTGGCGGTGTTCTTGGACCCTTGCACGACGATTACAGCACTTCCTGTGCTGGGTAGAGATCCTTGGAGGGTTTCTCTGGTTACCTAAATCTGCAGCAACAAGACTTCTTGAGAAAGACCCGTATTTACAGTTATTTCCTCATACCCCACCCTCCATCTCTCATGCCACTCTTTTCTCCAAACTGGGCTCCTTTCTCACTCACCTTTTCTCTATCCCCTGAGTCCTCTTTCTATCATCTGACCAGTCTGCTTCATTCACCGAGCAGCTCTTCATCAGGGATGTTTCTCAATATGAGTATCTGACTTGTGTACTTGTGTTCTCGTGAACCTGTTTTACGCCATCTTGTATTGCCAAAGACCAGTTCCAATACTCAGGAATATAAGTACTGAGGATGGTAAAAACCCCTGGATGTTGTTCTTGCCCTGTCCCAAACGTCAAGGATGCATTGGTTGCATCCTTCCTAAGCAAGACCAATCCCATGATTCATTGCCCCCCAAGTTTGTTTTTTGCATTCTTGGTATTGAGAATCACCATATGACCCTCAGTTTTTCCCCCACCTGACCTCTCCTTCTCTGTCACCTGACCTCTCCGTCTCTGTCACCTGACCCCGTTTCTATCTCACCTAACCCCTGTTCCCCCACCTTCCCCCCAACCTGCCCCCTTTCCCAGATCCACCCTGGACAGAATTACCATAAAGACAAAGACGCAAACAAATCACTATCCATAACTGCAGATGGATGAGAAAACTCTTTATTGGCATAGTGTGCATAATTTGACTTCTGTATAGATCATTTTCACTCACTTTCAACAGGACTTTGTATAGTACACAACATTCTGTAAACATAGCTCTGTAATTCTGGGGTTTATTTCAACATTTGTGTCAGCGTGGCCCCAGGTTACAGTGAAGGTACAGTTTTTAAATACTTTGTCTCACCTACACCAAACACCATGATATAACAGTAGACTTTTACATTTAAAATGCTTTACATTCACGTTTTGTTATAAACAATTTGATAAATACAAGATTATATATATTATATAACAAAAGAATATATTTTATATTTGTTTGTATATATCTATAACTCTGAACACACATATATTTGCCATGTACAATATGTGTGGCTTGTGTTTTATTGTACAGTATCTAGTGAGACGATTTTCTTTAAGTTTAATATTTTAATAAAACAAAAATGTCCATGGATTAATTTTTGGAAAGTAGGGAATTAAAACTGCTGAGTTTGTTTTTTTGGTTGTGAAGTTTTTTTTCCCTCTTTTGTTCAATAAAAAAGAAAGAATGTGATAATCCTTCAAGGTAAGTGTGACGACTCCCTTCCAGATAATCCCCACCTTGTGCCCTTTGCTTCCTGTCACTTTCAGGCTCACTCTCCCCCTGCGCCTGGATAAGGGCTCATGCAAGATGGTTCGATGACAATCATTTCATGTACATTCACACACACACACACACACACACACACACACATACAGTATGTTAGGTGGGGATTCCTAACTCCAAACTTTCGGTAAGAGATGAAAGTCGATAAACATTTTCTTTCTTCTCAAAAAAAAAAACATGCCAATAATGACTGCTTTTTCATACTTTGCTATGTCACTACACAGAAAAATTGGTCCCCACAAGACGGTAAAACCTGTTCACACAATTGGTCCTGTACAAGTGTTTTCTTTGGAAGAAAAGTAAGTTTTCAACATAAAGCAGAACGACAAGGCAGTAACATTTGGAGGTAATACAGCTGGAATATAAAGAAAATGTAATGCAATGGTTATACTGTAAGGGTAAGAAAGCTGTAGAATTCTTTTTTATGGTACCATAATATGTTACTAACAAGGCAGTTTCCCTAACAGTCTGAAACAGTTCACAGTGATTAGCAATCAGATACAACAGATACAACAATTTAAGTTTCAAGCAAACAGTCAGTTAAAAAGAAGAAACATGTTCCAGAAGGAACTCGAACCCTTGGCCATCTGCATGTCTTGCATTGTATGCCATTCCAGTGCTAAAGATCAGTGTAATGAAGTGAACTGGTGTGAGAAGTATGTTGCACTGGGAAAAGCCCTGAAATTGCGAAATGATATAAATTTGGCTTTCACTGGGCATAAAATGAAATTTGTTTTGGCCTACTTCGCAAATGACAAATATCTTCTTTTATCAACTGAAGAGCAAACTTGCACAGTCCATTTTTTAATGTTTCTGAGATGTGTCTGCTAAAATCAGGTTACCACATTATATGTTACAGTGTTGGCAACCAAAACTTTCAACCAACTAGTTGAGTACTCTGCGACTGTGACTCTTTATACTCAACTGTTTGGTTGAAACAAAATCTTGGTCTAGATTTGTACTCTCTCGACCTGAAATCTCTACCTTTGCTCAGTCCTCATGCCATCCAACGAAGAAACTCTCATTAAATTTCCAGAGAAAGTCCAGAAAAATGTTCTTGAAATCATGTGCCATGGCCTGACTGACCTTTGGAAATTTGCCCTTCAAAGACGCACATTTAAGCAAGAGAAAAGCTGTAGATAAAAATGTTTGGGTATACTTGGTAATTATGGAAGAATACAGAAATGTATGCAACCATACTGCTTAAAATTGGTACCTCTGCTGTGTTTTAACAGAACCAAACACTGCAGCTGCAACAGTTCAAACAATGGACACCTCATGTTTCTGCTATCCCGAGAACTGTACTACTAAGTGGAAGCTTGCGTTGCCTTAATATGGAACTAGATGGAAGCCATCACTTCTCTTGGCATAGGATGTTAAATAAAACATCCACCTGACAGCTATGAAATCATCTGAACATCAGTTTCTTTTGGAACTCCCCCGTGGAAAAAGAGAAATTAGTTTAGTTTCTCTTTTAACGTAGTACCTGGGGCTCCAGTTGACGACCGAATGACATATGAACTGATGATACATCTCACTCTCAGTCGCACTGTGAATAGAATAGACTTTAATCAACAAAAACTGACATCTATTTTGACAGGAGAGGTGATGTCTTCCTATCATGACTCTACAGAAAAAAAGGTACCTGCACTACTTGGAACAAAGACTTTTTTGAATTCCCTAAAGAATAGTCAAATAGAGAACAAAATATTGAGGAGTTTGCAAGATTTCTTTTTGTATTTTGCTTGATAAGGCACTGTTGCAGTCAAATTGTTCTCTTTTCAAGAGAGAAAGGAGAACAGAGATGCTCAGCGAAATTGTCCTTGTAGATCGCAGTATGTATAAAGGAACAGGAAAGTAGATTCTGGTTAGCGAACACGGCATGGAGAAGGCAAAAGGTTGTACAGACTTCCATGTTCAACTTTCCTGTGTGTTTGCCCTGGTTATCACCTTCAAAACTTACTGAAACAAATGTAGTTTGGACCAATGAGGGTTTCCTGTTACCCGAGCACAGAATGACGTTAATAGGAGTGAACCTCTGGGCCTCATCACCGCAGGAGCTAAGCCAGACTTTCCTGAAATCAATCAGACACATTACCACTGTCTTCCCTGCATTACCTAACATGCTACAGAATGGCAAACTGGTTAGGTCCCATCTTCATTCAGCAAATAGCCATGCAAATAATAATAATAATAATAATGGAACGTCAACAGATAGTTCCATTTACCGTCTATCTTAAAGTAGGGCTCTCAGCAGCAAGATGAAGATGAATGGAGGGTGATTGTTTTCACATTTAATGGACACCTCCGAGAAGTACTATTGATTTAGTCTATATTTTGTATTGACTGCAAACACGTTACACAACTAAAAATTTTCGCAAAAGAAATTAGAAAAGCATAAAATAAAAAAGGGCAGTTCCTGTTAAAGCTTATCCCAGACTTTAGTCGTCTGTGGACTGAGGAATGGTGTCACTTTTGGGGCAATGAGGCAGTATTCAAGCACAGCTCTGTGTGAACGTCCCTGGGAAAGCGCCCCCACAGGCTGCAGAATCAACACGTCTTCAACGTCCCAACAGGCTTATTCGTAGCTATGCTGTCTCCAAGTCAAATGGCCAACCAGTGTTTTAGCTGAAATCAGAATGCACATGGAGCTTATTTCATTGGCTAAATGTCGGGCAAGTGAAAATTTATAGACGACAACAACAACAACAACATCAGTAATAACAATAATAATATTAATAACAATAGGCTCTCAGTATACAGGTTTACCATTAGGAACTAGCATAGCATGTACTTTTTTTAAGTTCTAACCATTTGTATTTTTCCCCAACAGAAAGCCGCCCCCCTTTGAGATTTGAAAGAGCCAAAGCACACTACTGTACAAAGTTAAGCTCGATTTCTGTGTGGACTTTATCTTGTGAACGCGATTTGACAGCTGTCAGCACAGGCAGCCTCACCTTGAATTGCCGGACGCTGCCTTCAGCCACAAGATGATGTTCATGTTCAGGAGTCAGGCAGTACGCCATTCTCTGCAATGACACACGTCATGAAGGAAGCTCAGCTCCCTCACCACTCTCATCATCTGCTGGCTACTCCTGAGAAGGTCCCACTTATTTTGAGCAAACTAAATTAGCTAAAACGAAACTGAATTAAATCTAAAAAGCTGGTCCACAATATTCCACATTTTTCTCCTAGAATATAAAAGATTTCACTGTGTTTGATAATGGTGCTTGACTATAACGTAATGGAAAAAAGTCTGCAAGTTCCCACGATCTGAGTAATTCAGGCATGTTACAGGAGACTGGGAAAGAAAAGGTAATGTTGTAATGCGAAAAAAAAATCCTACCATTTGATCATAATCGTTAATATTCCAGCAAGATATCCAGCCAGTATTCCTCAGGTTATGAGACTGGTGCAGCTATACTTTATTGCAAGCTTCCATAATGGTTTCCCAGGTCAAGGGAACATCAGGAATATATTGCTGAAAAACTGAACCAGTGTGAAATACTAGGCTTATAACATCCCCAGACTTCAAAACTGCATAGGAAACGTGGGGATCCTTGCCAGCTAACCTCTTTGACTGTTCCCGGCATGCTGAGGAACTTGTAGATGGCATAAGCAGGCACAAAGAGCATCGATGACATCGCTATTCCCCAACCAACCACGTTGGACCATCGTGGAAATACATATTCGTCGTACTTCAGACCAGGGGCTGTCACGATGCTGGCAACCACCACAAACTGAAAGGCAAAGTTATAAAACACTAGTTATTATTTTTGACCAGGGACAACACAATATGTTTGGTAAAAACAGAAGTCCATACAGTACTTCACCAACCCAATTTTTCCTTAGAAGCAGTAGGAACACACTGATTCTTGTTTACTTTATAACATACACATGGCATTCATTTTGTGTCTAGACACATCCTGACTTCATCCTGAAATGTTTTATCCTTACAGCTCCTAGTGTAACAAATATCAATATTTGGGCTGCGACTGTCCCCTGAAGGGGGGCGTCAAAAAAGGTTCTGTGACCAGTGGCTCCTGTCCAAATATTTGCCTGGGGCTGTCAGCCTCCATCCCTTAGATTCCTGGCAGCCTGAGGTACCCGGCTCAACTCAGCCAACTCTCCGCCATCCCGGCATTGCCCAGATGGTTTGTGGGGCACAAAAGGACCCATGTGATAGACCGAGTTCTAATACGGCTCAGCATCCCAAAGCTCCAATTGTCCCACTAACTCCAAATTAATCAATTATAAAGACATTGTTTCCTGTTCCCTGTACCCTTTTATCTGTTTTCTTCTAAACTTTGTAGCCTATGGTCCCGTGTTACATTTACTCGACCACAATCCACCTCTGTCATTCTGGATTTCACATGAGCCTGAGAATGAAGAGTGAAAGAATGCTTTCAACATGCACCCTGGCCTGACAGAGGCAGCTTGGCCCCTGTGAAAACTGAGGAGCGCATAGGATGCAAGTCAGAAGCTCTTGCTACCAAGCTGCAGGTACCGATGTTTCCCTTAGAAGGTGTCGGTGATGTTACATCCCAGCATCATAATCTGCTGCATGGAGAGGTTGTGAGGGAATTAGCCAGTTGCTAAAATGGCTACTGGGCACGGATCCCTGGCAGAACCGCTTTGAAACCTCCTACCCCATGAACTTCAGAGCGACTCCAGTCAACAGAAAAGTGTTGCTGACGGACAGAGCACTGTGAAGTGGGATAGCAGAGACGCACAAGAATAAGGTGGAAATCCCACAAATAATTAGCATATAATACCAAACATAGCTGTAAACAGCATCAGTAAATACAATTACCAACTATAACAAAGCCCCAACTAAAGCCATTAAAAAGAAATATCAAACTTTTAGATGGACCTTTCAACAGTGAAACACACAAGAACAGTGCTGCATATTTGCTAAAATAATATGAATTATTTATAGAAGCGATTTAACACAGGCTTGTCCACACACCATTTGAGCTTATTACTATAAAAACACAACCTAAGTAATTAATCTCCTTCACCTAAATAATACAGTAAATCAAATGTATCATTGGTAGAATATCCTAGTAATAAAATCATTCCCTGTAATGGTAAGATGTGATTAGTCTCTGCGACCCTTAATGTACAGCAGATACAGAAATATGTATGTGATGATGTTATCTGAAGGAGTGTGTGTTTCTACGTCTCTCCGTCTCTCCATTGGACCACCTTCCCTCTGAAGATCTTACCAGCAGAAAGACTGGGCTAACAAACTTCCAGCAGAGTCTCCAGTAAAGACCAGGTTTGAAACCCATCATACGCTGGATGTCCTCACTGAATCTGTCCACACCTGGATGGGGGGTGGGGGGTGGGATTTAAACACACAGACATCTATGTTAAGTGGGATACAAAACTCTGGGACCCATTTGAAAAGGTCTTCACCTTCAACATGCACATGAAAACACTGACTTAGCAGGCTATATTTAGCTGAAAATATGTCAGGTTTTGAAAAGGAAAGCTAAATGAGAAAATGAAATGTGAAAAGAAAACAATCCAATGTGCTCTTATGACACAAAAATCAGATAGAATACAAATGTGTAGCTGTGAGCTACATCTCAATAATACCCTGATCAGACTGAACCATATCTTTTATTACACTCTTGCGTCGGCCCAAACAAGAATAACTATCCATTTTTTCTGATATTTAAATGCTAGGCTTAGGGGATAAAGTACCAATCCGTGCATATCCCATAATCACTAATCTAACGCAGGTTTTCAGTGAACCTAGATACCATCCAGGGAAGCACAGGAGACCCCAGATGAAGGCCAGACCATTGCAGAGCATACGTTCACCAATACGATCACACACTGCATGCAGATTACAGACATAAATCAGTCTAAAGGCCATCCTTATGAACTGCAGGAAGAAACCGGAGTACGAAGAAGTAGCATGAACAGAGAAGGGGCACGCATCCACCAGAGCTCCGGCGAGCACTGAACCCACATCCACTGTGGGACTCACTGAGGTCACGGTGCTGTTTTACCGAAAGAAACAAAAATATTAGCATTGAGAAGATGCATTTACATTTACATTTACAGCATTTGGCAGACACCCTTAGCCAGAGAGACTTACATAAGTGCTTTAAGACTCTGCTATGAATTTCTCCTAGCTCAGTAAAATGAAGGTTATGAATACCCACGATCTAATACTCTGTTGGGAAAGTACTTTTTTTTTTTTTTTTTTTTTTAAAGAGCTCAGAGTTTAATACCAGAAATGCTAATTCAGGTATTTCTGGAAAAGGTGTGTCTTAAGTTGTTTTTTGAAGATATTAAGTGACTCAGCTGTTCGGACATCTAGGGGGAGTTCATTTCACCAACTTGGTGTCAGGACAGAGAAGAGCCGAGAGATGTGTCTTCCTTGTGCCTTGAGGGGTGGTGGGACCAGTCG
>JAABNX020000008.1:11286172-11305663 GCA_015163995.2 Mormyrus lacerda
CATCCAAGATGAGATGTCTGCTAGACATGCAGATATCTTAGTGGAGACGTGAGTGTCTGAAGGAGGGAAGGAGAGGAGGAGTTGGGTGTCATCTGCATAACAGTGGTAACAGAAGCCATGAGAGGATATGACTTCACTAAGAAATGCAGTGTGAAATTCAAGCCCTTGACATAGTGCCATTCAAAATTTTTATAGCTTTCAGGCTGGAAAAGGATTTAAACACTCTTTTCCACTTGTACCTTTTCCTGAAGCTTTTTTATCAGCTCTCAGAGTGAAAATGCATGCGGGAGATAAGGCAGTTCCAGGGGAGGTGGGGATGAAACAGGAAGCCACATCTCAGGGCTGGTAGAAATGTCAGCTGTAGCCGGAGGTTTTTAGAGTCAAGGGGAAAGGGGATGTGTTGAAGGCAGAGGAGGGCACAGGGATCTTAAGTGTTTGACCCCAGAGAAAAACCACAGAGAACCAAACGCCCCCCCTCCCCCCACCCCCAGTGTGTTTGCTGAAGACTGTACTGTCAACAGGACACCACTGAAGGTACTGAATCAAACGCTCCGCTGTATCTAGAAGTACAGTTCAATGATCCTCTTCTGGAAGAAGCCAATCTTAGGGATATATTCCCACAGCACGCGGCATTTCACAACGCCTTGTAAGGTGTATTCATTAGGTCTGTTTTAAATTTAATTTCTTTGTTTTCAAGAGTCAAGCAAGAGGAGCACCCTTATTTACACCAGGGTTTGCCAGTAAGTGGCAGATGACTCACCATAAAACCAGGAAACTCCAATGGCCTCTATCAGCACACCGAAGAGGATGGATGTTCCTGCAGCGTACGTGTCCAGTAGGGTTAGCACATAGATCCCACCCTGTACACCACAGGGACAGAAAGGTGAATTTTAAAGATGGACTTTCCACACTAGGCCCAGTCCCTGGAGAACACACTAGAAATAATTTAAGCCCTATTACATATTCTGCATTCTGTTTATGGGAAAAAAAACAAGATCCTAAGCAATGATCACTTAATGCAATCTACACCGGATATTTTTCCATTCATAAATTTGCCAGCATCAACAGAATAAACAGAATAAAAAACGTATTTTGATTCAGTTCAAAACTTGCCTCAGTTTTAGTTCACTTGATATATTTGCCTAAATCTTTTCAGCCAGCTGAATACATGGTGTTACATACATCGCTTCATATTGAGCTGAATTTGTTAGCACGTTCTTCCACTGGGGGTCACTAACAGACAGTTTACCAGGGCTATTTCCCTCCTGATCAGCAATGGCGGTGCGAGTGGGCAGTGCTTTGACACTTAGCATATCAGCTCTTTTCAGCCAGAAATGCCACCGTCTTCCACAGAGCGTCTTACTGCCTTAGACAGGACAAAATTGTTTTGTTGTGAGCTTCTTATACCCGGAATGCAAAATCTTGCAGCATGTAAAGGATGTAATATTCTGCATTTTTAATTTTGTAGAACAAGTTTAGAAGCTGACCCAGTTAGCTAACCTGAGGTAACAGTGTTATACAAGAACATGAGAAATAGCATTAATGATAATGGTTCTCGTTAAAGGTCTGCGATTGAGAAACTACTGTTAAGTCACATTTTAGACTTCAGATACAGCTCTGGCATAGGAGTGCTATGATGATTCTGCGGCTGTCAGAGGCGTCAGTGATGGAAGAGGAGTACAGGGGTTAAGAAGAACAACCCACAGCTTGTTGTCAGAAAGACAAAGAAGCTTGCGGTGGACATCAGGCAGAGCGGGGGAGCTGACGTCCGTCCCCAACCAAGGAAAGACTGTACAGTACAATGCTTTAGGTACTTTGGCATCTACATCAGTGACAGGCTTGAGTGGCATGAGAACACAGGGGAAGAAACTGCAGATTTGTTCGCTTTTCTTGAATGTCGTGTGCAGGGCCATGTTACACGTTTTACCAGCCCATTAGAGCCAGTGTCATCTAATATCAGATTTAAAGAGGTAGGGTGAACAAATTTTGAAGATAGCTAACTGTGTCTCTGGATTGATTCTAGGCAATGAAGTAGAATAAAAATCCTGCCCCCATGCGTTCAATGAAGGTCCAACCACTCAGTGTTGACCCACTAACGGCAAAGAAAAATTAAGATGATCTTTCAAAGTCAGAATTTTAACAAGAAGGTGTCCCAGATTCAGCTCAAGTCCCCAGAATGCAAACTTACGTTGGTGATGCAAAACAGGGCAACCAGGAATGTTCCAAATGCTGTGGCGAAGGTGAAGAGTTTCCTGTTCCTTTTGAGAAACTTGAAATCGTCCGTGAGGCCTGTAATGACGGCTTCCATCCCTCCCATCTGAGAAGGCAGACAGAGACAGGCGTGGATGTGAGAGAGTGGTGAAGAGGAGAGGAGGGTGAAGACAAGGAGATGGAAAAGTTCAGCAGATGTTTTTGACCACAAGTCCACTGGGAGGAAACTATTGTCTACACAAATATGGCCTGAACACAAACCACTTTGTATGTAAAATCCCACTTGTATGCCAAAACGTGCATCATCCACCGTTTAAGTAGTAACACATGAGAGGGTGTGCTTTATTTGTGAATAAAACTAAATACATTCCTCTGTGACGTGAAGCATAGCGACAGAGATGCTAAGCAGTGGTTTTATTTACAGTTTAAAAAATGCCCCAAATGCCTTATTACTTTTATGAAACAGTAGCTAGACACACACTAAAAGCTAATTTTACAAATGATTACATTTCATATACCCTAAGAACTTTGATGGCCTGCCTTAACATGTTGGAGATACATCTGAGGTTATGTGTAGAGTGGGAGACGGTGCCTTGAGTCACGTCATAGGTAACCCTTGAGCAAAAGTCATAGTCGGATGATAACATGTGTGTGACAACTCACAAGTGGTATTATTTGTCTCTTGTCATGATTGCAGGGTAGCAATCACAGGAAAATTTCTAAGAAGCGCTGATGCAGTTAAGATCACTGCATTCACCACTATAGACGGGTAACTGCACAACACTGGATTCTTTTACACATAATCAAATTCTTCAGAATTCATCTGTTTTCATAAGTAAAACACTGAGCAGGCAACCACGTTATCTCTGTCCATCAGAAATGCCTTAGGGTTAATCAAGCTCACATTGAATGTGGTTACTAAATAAAATTCTTGCTGGGCAAAGGTCCAGAGCTACATAGGTCATGCTATGGCTAGATTCAGTAACACTATAGCAGCTCTTTTGCAGCGATGTAAAGATACTTTTAATTTGCCAAAGTTTGTTTTTCCCATTATATTCCACTTGCTGCAAATAAGCTTCGCGTGTATCTGACTGTAATACAAGAGCCTAAATTAACAGTACTCTGCTTTACTATACCAGGAGGGTGTAACCGCACTACAAAGAAAACTCGAATATCTATGCTTATGTCTCCCAGGTATGTGTGGTCCTGGGTTTGCGTATGTGTGTGTATGTATGTGTGTCTGTGTAGCAGAGGGGGGCATTTCTTCACTCACAGAGCTGTCGATTCCAAGTGTCAGGAGCATGATGAAGAAGACTATAGCCCAGAACGTGGAGCCCGGGAGGGTCGAGATGGCTTCGGGATAGATAATAAACACCAGTCCGGCTCCTATTTTTAAAAAGACGCAAATGACCAGCAGAACATTTCCTGTCAAGCTTATTTTGTTTTTCTAGGTATTTTTGGTCCTGGTCCTGTTGTCCAGCTGGGAGTACTGGTATTCTTGCTCCAACTGATGCCTTAAGAGCTATTAATTAATTAGCCCTAAATCTAAATAAATGCTAAAATTGGTGCTAGAATACCTACAGCACTGAGATATGACTTGAAAACAATTTAAAATGCATGATTCACATTTGTTATTTTATACAATCTGATATGATCTAATTGTTCAAAATAAAGATAACTGGCATATTTTCTGGTATATTTTGTAATAAAACAGACTTTCCCCGAACAATTAAGAACATGCTCTGATAAAAACAAAAACAAATTAGGATAAAACTAAACATGACGAAAAACAAGTCCCTCAATTACAACTTGCTTAATGCTCTATAGTCCAATTAATTTAACTGGCAGTTCACTGAAGGCTAATTAATTAAAGCTCGGCTGAGCAAAAGCCTACATACACAGTGGGTCAGCAGAACCAGGACTGGAACGGTTTGCTATATGCTTTTCACAACATGGTGAGAAAGAGATGATGGAAAAAAAGTAAAGAGAGAAAGGGGGAGAGATTAAAGGGGAAGTAAAGAACAGCTGGTAATAAAGGAAAAGAGAAAGCAGGAAAGCCATCCATACTTCTCACATATACATATATGCACACAGTATATTTAAACTGATTAGATTTAAACTGAGTATTTTCGTTCTCAGATCCAGTTTCACGGGACAGATGATTGGCTGGAACATCGACCTATCTGTAAGTCTTGTATCGCACTCGAAATTCCATTCAAATATTAACATCTTTAGTGAGGCACTTAATGCCTGATACAGGCCAGACTCCTCCACAGACAGGATGAGTGGCAGCGTCACTGTCAAAGGGGAATCCGGAACCTACCATCAGTGGCTACTTCTTCGATCTTCACCCGGTGCTTATGGGCCATGTAACCCAGTACGGAGAATATAGCGAACCCTGAGAAAAAGCTGGTGACGCAGTTTATCGTGCTGGTCATGATAGCGTCCCTGCAAGAGGACAGACACAGAGCATTTCACATCAGCTCGGGCCCTAAGCTGCACTTCCTCCCTGCAGCATTTCTCTTTTCTGGACACTCACTTGGGATACAGGATATTTAGCAGTAATGCACTGGCAGGGGCATCGAAGGGGCATGAATGACCTGACAGATTCAGGGGACCCAGCACTTGAAAGGGGCCCCTGAATATGTAAAATAAAATAAGAAACCGCGTGGGGGATCTCAGGGTGTCATTTTTTTATGGGAGCCCATATTTCCAGGTATGCCGCTGAGCCAGGCTATGTACCTAATATGTTACACAAATGTCATTCAGAATTGTGTCTTGTGTTTCAATCACCACTAGTCCAGCTGTTGTGATGGCACTGTGACCAGTTTTTGGGTTGCCTACCACTGTTACATCTGCAAATGGTTGACTCTGGCAAGCATTGGACCAAGTCCTGCCTTCTCCTGGCTGTGTCCCCATTTCAAGAAACTCTCACCCTCTATGCTGCTGTAACGCTACCTGGAAGACGACAGTGAGGCTCACTGGATGATTACGTGAGTGCCAAGATCTTACATGCCTCAGAGACCTGCTTATGTACATCATTCCCGTCGCCTAGATGCACAGTGAGGTGTCTGCTCTGGCATTCAGATGCAAAATCACTCAAGTGTCACCTCACTAGCCAGTAAGGCAAAGCCACAGACCCACAGCTTATAAACAGCAGACACTAAAGGACCAGGGATCCCATCACAATAATCCCTTTGACACCCAAGAACGACTTGCTTGTTCTTACACGAATATATAACCCATCCTCTTTTTGTCTTGTACATAGAGTTGACCCATATTGTCTAGATGTTTCCAAGCCCCTTTTGAGTCGAGTAACAGAAAAGACCCAGCTGAGAGCAGAAACATCTGTCTTCGCTTTCTAAGCCAAGCAGACTCCAATGGAAGTATTTAGGTTGTGCCCGAGAGGTGAAGGAACCCTGGTGAGATACTAGCAAGGGCACAGCCAGGCCTGAGAACCATCAAAATGTGAGTCTTTGGGTGGGTTGGGAGGCGCCGCAAGGGAAATAGATAAGTCTCAGGGCAGGATTAAACAGTGTCACACTGTATGTGAGCTGGCTCGTGCTTCAGCCTGTGCTCTCTCCTAATTAGACACTAATCGGCTAATTTCACTACAAAACTATGTCTTTCTTTTCAGGACTAAAGTATTTTCAAGGCTCTTTTTTTACGTGAAGCCAGAGTTATGTCTTGTGCAAATTAACCGAAGCGGTTGCAGGTTCGTTTTTTTCGAAATAAGATGGGAACAATTACGTGGTGTCTAACTGAGCGTAATGACTCAGCGTTGTGGGCCAGCATGAATCTGCAGGAATGGAAGATAAGCAGCTTTGGGGCAAAAAAAGCTTAAAAGTCTGAAGGGGGGACACCTGGAGGATGGAAGTGAAGAGCAGATCATCAGAACCCCTCCATTCCTAAAAGTGACAGGTGACAAAGCACCCTGCCAGTTCAGTCTTGCTGACAGCCCCAATTGCCCGCAGTCACCCTGTTCCCCCAGCATCTTGATCTAGTGACAATCCTCACCTGTAGCAGTTATTATCAAACTTATTGTAGCTGGCAAAGGCGATCAGCACCCCGAATCCTGCTCCAAGGGAGAAAAAGATCTGGGTTGCCGCATCTATCCAGACCTGTAGAGAAAACGGTTGACTGGTTAAAACGGGTTCATTCATATTACAATTATTTGTTGCCCTAGAACTTAATCTGTCCAGCATAAATGCCAAGAATTCATTTTCATAAGTTTATTTATATTACATATCCTTGTACACTATATACAGGTGTCTGTTAACAAGGATTTTGAACACTAATATATACCTAACATTAATTTTGCAAAATCCAATGACCTCTTCAAGCAATTCACTGCCATTGATGTCCTGGACATCCCCCGAATTCACAGAAATAAGAAGAGTACATTCTCAGTGCCAAACAATGGAAGAGCTCCATTCAATTAACAAGTGGAGTGACCTGGAGCAGATTGTGGAACTGACCATGAGCTACTTATCTGCAAGCTCCAAGTGAAGCTGAAAAGACACAAGGCAATCTGACTCCCAAAAATGACCTCGAGAATATGTCTGCCTTTGCGCAAAACATCAGAACCCAATTCAAGATGCTGGACCAACTTCACAGAAAACTGAAGGAACCGTGGGGAGAATTTGAAGAAACCCTCCAAAAGGATATGTGAAAAATAAATCAAAATGAGCGACAGAGATTTCAAAGCAGAATAACAGTGAGCATCAGGATAGATAGTGATAAAACCAATCACAGACTCCAGAAAGCTGCCAGGAAAGACTCATATTGCACATCTACCAACTCATTAAAGGAAATAAAAATTAAAAAACAAGTCATTTTTCAGAAAACGTTAGATTAAAAAGTTCCAACCAAAAGTGGGTATGCTGAAAGACATCAATGTGCAAATAACCCATTAAACACTGATCAAGAAAAGATGTCATGAATCACAACATACCTCAATAGCAAAGGCATCAACAACCAAGGTATATTAAATGACGTAAGCTACATGGAAGAACCTTCAGTATGGATGAGGAGGTCAGATTTGCCCTGAGACCACTGTGGAAAAGGACGGATAGATGGCATTACAAAAAAAAAAAATATTACAAGCAACTGAAGAACAAGTTTTGAGAAATACCTCAATGGCCTACAGACTGGAAGAGTTGTTCTTATTCCAATAGCTAATAAAAGGGATGCAAAATATTCACACGAATGTTATTTATGCAAAAGTACTTTCAGTGTCAGTTATCCTTACATATAAACAAAATCATCAAATGTATAAATTCAAGAAAGGCCAAAGAACAAGTGACCTGCAATGTGGACAAAAGAATACCCAAAGGAAGTCAACAAGTGCTTTATCAATTGATTACTGAACTATGGAATGTTTTCAGGAAAATGTTTGTAACAAAACATCTCGTTGTCCTCATGAGGATTCTCTACACTGGGCTAGAAGTCACAGTCAGGATCGAGTGTGTAGAAACTAGCTGGGTCCAGGAGTAGTTAGATAAAGATCTGGCAGTTAAGAAATATGTCGCAGAATGGCATTTAGCAGAGCTGTGACGAAGAAGCTCAAAATAGTGCTGATGTGTCCATGAGAACCAAGATCAGAATACGGTATTTCCAGTGAAAGATGGACAATGAAAAAAGAAGACAGAAAAATACTCATGCCTTTGAACTTTGGAGCCAGCAAAGACGTTTAAGAAGAAATACAAGGAAAACAAGCAGATTCTCAGTCAATGCAAGCTCAAATATTTGCTTGAAGCAGAAATGAGGAGACCTATTTAGAGCTTATTATCAGAAGACCCAATACACTGGGGAAGATCATAATGCTTGAAAAGGTTGAAGGTGGAAAAAAAATAGAGGGCAAATAGCTAGAAGATGGATGGACTCAATGAATCTCTAATTGGGGAACCAGAGGAACCACACACGAGAAGGGACATTCTTTAGAACTTCCACCTAAATGGTCAGCCATGGTCAACGTTGCGGCACCTAATAATAATTCTCATTCATCACCTATTAGTTGCCTGTATAGTTCAACGACATTGAGTCATGATATGTTTATAGGACATTTGATAACGGAAATAGCTAAATGAGGGCATCCCACCGTAGCGTTGTTGAGTTGCTTGAAGTCGATGTGGAGGTATGCCCGGATACCGTCCATAGCTCCTGGCAGGGTGATACCGCGGATTAGGAGCACGAACAGCACTACATAGGGCATCGTGGCTGTGATGTACACCACCTGCAGAGACACATGAGAGGTCCAGGTGTTGTGATAAAGCTGTGGTCTCAAGTGCCTTAGTGTGTCCAGATTTTTTGATCCACCTGTCAGCTGGACATCAATTTACATGTCAATATTAGGATCAGCCTGTGATGATCAACACATTTCACAGTGCTCAGAGGCTGGAGTTTTAAATCTTCACCCACATGTATTTGTTTCCCTGTAATTTATCTGTGAAAACATGATGCTCAAGGCAGTGAAAAGGAATGTAAACATTCTGCGTGTGCTTGTGTGTGACAATCCTACGGATGTGTGTGGGTGCATACCTTGCCTGAAGACTTGACCCCCTTCCACAGGCTAAAGTAGAGGATGAAGACCACCACCACGAGGCAGAGCGTGAGTTGCCAGCGGGGCAGGCCCAGGTTATGGATGCCATCGCTTTCGTGAAGGTGTAGCACGCCGCGCCTATGCACAAGATGGCTGTCAGGAGCTAGGCTTTTTATTTCAGCAAGAATGATAAATGATGACCAAAGATAACCTTGAGACAGCATTTTGACTTATGGGCTTGACCAAAGTAAACATTAGAAAGATGGGTGGATTGATTGATGGATGGCCCGTTCAGGTGTTTATGGCGTTAGCTTCCTAAGTCATACTGTTCTTTGTTTCTGAGTCAGTAGGAGACAATGGTCACTTACATTTGTCAATTTTGCAGACACTCTAGTCAATATGTGAGAGGGGATGGGCACACTCATTGTGTACTATTTCTACTTATACAAACACAAATATATCACAGGGCGGTGCAGTGGTTAGCACTGTTGCCTCACACCAGTAGGAGTGGGGTTTGAGTCTCTGGCCTGGTATGTGTGTGGAGTTTGCATGTTCTCCCCATGTCTTTATGGGGCTTCCTCTGGACACTCTGGTTATCCTCCATGAACCAAACACATACTAAGGTGAATTGTATGTGTGTGTGTGTGTGTGTGTGAGAGAGAGAGAGAGAGAGAGAGAGAGAGAATATTCCTCAAGATTAAGAACATTAGGACAGTGTGAGTACAACTGAAACAGTGAACCTCTACTCAATCCAACAAACACTAAATAGTACAACCATGAAAACAGATGTAAAAGACATGCTTGCAGCCACCTCAAAAAAATGGCTAAAACCATCTGGCAGGATTTGGTAGGAAAATTAATGACGTCCTTTTTTCAGCAGCGACAAATTAAAATTAAATGCTTATCCAATCTGTACTTCATGTTTATATTGAGACTGAATAAATATTTTACGAGCTCCGGCATTAACCAGACGCTGTTTTCAGTTGGGATGGCTACCCTTGTGGGCATCAAGGAAAATACGTTCTGTGGTCTTACTCCCGAGTGACAGATCCTGTCAGATCAACCTCAGTAACCATCTGCTGCATTGTCCCACGCCCAGACATGCTAAGCCTCCTGGACTGTCTAGGAGGCCCCAGGGAGGGGGCACCAATTCTAAGAAACTAGAAAATGTCCCCAAATCACAAAGAACCAAAGACATTGACAGTTCCTTAAAAAATGACTGACTGAAGTGTAACTATGGACTTTGATTACCGCCATTTAACAACTCGACCGTCCGGAAACATAGATAAATTTACCTTTCTGAACACTTGTACTGAACACGTCAGAAACATTTCTGTTTTTTTTTATTCTTAATGTCCAACTACCTGGAGTATTAAGTAAATTATGGCTTGAGACGAGAGGAGTGAGTGGGACTGATACAGTCCCCTGCTACCAACATTAGGGCCACTAAGAAAAGGAGTCACAGGTGAGGTAAACTTCCTGTTTCCCTGTTACGCATTTCCTTCTGTTTCCTGAGTACACAGGAGAATGCAATAAAATAAACGTCAATGAGACTGCTGCAGTTTTAGTCACTGATGTATTATAGAGAAACTGGAACGTATCTAGTAAAGATGTAGATTAACCTTTTCACACTGCACAGGAGATACACAAAAAGACCTCACATTGTGCTGCAGTTACACACCCGCTGATTTAACTAAATCGGCCACAACCAGACACAAATGGAAAACGTTGCTCAGTAACAAAAGCAAACACAATTTGGATCCACTTTAAAACACGAGGCTACGATCCCGTAATGTTTATGTGACGAAGCCATGAGTCGTCACATTTCATGTTAACAGATGACTATCGGGATGGGGGAGGGCTGGGTCTGCCCCTCTCGAGCCCATCTGTCACGCCTTACTGAACAATGAGAGTCAACGTGAACGCAGCCTACTCCCCACCCAGGCTCATCCTGTGACCTTCTCGAGGGCAGAATACAGGCTCCCACACATTTCCTGGCACTAACATTCACCGTAAAGTTCCTGGACTGTTATTCCAGAACTAACAAACGCTTAAAACTTCAAACACTCTAAGGAGACATGAATAAAATTTGGCCGGCAGACAGACGGACGAATCACATCTCTCTGGTGCGATGATAGCTCCCTTTACGTTGTCTTTTCAGGTGGAACCCAGATGCACAACCAGTGTTGGCCAGGTAAACTTCTCTGAGATACAGTACACTAATAGGTGAAAGGTATGGATGTGTGTACTCAACAAGGAAGACAGTGATGTTTATCTGCTTAGCTCAGAGATTCTCAAACTATTCTTCTGAGAACCTCAAACCTCTTATTTTGGACAAGAAACACTAGTAACAACATATTTGAGACCTTTATTAGCCAAAACAGATAAACTGGTTCTAAAGGGAAAGACTTGCAGGGAATGAGTGGGGGTCCTGAAAATGCCGGTGTTAAGTGCAGCATCCCATGTGAGATTTAACCCAGCAATGTTCACTTTATCTAATGCTACATTATATAAGTACAAACACATGTAAGCATCATACCCCCTACTGGACTAAGCTTGTTGTTGAAGGTTTTGTTGCCAGTGTGTAGCTCAGCCGGTTAGGAACCTGCACCCATGTCTGGAAGGTTGGGGGTTTGAATCAAGCAGAGTAGCAACACTGGGCCCTGAAAAAGGCCCTTAACCTCGATTGTGCCAAGGGTGCTAAATATCCTTCTCCCTGACCTGACGTTTTCCTCACTGGTATGTCACTTTGGACAAAAATAAATGCAAAATGACTAGATAAACACATGTATTCAGAGGGGTGTGGTTATGCGGAAGGGTGCGGAAGGGTGCGGAGGGGTGCGGCTGAGGTCATGTGATGCTTTCAAAGCCCACAACAAAATAGGATTTGTTTCTAGACACGCGGCTTAGTGAATGAAGCGATATAGCACATTCTAAACAAAGCAGCAAAGTATGACGTGAAGAAAATGAATCCCGAAGTGATAGTTAGTGAGACGCCATCCTTCGAGGTAGATAAGGAGGTAGCTTCCCCCTGCATTAAAAACTATTTGGTAAAACCACTGTGAATCCCATCTTTACTAAGCTGTTTACCCCAAGCAACCAGAGTGGTATAGATTGCTTGCAGTGTTAAATTAAAACTATTGCAGCAGTTTGGGTTGCAACAGCAAGATACAGTTCCTAAGCCAATAAGCGACAAGCTAAAACTTCCCGATGATATTTTTTTTACTTTATCGCACTGCAAATTAAAGACGTTTTAACTGGAAACTAGAACACAGGTGGTGATTAAACCAGAATTAGGAAGACCATGCTTTTTTCAATTTTGCATTCCCCTCTAGAATCTTTAACTGAAACTTTACCAAGAATAACAAACTAAACATTACTACTTGACCGGGATAATGATGACCTGTATAAATGTTTCGTTCTGCTGTATTTTTATGTGTACTTTGACAGAGATTGCAACAATTCAGCACTCTGTGTTTTTGTTCTGTCATTGGGCATGTAATGGAAGTCTGCAGTCCCACCAAGACAATCACGACAATCACGAACGCACTGCCAACTTCTAAAGCAAATTCGGGATCATCCCACACTGGGATACACACAGCTACTGCATCCCTGTGATTCCCCAGAACTGTGTGTCTGCTTTGCCTGAAAGACGCCAGCATGCTTCTGCGTGAGGTTTTATACTAATAGAGGGCACAGCCTCAGAGACTGCTAAAGCCCCCCCCACCCCCACCCCCACAAGAGGCAGTAGGGTGTGCGGGGTGACTGGATTCACACTGACAAAAGGCTTTCCATTGATGACAGTGGCAGTCCATCAGCAGCACTCCCAGGCCGTGCATGGTGCGGACCGGCCTCGGTCTAACAGCAACAGGCTGGGCCAGATTCAAAAGGTGTGTCAGATGGCATTAATGAGACCGATGCCCGCTACTGAGGCAGGATGAAACTGTAGCTGTATTTAGAGCTAATTCACCCCTGCTTTTTCACCACTGAAACAGAGGAAACTGCATCGAATTCACACAAAGTGCCCAGTCCCTGGCTTACTCAACTCAATCAGGTTAAACTTTATCAATCTATTTTAAGTAACTGCTAATCCACTTAGACTCACAGTGATCCAGAGACTAGGGAATATTGGAGTATTAGGTGGGTGTTCCTTATTGGAAAACCAGTCTGTGGAACATATACAGAATCACATATTCCATGTATGTAACATACTGCAAGTCAACAAATAACACAAACATCAGGATGAAACCACACAGTGTCAATCAAACCCAAAACCCAGTCAGAGGAAGTGATCCAGCAAAATCAATGGGCTATCAATCAAATCCAGAAATTACATCATTATTTGGAAAAGAGGATCCATAAAAAACAATAACCTTTATGACCATTTAAAAAAAATAATCCAGAGCAGGGATTGTCAACCTGCCTGTACAAACATATCCATGACAAGAGTCGACTGTGTTGTTGACCACTGACGCAGACTTTCTCATAAAGCGTCACATCATCTCAGATTACAGCAATAAATGTACACTGTGGGGTCGTTTTGTTAATCTAAATTCTAAACAGCTGATTTTATTCAATCATCTGGCTGTCTATGCTAATATTATATAGCTATTACATATTAACTTATTATATAAAAACATAAATAGAGACTGTTTTAAAGCTATGACAAGAATATGAGATCTATATTATAAATGGTAGGATGCTTCTGTTCTGTTAGAATAAAGTAGGCAATAGTTGTTTTTTTCCTCCCATTCTATCATGACGAATGATTTACATTGCAAGGTTTCCTGGCGAATCACAACTCCAGCTGTTTGGTTTGGACCCTAAGCCCAAGACCCAGATGATGGAGAATATAACTAAATTCCACTTGTTAAACACAGGATGTTTCTACCAATTAGTTTAAATTCTTTTTCTCGGTTCAGTGGACAAGAGTGTAATGCACTCAATGTTGTCTCTTTTCTACTTCCTTTCAGTTATTAAATTATGTGGTGTTTATATATACGTATAAGTTTATATGAGCTTTGCATGCTCATGTAAGTGGGAAGGAGAGAGATCAATGGAATGGGCCGGTCTGGTGAGTTCATGGTGATAGATCACATACACCTGCAGATGCGTTAGATATTAAACCGCACCTACGTCTCACTGGATTGATTATGGTCAAAAATAAAGAGGGCTGACTGGGTGAATCCAAAATAAGGACTCGAGAGTCTGGAGTGACTCTGGTTGCAGCATTTTCTGCTTTGCAAACACCAACCACCCCATTTTACGTGCTGCATTTTGTTGATAGATTCTTGGCTTTCAGAACCCTGCCATCCTGCGCAGAAGCATTGAACTGTGAGGTTTCCAAACAAGACGTCAGCCTTCTGCCATTTGAAAGAAGGTGGTCTATGCTTTTAGGCTATGAAAAACTGTGGAATATATTTCCACACAGTCTACATATCCAGCGAAAGAGACTCCTTTCAAAAACCATAGTGAGACGAATGAGTCCATAGGTCCCTTTAAGGTTCCTTCTTCCTTGTCCTGAGAAAACTCATAAACAGGCCCAGTTTTAAATCTCTGTGAAAAAAGCATCAGGAGGCTCTGAGACATAAGTATGTCTAGACGAAGGCGCCACTTAAGCTGGTGAGCTAATACCCAGCAGACTGGTCTAAATAAAATGCAGGCCACTGACACAACTATGGTTTAATCTTTTTTATCCATGGTCGTTTAGCAAACTCATACCAGATTGCTCCACCTGAATAAGGACATGGCAAACTCAAAAATCTAACAGGTCTCCTGAAAATGTCACGCAGTGGTTACTTTTGAATATGGTGAAAATCCCACTAAAAATAGTGACAATAACAAGCCCGTGCAGGTCAACAATACAAGTGCCAGCCCTTGGAGACTAATTACGTGTAAAATTAGGTCACTTTCAAACGCATCTCAAACAGCATTCACTGGAAACGCCATGCCCATTATAGTCATTTACTCTAAATTTACTTTCTGCATCAGAAGTATTTTATTGGCTGACTGCAATCATTCTGCAAGATTTTGAATGTAAGTTTGAATTTAGAGTTTGTTCAGGCAGATCACTTGTCAAAATGTATTTGGTTAATAGCAGTTCCTTTTTTACTTAGCAATTTCAAAACAGATCAGCAAAAGGTTAGAATTAAAAAGGACTTCATTCTAAAATTGATCAATTCATTTGGTTGACAATAGTCATATGGGGTCTTTCTGGATTGTTCCTATAACATTAAATATAGAACGACTAGATTTTTCACTTTTTAAAACTGTGATCTAAAAACTGAGAATTAATATTCTAGAAATGGCCCTTGCTGTTGTTCCAACAAAAACTCAACACATGGATAAACTGCAAGTGAAAAGCTCTTTAAACGTGATGCACTAAATTCACTAAATATAATACATTCACAATAAATTTACGCAGACATCCATCTACCCATATATCTCGCAGTGGAATTCATAGCTGATGATGGCATCTTCGGAGATGTAAAGCCTAAACTCTGTGTAATGGTGAACATCAGTGCTTTACGAGTCATAGGGTCATTTGGACCTTTGGGCTAATGAACCCAAAAGCAGAGTAGCACCTGCTTGCCCCCCACGTCCGCACAAACACCCCACTCGAAGTCACGCCTCTGAAAACTCAATCGCAATACTGTAATTACGCTTCGGTCCCTCATTAAGGAGCAGCACTGTTCCATCTGATTGCTGGGGATAATAACCAGGCCCTCGGTGGCGATTTGGAGAGGAAATGAAGGCCTAGCCGTAGTTGTAAGGAAAATTACAGACTGCAGCATTATTATGAGAGGACCGGAGTGCACTGCAACGGCATGGTTATTTGGCAGAAACGCAGAGTCAAAAACGGCTGAGGAGCCCCTTCAAAATTTAAAGACTGCCATCTTTAACGGCTGGGCAGTGATGAAGTCCTGATGTGTGCGACTCAAACATAATCATTAATCTCTCTCCTGTCCCTGCAGGCAACACATCAATTCATTTGGCTGCTACTGTAGGTTATCTGCAGCTAAATCATAAGGGCATCCTCGGGCTCCAGTCAGAGTGCCGGAGAGACCAAGGCAGGCGCTGCCATTTTTTAAATGTGATTAAATGCCACGGACACACCACTGGTCACCTCTCTAAGGGCGGAAGGCCACTCAGTCTAACATTTCATCATCAAGATCTATTTCACTGACCAAGTAAATCATGCTCATCCTCTGTTCCTTTTTGTATGCTGAGATATTATTATTCTTCCCAGTGGCAAGAGGAGAACATTCTGGGTTCTCTGAAAAGCAGCCTGAACTTAAATAGCCTGTAAGCACTGGAGAACCCATGTCTGAACCTAGATAATTTTGATACAACAGGACATTTTAGCATGCATACATTATAAATTATCCATACAATTGCATTTAAATTTAAGTCTTAATGGTGATTAAGTTTTAATTGGAACGATTAAGAGAGAATGGCCTGGAGTGAAGACCAGTAGAAACATGGCTTGCTGGGCACTGAATTTGACGCCACTGACATGTAACCTCGGCTATTCCTCACAGCATGGCTATTAAAAAGCCAACTGGCAGAATACCCAGTGCCCGCTGTGCCCCTCACCAGCCTAGAATACCTAGATCCAGCATGGTTTCAAAAGCGTTAGCAATGTGCTACAGTATGTTTAAAAGCCGGCCTGAGAGGTACCTGGCGCCTAAACCGGTGTTATTCTTGTGAATGAAAATATCTAAACTTGACTGAAACCATCTGGAGAGGATCTGACAGATGCCATGATGTCCGTGACAGACCAATGCTTGGGGGGGGGGAAGTCTAGGGGTAAGAAAAAAACACAGAACTTGTCTTCATCGCTCTATCTCACAGGGACACCCTGGGGCAAGGCTGAAACCGGGAGACCGTGGCCGTCGTGGCCGTCACTGAAGGCTTTCGGCATGTAGGCCGCAGAGTCAAACTTGAAGCGGCAGGTCTACCCGTGGAGTTTGTTAGCTAGTTTTCGGTTAACGCCGTATCAGGATGAAGGAGCTCCGCACTGAACTGGAGAACCGCAGTAACAGTGAGGGAAGAAGCTGGTGGGAGGGCAAGGCTTTCCCCTCTTTCGGAAGCAGCTTTCATTTGTCCGAGTCGGACAATTCCCATCACTGCTGTTTGGCTGACTACACACGCTTGCACTGGAAAAATTACACCTCTTTGAAGTACAAAAGGATGTCCTTATTTTCCCATGAACTTATGAGCTTATTTGATACCTCACAGGTGATATAACTAATGTGTATTAAATGCCTCATAAAAGTTAAGTTGCTCAGTGGTGATAAAGGTTAGGAAATCCGTTCCGATGCTTATATAGTTTGTAATAATGGTACCGACCATCTGTCTGCAAGCCAGCCAACGTTGTATCGTGTACAACCTGTGCAGGCCTATAGAGGACCTCCCTAAAGGGGAAATAACAATGTATCATTCTCCAGCGCTGTATTGTTTATGATAACTAATGCAGACTTACTAAACGACTGTTTAACTGTTATCGGGATCATAGCATGTCAGACATTAAGCCTAAAACAGAGAACATGACACTTGAAAGCCTTTTGCTTTCAAATGAAATACAAGTATGGGAGGGATCTGACAAATCACAGGCATCCAGAGCATGATAAAAAATCTGGGCTACCAATGGCCTGACAGTGGGCGGGGATGCCAAAGCTCCGCCCACATTCTCAGGGGCCTGAGCCCATGCATGTCACTGGGAGAACCTCATGATAACGTACATGGCCCCTAAGTTCACACTATTTGTGGAACTAATGAACATACAGCATTAGGCAGTGGGGCGCCCAGAAGGGGTTCTTTTGTTTAGCGTACAGAACACACCACAGTGACGCAAATTCTGACACAGTGGCTGGGGTCAGGCCAACACTGGTGACCAGAGGAGATGACTGACACGTCAGGAACATGCATGTCTTACTGTATTCGTTAAAGTCTACAAGGCATCATGTGGGACAAGGGCCACAGTCTGGTGGGGGTGATTTGGAGGTGGGGTTTGTTCATTTCAAAAGTGAAATGACACATTTTTAAGTGACTTTTTTATGATCCCTGATGTTTACGTGTTCTGACTGCATCTGAACAAAAGGGAAAGGGCTTAGCTTGTTTGCTGTGGCGATTGATCCGGCAGCTTGTACCACTAAAGTCCGCCTCCACCCCCCGCTAATTTTTGCCTGTCTGTAGTCATCGAAAGGTAATTTGATAGCTGTCGTGGTACAAGTTTTTTTCGTATTAATGGGAGAGGTGAGCTGTGGAATCCCCTGGTGGGTGGAGTTATTGCCTGATTTCAATCATCAGGCTGACCCATGCTCTACCCACTAACATGCCCCACCCACAATCCACCTTGGCACCAATGAGGAGCCTGAGTCAATTCCTTTTCTAAGTTGCCATGGGAAGCCAAGCACTCACTCATAGAACTCAGCGGCAGGGGTGTTCTTGCACTTGGAATACATGGTGACATTGCCCAGGCAGGAGCTGTTGGCCTGCTGGGTGGTGGTGCAGTTGGGGCTGTTCCAGCTGTTGCCACAGCTGAGCCATGGTAGCTCGCTGGTGAACGAGGAGAACAGGTAGTAGAGGGACCAGGCTATGATGACATTGTAGTAGAATCCCACATAGAGCGCAATGACTATCACAGTGTAGCCCACGCCTGTGGGAAGAAAGGACAGGGAAAATTACACAAAAAGTGGTCAAAAACCGCTACAGCAAGCTTTGGCAAACCAGCCTTAGTTAATGCTCAAACTTGTCATATTATGATGCATATACTGTGTTTGTGCAGATCATTGATCATGGTTTTATGTGGGCTGTCATATTAACTAAGGATTCCCTACGCACAAACACCTACGTATCACCAAAGACCCCAGGCTTCTGCTTAAACTATGCATAAAGGTTATTCACCTGGACCAATTGTGCAGCTTTAAACACGTTTGCTTGCCGGATGTCTAACATTCTTGCTCAGTATGATAAGCAGTTATAGGCTCCTCAAATTTTAGTCACAGGAACAAATCAACATAACATTGGTCAGAGTGGTGAAAAAGCAACTTGGCCCCAAAAAGATCCTGGCAAGCAGAAACTTCCATCTTTCTGAGCTTTCGAAGAAACATGAGTTAATGGAAAATCTTTGTTTTTCTTCCTTTGTGAAGCAACAGGAACTATACGGAGAAAAAATCAAGGGCAGTCCCTGGAGTGCCTTACCGCCTGCGCCGCAGCTGCATGCGCCTCAGCTGCATGCGTCGAGGCTGCATGCGCCGAGGGGAACTCATCCCTTACCTTTGAAGACAGGACAGATCTTCCAGACCGTGGCAGCCCCCTCCCTGTTGTACTGTCCCAAAGCCAGTTCCATGTAAAACAGGGGCATCCCAGCAATAAGCAGAAAGAGAGTGTAAGGGATCAGGAAGGCTCCTGCCAAAAAAGAATGGCGTCGTTAGTGATTTCCTAACAGCCAAAAGACTGCAGCTCTAGTTTTTAGCCACATGAAAATGGCAGTGTGACAGATCATGGTGGGAGTCACACCAATAGCCCACAAATGAGCACCTCAGATAATAAGCATCACTCAATAACACAGAATGTAAGTGCCACAATCCGTGATTCAGAAAGGACTGGCCCAGCACATTAGTCAACAAGAAGCTGGGTCACTTTCAAACTCTACAAAGAGGTTTTAGATAGAAATGAATGATACTGTATGTAAGATTTATCAGTTACCTGGAGCTGGATAATGTGATATATAA
>JAABNX020000008.1:11305670-11319616 GCA_015163995.2 Mormyrus lacerda
TATAGATTGATGGATAGAAGGAAGATTATGGATGGATGGATGGATGGATGGATCATTTTTCAACGTCACTGAACCCACTAAGGCTACGTTCTGTCCCTCAAAGGTAAAACAGCTAGTGCCTTCCTGTGATTTGCATCTGCAGCCCTTTGACCTTTCCAGCTCTTTCAGTTACCTGCTGCCCAACATACAGGTGAGGCAGGCGTGATTGGTGTCCTCTAAAAAAGTGATTCTAGTGTAGGTGATGGATTTTCTGGCGGAGATGAGGTGTCAGGCCCATCCATTCCCTAAACCACACAGGCATCCTGAGTAATAGCTGTTTTTGAAAAAGGCCTTAAGGGTGCCGGTGTTCCTTCATTTGGATAAGTGTCTCATCAATTTAACGTCTCATAATATTATACATTTCTGCCCCTGATTTTTGTTATAAAAAGTGATACTTGGGTAACCAACTCTAGTGGTATTAATACAGTGAAGTAAAGTGGAAATTATTGTTTGTTGTAGTGTTTTGCTTTAGCTTTTAGACACTTGTATAGACCACACAAACTTTCATAAACATGTAAGAAGAAGAAGAGGGAGTAAACACTGGTAAAAGTTCACTTTTGACGAATTGACGCTTGACTGAAAAATACAGTAAATACGCAGGAGAGACGCACAATGTTTAAATTCCTTTTCTGTCAATAATTCATAATGCCGAGATGGAAAATTCAAACACCGAATGAATGATACTAGAAGGTGGCGAAGCGACTTCGTCGACACTTAAATCACGTGTGTAGAGCGGCTCAGCCACTGCTGCAAAAACACCATTAGCTGCTAAATCGTCACTAGGCACAGGTTAAGCTAAACAAATTTGCCTTAAGGCACTCTGCCTGAATCTCTCTCGAAGCTCATTGACGCAAAACGGTAGAACCTTTAAAAAAGTGGGATTAAACGCCAGTTGAATATGAATGTTTAACCTTTAAATAAAACCTGGAATAATGAATAATAACCTACCTTATATGGTTTTATATTTTCATTTTATAAATATCTATGTTTAAATGTTACAAAAAGGCAAATAATTTACTGCGCTAATAACTGAATTGCCAAAATATACATAGACTGAAGGACTTTCGCTTACCTCCTCCGTTTTTGTAGCATAAATAAGGGAACCTCCACACGTTCGCCAAGTCCACTGCAAAGCCAATGACAGACAACAGAAAGTCTATTTTCTTGCCCCAGGTCTCACGCTCTTCCTCGTGCAGGGAGCCCGACGGACAGACGTGGGCGCCGGGGGCCCCGATGATGGAAGTGCTGGTGTACTGGACCCCATTTTGGTCCTTCACCAGGATCAACTCCACTTGCTTCTTTTCCACATTACTGTACGGTTTCAAAGGGGCGACTGATGAGAGTTTGTGGTCTGACAGGACTTGGATGTTCATCCTCGCACCAGTTCGAAGCTGAGAGATGCAGCAGCTCGTTAAGATGAAGATGTCAGCGGCGCTGATGATGACGACGATGATGCTGATGATGAGGAAACTCCGCTGAGGCAAACTTCTCCCCTGGAGGTGCAGCGGAATCCACCGCTCCCATCAGCTGTAGAAAACTGCAGTTGTAATTTAATGGACATGAACACAATAAAAACGATACGGCCATGCAGAGATATTAGGAGTCTTAATCGCAAAATACTCGGGTACTCTCTGGTACACTGCGAGTAAGTTAAATTAAGTAAGTTAGAACATGTGAAGTTAGAACGTAAATTAAATACATGATTGACACAAACACCTTGCATTTCATGTTACAAATGCCGGATAATAGTAATGAATGCAACTGGTCTGTTTTGTATAGTGTACATTTACATAGGCTACGCATGTCACCCTGAACACCTGTAATATAGACACCAGTAAAAATCCTTACTAAACATTCAAAATGTTTCAATAATTAATATCATTAATTAATTAACAAGAAAAAACAGCAACTATTGTTTAAGTTTACACGTTTCGACTGTTTGATTATAGTATGAACAGTGATATATAGGATACTGTAGAAGACCCGCCGATGATGCCTTTGTAGTTGTAAAATGAAGAAAACGCAAAAACGTGACTGAATAAACAGTACTTTAAAGTTGCATAAAATGCGTATAGATTAACCAGCGCGCAAAGCTGGTAGCGAAGAGGAGGAGGAGACGTTCCGTACTTAAGGCGCCGACAGCAGCTCCATCGTCCGCCTCTCCCCGTGTCCAGATGCGTCTGCCGAGCGAATGCCCATCCTGGCGAAACTTTAAGTCTCCGCCGTCCGTGAGGCTGCAGGCAAAATAAATTCAGGGCTTTTAAATCAGGCTCCACTTTTTCCACGTGATATCCTATAATTGCACTTTCTTCGTGCCCTTCCCCCCCCCAACGCCTGACTTTGCTGCTCGTCACGCTACAACCAACTATCCGAATCTGCGTTAAGGTTCGTCGTCAATTTATGTGCTCGGGACACTGATGCCTGGTTCATCTTTACCAAAAGTCAGAATAAAAATACTCAACATTAGGCCGTGGAAAAACACGCTTAACGAAATCCCACTTTAAAAACGACGACAATGTGAGATAATTATGCAAGATAAAACTTTGTGAGACACTTTACAAAAAATCCATTGAATGCTGTGGGGAAAATGTAAGTGGAATTTTAAATCCTTAGAAAATAACCGTTCCCTCTAAGCACTTTAATAATTAACTTTGATGTGAATGTTTAGTATACATCGTTATACGGCAAAAAGCCAAAAACAAAACAAACATTCAAGGAACATTATACTTTCGATTTAATCTGTCTGTTTCTTTTCTCTTGTTCAAAATATATTAAATTACTGATTTCTAAGAAGCCGTAAAAGCATTGTGTTCCGTGTATAATCGAATTGTTCACCATCTTTTGCCACGGGCTATGTGTTCTATTAGATATGGTTGATCAGGTCATCGTATTAAAGTCAGTGATAGTCCCCTTAAAACTCTCCAGTGCCTATCTTATAAAACCTTAAAAGGGATGTTTTTGTCCGTCTATTGATGCGCGGGTAACGCAAAAAGACAAACAGTATATCTGGTAAAAGCCTCAGCTATTTCTTTACTTGTTTATTTGTTTGTTTGTTTGTTTGTGATTCACGTGGCGTTCCGCGGGGTTGTATCCCAACTCAAGCAATTTTAAAATGCTACCACATGGGCTACAGTACATTAAGCAAAAATAAGAAGGGAAACCAGCTGCAGAATGTCACCTATAATTTTTTTTTTTAATTTGACTTTTGAATATTACATCATGCACAACATAATGTCTGTAAATTAAATATTTCATAATTAACCTCTCATTTAGTGGCGTTATAGGAGATTTCATAGGAATACTGAATTGTGAATGAATGTTGTGATAGTTATTCTTCAAAGAGGTCCAATGTGGGTTATAGAGTTACAGAAATCGTGACAGCTTCCGAACAACGCTAACCAGCTAACCAAGTTCATAGCTGGTTTTCCAAGCTGTAGCCTGTACTGTCATTAGATTGTACCATTCATATGGCCCAGAGTGGCAAGTGGTACTGGAATGAAGCCCCTTATCCAAGACCGTCAGACCTGCTTTTTTTATGTTGTTAGAATAATGTCTTGTTGTGGATATAGATTCTGAAATCAGTTCCAAAACCAATTACCCCTGTGGCAGGATCCGTTCCACAACAGACAGGACCCTGTCCGGATGGGCTGTCTCGCAGTCTAGGGTGCCCTTCCTGTTTGCGGTGGTGGGCCAGCTGGCAAAGCCTTTCCTGGCACCCAGAGGAGCCCCACAACCCCCCACCCCCCCTTACCTTGCCTACAGGCCCAGCTCTCACCGCCACTGAGTCTGAGACATCAGCTATGTCTCCGGGGCAATGAGCATAATGAAAGGTGAAAGTGATTTCACAACTGCCTTAAGGGGTTACTGGGTGAGGTATTCGGATCTGACCCCTAGTGCTCTCCACCTTATGACATTATCTCCAAAGACGGCACCACGAGGTAGCAGCATGCGAGGTACTGCTCCTTTAACCATGAAGGAATTTTAACTGGCATGGAGGAAAACCCATCGAGTCTTTCCAAAAAACTGTGCGCTTTTAATAACAGTAGTGGGCAAATTCATCTTCAGATTCATCTTGAAATGGAAACCTATAGCAGAACAGTCTTTCCTCATTTGCTGCACCCCCAACAGAGGGACATGAACATTTTAATTTCCCAGGTGGAATCAGTTTACAGTTGTTGGCTTGTGGCTTCCTTTATTCAGATATAAAGACATATATACCTTTCGTGCCATCTTTATAAGATCTGATTCCATATCTCTTTCGAGACTCTCGTGTTCCTCACCAGTGCTAAGCCTATTTTGGTCTACTTAGACCTCTGTACAAGGTTAGCACTGGCATGTTCTGCATCCCCCCCCACCCCCCCAAGTGCAAATATCACAAGGATTTTCCTTGCTGAACACAAACAAGAAGGGGCGCTTGTAATAGAGCTCTGGTGGTTGAACAAGTAGAGCCTGATGCTGCTGGCATGAAGGTCTTGAGTTCAAATCCCAGAGAACCAACATTAATTGTAATCCTTCCTTCAACTTTAACTTGCTTTTGATAAAGGTGCCTGATGCCTTCGTTAGTTACATGGACAAATCCGGGGTTTCTGTTCTATAAAATCTGTCTCTCTCTGTTTCCTCATATGGCATTTGGCCCAATGGTCAAACAACTAATTTCAGGAGTCTTTGGATCTTTCAGAGCATAGTGATATAGACCCAGAAAATCCCAGAGTGCCTGGGATCTACACATCCTTCACGAGATTAACGTCAAAACTGACAGATTTAAGGCTGTGCTAGTTTACTGCTGAACATGTGACCTGATGGTGTGTAGCTGCACCCTCACGTTTCACAGACAAACCTAATTAGTAACCCATTTATAGAATGAATGGCCCGCAATTAGCTTAGAAGCATGTCAAAATACAAAAGTTGTTCCTTACACAAAAACATAAAATAAATTTCAATGTATTTATGTTTTCAGCATAAACATTCAGTGATATAATAATTGAGACTAAGGAGATTTTGATATGTTGAGTAACAGACTGCACTTGTCCCTACATTCACACAACACAACAGTAAATCCCAGCATGATACTCATGGATTTTCCAAAGTCATCACTACTACCACGGATCAGCGGTGCTGCTGTGTAAGTAAAGATCCACACAAACACTTGTCAGTGGATTTCCATATTGTGGTTTGTTTAGCGAATTGATGTGTGGTTTTTAAAGTTTACCGCAGCTTCTACAACTGGAGACATATATCCTTATAATCACGTGTCGCCCTAACGTTTCCTCATCTATTAAAGTTCAAAAGCTGGAAAAACAGAAACCCTGTCCTGTACATGGAGATGAACATTAGTGGACTTGTTCGGGACAGTGCAAACTCAGTACAGCACCTGTGTTAAGTAGACAGTGTGCTCAGTACATGGATTGCAGACCATCACCAGTACCAGCCTTCAGGAATCTGTCCAGCCTGTAGGCAGAGCACACCCTCTGATAACATCCTGAGTCATACCCTGGCGGAAGACAACCAGTAGGCCTTAAAAATGTCAGAAACCTCGAGCAGTGTTATAATTCCCATGATCCTCTGCAGGTCCTGTTTACCCATGCACGGAAGCAGTCCCCCTAACTGCACATACTTCGCTGTTGATTGATCTGAACCCCACAAGCAGCCAATCTGTTGACAGCGGGCAAGTAACACGTTCAGCTGTTGAAGTGCAACCGATGACATTATGAGACCGTCCTCATTTCTTACCCGTGGGAGAAACAAGCAGGATTTGGCTTTAGGGTGACCAGTGAAACGACAGGCGGAGACTTATTGCTGGGTTGCTCTCCTCATGCCCACTCAACTATTACTGGCATTCTTATTTATATGGGTGGGGGGTGGTTTGGGGTGGGGGCTGGTCTTTAGCTGGTGACCCTTTTCTGGAGGGGCCTTCCCACACAGCTGCTGCTCACCTGCTTTAGACTAGCTCCTCTTAAACTAAGAAAATAACCGAACTGCCCTTTACATGCACTGCAACACGTAGGGAAAGGCCGCAGACAGTGTGAAGCAGGTGTTTGGAATGGTGTTCACGATACCCGGAAAACTCTTAAAAGCCACAAAATCATACAGTGATTTTAAAGCAACATATCTAACTGCAAGAATGAGATGAGGTTTGAAATTTGGTATAACGACTAGGACGTTGAAAAATGAACGGACCCCATTGGTCAGAGGTCAGGGGCCACAGAGGCCCTGAGCTTACATAGGATAGGTGGAGAAACACTTCCCTTGGCCTGTCCGACAAGTTACAGTGCGACGAACATCTCTGTGTTTCCATCTACAACATGCAGAAGATCTGCATCATCTCCACTGCAGAGAACACTGCCAGTTCCTTGAGTCGGGACCCCTCCTCGTAAGTTGTACTCCGGTCAGCATTGGGGGCTGGGGCCTTTCTGTCGCTCCGAGCTGCGCTGCGCTGGCTAGCTGTTCGGGCTGTCAAAGCTGACCTTTTTAATGCAAAGCCCCTCATTCGTTTTATAGGGTCTGCGGAGCGGAGGGTAATTGGCTTGCTGTAAGGAGGTGCTGAAAGTAAACCAGATTAATGGCGTTGATTGTCTGCAATTTGACTGGACAGGCTCTCCTCGGGCTGAGCTGAAATGGACACGGTAATATCGAGAGTTTACACGACAAAGACATGAGCAGCAAACTGACTTAATTGATTTCCCGTAACCTTATCACTTCTGATTAAAGTGAAACGGGGTTTTCTCCTCTGAAAAGGTTAGAACATATTGCACATGGAAATCACTGTCGATAATGGCAGTCTACCCAAAAGCAGGGACTTAATCAACTTCAGCCCTGTTTGTTTATTTTAAATGTGCGAAGAATCCTGATCTAATAGCCCAATACTGCACATGAAATTTGCTGTGTGGTTCAGCCCAGTACTCAATACACGTATGTTGAACATCAGGCACAAAAATATTTCTCTTGCTTATTTCTGTCAATTAATTTGAATCTTATCATTCGTGGTTAAAAAACAATGTAATTAAATTATCTATGATCACAAAAAAAAACTGTACTTTGGGGAAAACCTATAAATGAACAGATGTTTTGAATTATGAAAAATATGTTCTGTCTCAGATAGTGCAGTGAATGTTTTATCAGTGATTCTGCTACTCATTTAAGTCAACTGATTCTTAAAACAATGTCATTTTTTGCAATGAGTGTCAAATATAGCATAGGAGATGTATTTTTCGCAATTCACAAAGCAGATATGTCCGGATTTGACACATCATACATATATATTAGCCATTATCTCCACAGCAAAAAAGGAATGTTCCCTTGCTATTAGACATTATACAGTACACATACCCCCCCCCCCCCCCCACCTGACTCATGTTGTACTGGTGGCTGCAGTCAATATTCATTTTTGATACAGGCATACACTAAAGCACAAGCCATTTGCGCAGTGCAGGCCAGCATTGAGTGGTTCAGTCCCACCTTTACTCCATGTGTGTGGAGTTTGCATGGTCTGTCACGAGGGGATCCTCTGGGTACTTTCATACATCCTGTGGTCCAAGGACAGGCTGTCAGCCAGCATCTCTAAATTGCCCAAAGTGTGATAGTGTGTGTGCGCCCTGCAATGTGCTAGCATCCTGTCCAGGCCACACCTCCTCCCCCTGCTCTGTGTTGCAGACTCCTTCTTAACCAACTATGACCAAGATAAGCAACCTGGTGTTGGATGGATGGATGGACAAGACACATCATCTTACAAACTGGTGACCGTGCTCAAACATCTGCTTTTGCTGTCCATCGATTATGTGAAATGTTTAAAATAAAGGAAATAAACAAAATAGAATATACCATGATTTTGCATGAATATAAAGTGTTGAAGTATAGATTTCACAGAGGCAGCTATGCACCACAAAGAGAGCATGTATGTCATGGAGAAAGTGACCAGAGTTAAGAATCAGGCAGGAGAAGGAGCAGGACGCTCTCACAGGCTGCTCCGGGATGACAGCGCTGAGGGTCGCACTTACTTTTCCGAGAGCCAGAATCCCAGGAGTCCGCTGAGCGCCGAGGCAAACCCAAGTGCGGCGGGCCGACTCGGTGGGCGCGGATGTGAGCGGCGTGGCCCCCGCTGAGCACTCTGGCCCTGTGTGTCCGGATTTGACACGCCGGAGGTGCGGAAGTGTGCATTGGGGACGGTCACGCGCACAGACAGGGTGCTGTCAAGGATTGGCCTCGACGTGTGGAGGGATACTGCCATCTAGTGATTCCAAATGGAGCAGCACCAGACAGCTGGCGTCCCATATGTCACCTTTGTGCGCATTGATATCATGCAGATACAGGCACAAAGTGACCATAACAGGCTAAGTAGTAAGATGTCATGATCCTCTTCAGATAAAAACTAAAACAGTGTAAAACAAAACAAATTGTAAAAGTTTATTGGAATACTTAAGAAATGACACCACACCACATCTTTCAAAAAAAGAACTTGGTTCCACTAAACAGTCACCACAACAAAACAGAAACAGTTGTTATTCCACATCTCCCTTTCCTTCAAAATTCATTGTAAGTTTGTTGGACATTTACTCATCTTTTCCATTTCTCAAGCAACAGAACATCAGTCAGCCACAAAATCCAGGAGCTCACACCAATATGGGCGCTTTTCCACCACACAAAGTATGGTACTTTTGGTACTAGTTTTTCATTGATTTCCGGTTGAGTACCAGTACCGAAAGTGCCAAACCAGCTGGGGTACTTCTTTGGTACTTCGGTACTTTGGGGTGGGACTTGCAAACGAATTTGCTGTCGATTGGTTATGCAAATAGCCTGCCGCTGAAACACAGAACCATCTTTTGAAAGACACAGCGAACAGTGAGAAACAGAATAAAAAACAGTAGAAACAAAAATATATAAAAAGTAAAACTGAAGGATGGGCAAAAGAGGAAACATGGGCTTTAATCGCTGTATGGTCGGATGAACTGATCCAGCGGGATTTGGACGGCATTGCCGACTCAAAATAAAAAGTATTTGCTGTAATAGCAAGCCGCTTGGAAGAAAGGGGGCACACCAAACAATCAAAAAACTTAAGCAGGACTACAGGAAAGTGAAGGATCATAATAACAGGAGTGGCGCCGACAGGAAAACAAACACATACCGGTACCAGTTTATACGCCAGTGGAAAACTGACACCTGGTGCGGTGGAAAAGCGCCCTATGTTACTACGTTCATCCACTTCCCAGAGTCTAACACCTAGACGCACAACAGACAGGGCTGCACAGACTGAGGCTCCTGGGGGGGGTGGTGTTGGCAGATTGATCATCTGGGCACCTCAAAGTCTTCCCTCTCTCCCCCCTTATGGGCCGCCCTGATTGTGGAAACATCTTTTTCTATGGAAATACTCGGCTTGTCACTTTGGCCTGACTACAGGTCACTGAGGTTGCAAGGTTGTCAAAAGCAAAAAGCACAGCAAGTCAAACAGGAAAAGCAGTGTCAGGGCAGAGCATGCGCAGAGACTTCCTAAACTTGGCCACAAGGGGGCAGCAGGAAACACATGGCAGTCCTAAGAAAAAAAAAACCTGCAGCAGCAATCACTGTACATTCCTAAAATGGGAGACTTCAAACAGGTCAAGAAAGCTGTGTCAAAGAGGTGAAGGGGCTGAGTCAAAGAGGTTAAAGGGATGTGTCAAAGAGGTCTAGGGACTGTGTCAAAGAGTCAATGGGCTGTATCAAAGAGGTCTAGGGCTGAGTCAAAGAGATTAAAGGGCTGTGTCAAAGAGGTCTATGGGCTGGGTCAAAGAGGTCAAAGGACTGTGTCAAAGAGGTCAAAGGTCTGTGTCAAAGAGGTCTAGGGGCAAATTGGAAAATGGCTGGTTGTTTCATTGCCTCAACCAGTCTCACCAAGACTGAGTACCATCACTTCTGCCACCAGTCCGGTCTCAATCCTCTTTTTTGTCAGAGGTGCTGTCTTCCTGCGTGTCCTCAGGGCAGACGCTGTTGGCGGGTCGGCTGGGCACAGGCTCCGTCCCCTGCAGGGCTTGGTACCGCTGCAGCTCCAGGTAAGTGGTGAACAGCTTAGCGTATTCAGGATGGGTCAGCGCAAAGGTCCGGAACTCCTCTGGTGAGAGGCACAAACTTGCTTTAGGGGAAGCAGCCATTGTTAGAAATTATTTTGTTGCCATTTATCTTTGTCCCTATGTGTGTGAGATGGCACCTAGGCCGTTCCAAGGTTTGTGTACATAAACATGTTTTTCCACTGCTTCACTTACCATAGAGTTTCAAAAAAGCTATCTTAGAACAGTTATTGCAGAACCACACATGCCTGCACACCCAGCCGCCTAGTTCTGCCTAGCAACAGCAGGCACCAGTAGATGTGCTCACGTGCTGTTTTACTCTAAGTTATCATGTGAGTCATTTCTAATAAAAGAAGCTACGAGGGGAGTGCCCCTTCGAAGTCGGCCGAGTCAAACTAAGGGACAAGTCCCTGTAACCTCACCGGGCTTCCCTCGCAGCGAGTAAAAGGTTCACCGGTGTTGTGTTTCGCTTTGTCTCCAGAGATCGGTTAATTAGTCAGCGGGGGTTCACCTTTTTGATTGAACCCAACAGCCATGGCTTTGAATATTCAGGCTCAGTGAATTTTACTTACAGGCTGTTGTTCTCTGTGGAAACCAATCGATCGATCAACGGGCCAGATTTAGTAATGATTAAAAGACATGGCATGGAGCGCTTGGACCGGCTCAGACGACAGTGCTAAAATGAGCCATATGCCATGCATATTTCATGCAACTAAAGAAATTAATAAGAATTAACTTAAATACACTGGTACACTAAATTTCTCATGTATGTTTGTGTTATTTATTGAGTGGTAGGGAAGTGTTGTGGGCGGGGCGGGGTGGGGGACTTAAACCATGGTAAGTACATAAAAAAAACTGCAATATTGGAATATACAGTTATCACACTGTTGCAACCCTCTTCTGCTCTAAACAAACACTGAACAAAGAAATGCCAAACTTAAAAGGACAAAATACTTTATTAGGATTCAAAAGGCAGAAATGTCAGACCCCAGGGTACTTAAATTTAAGACTTAATACCACTTAATATGAAATTTATTGCCAAGTTCACAGCCATACTGGCAAAAGTAGGAAGTATGTAAAGAAAAATCAGGATGGATTTTAAGCCAGAGAAAATAATTATTCACCAAGTACTGGGATATGCGTGACCCACTCATACTTTGGCTGAAAGTGACACTTGCCAATTCTGAGGTTACGAGCCAACTTTACCTTGTTAGTAGCCATGTGTGAAACATTTTGTTTTCATTCAACAAAAAAACAAGACTTTTGTAAATAAAATTCACTACTTCTAAGGCCTTAATTTGAGAATATTAAACAACACTTTTTACATACTTATAAGACCCTGCGGATACTCTGAGTCCTCATAGGGGAAGGAAGTTGTTTAACTACCTCCACTCTTTGCATGCCATTTACACAGAGAAGTGAAAATGGCTCCCTGCTGCCTCAGAGCCGCCCAAATCCCCACTCACCGTAGGTGATGTGTCCAGAGCTGTCAGCATCGAACTCGCCGAAGAGCCGGGACACGTCCAGCTCGGGGAGGCCCAGGGCGGAGCGGATCAGTGCCGAGAACTCACTTTGCGTGATGCTCCCGTCCTTGTCTGTGTCAAACAGCTGGATGTGAGCGATAGAAAGAATGAAGAAAGGAATGGAAGAGGATATATCACTTCACAAAGTTCAGTCTACAGATAACAGCTGTCAAACATTAATAAGATACTGAAGGGGAAATCCACTGGAGAGGGGCCTCTGACTGCCTGTGGGCCAGGTATGCCCCCCCCCTCCCTGAATACACCCACCCCACCTTGAAGGCCGTCTGGATGGTCTCGTCGGTGTTAGCAGGCCGGCAGAGGATGGTCACCCCAATGACGTACTCCCTGAAGTCGATGGTTCCATCTCCATTCTAGAGAAAGAGGTGAGATCAGCCCTTTCACAGCGCCTCATGGGGACAATTACCACGCTGATTCAACAGCACATAAAGGAAAACACATCGGCCAGTAGACTCAAGGTTACCCAAGGACTGAGCTACAGAGTAGAGAATAAAGTGGTGATTTTGGCAAGGGTGGCCAATCGGTTAGGGAAGTGTGCTTGTGACTGAATGGTTGCTGGTTCGAATCCCCAATGAGCAAGGCCGCACCCCCATACCCTGCTCCCTGGGTGCTAAATAATGGCTGCCCACTGCTATGTCACATATGGGTTAAATGCAGAGGACACATTTCACCGTGGTGAACTTTCATTTAAATAGTAGAAATATAAACAATTATATTGTATAACAAGCCATTTACCATAAAACAAGGCTATGCATTTATTTAAAGTCCAAATGTGTGAAAGCAAACCAAAGAATTTGTAACAGGATTATAAATAAATGTGATGCAGTTCCTGTTTGCTGCCACTAGAGGGTGTTGTGTGCACACTCACTCACCCTGTCAAAGAGGCTGAAGAGCTCCTCCAGCGGGGGGCTGACGGGCAGCTTCAGGAACTGGGCAAACTCCTCCAAGGTGATGCGGCCGCCCTGGCAGGACTGGGCGATGGCACTGAAGCCCTCCAGTTCCTTCTTCACGTTGTCCCACTTGAGGCTGTAGCACGAGGAAGAGTGCTTTGGTAATGGCGATTCCTCAAAACCAGCGACTGGAGTTTCCCCGTGATTTGGCAGGAAAGGAACTCATCAGTGGTTATGCTATCGTCACTAAATGGACTAATCCAGTTACACATGGTTGCCATGCGACACAGAGTGAACGTGCAATTTCACACACACAGAAAAGAGGAAGGATTCAAACCGCCAGTGCTGGAGGTGCAAGGTGACATCGCTGCCCACCGAGCCACTGGTCACCATTAAGGCTGAAGGAAGGCTCTGCTAGCAGAAGTGCAAACTGATTGGCTGCCAGGCAGATCGCCACCCGCCCCCCCACACACCCAGCTTACTTCAGCTTGCGACTGATCTTGGTGAACTCCACCAGGCCTGCCTCCATGGGCAGGGTTAGCTCCCCAGCAGAGATCATCAGGCGGCAGTCTTCATAAGTGTGGTCTGTCACTGGGACATGCAGGGCCCTGCCCACACACACACACACACACACCCATTATGTGACAGGCAGGAACACACATGGATAGTTACGGAAACAGACACGTGCAAAAGATGTTAGACATGCAGATTTCCTAACAGGACAGGCGTATACACACTAATGGAAAAAGTATCCCACAGAAACAACTCACACTGCAACAGGCAGAGAGACAGACAGATAGAGAGACAAATAGATAGATATACAGACAGATAGACAGACAGACAAAAAGATAGATAGATGATAGCAGAAATGTTAGTTACAACACAGTGCATAAAGCGATAACTTACACGTAAGTATCAGTAATGTCATGTTTGAGCAACTACTGTGAAATATTACAAAGTGTCAGCCTCTCTCAACTGGCCAGGAGCTACTTATCAAGGAACGGTGACTCTTACGTTGCCATGACGCTCCGCACAGCATTTGCAAATAGCATGGGGTTAGCCTTCTCTTTCTCCCCAGGAATCTCCGGGGGCAGGAACTGGGGGACAGGGAACAATGAGCAGTCAGTAGGGCGGCGCCGTGGACACAAGGTACCACCACTCAAGCTTGATGTGAAAGATGCTTCACAGATGCTCCTGAATTCGATCACAAACCTGGTCTTCTTACCATTTCCAATCCCAATATACAGTAAGAATCCCACTATTTCATTAGTGCTTAATAATTCATAGTCTCTGAACAATTATCATAAAGATTCAGGAACTTTGAGTGACCTCAGAGGCTGAGCACCTCTCCTGGGAAGAATCCCTGAACATTCAATTCAATTCAATTCAATTTTATTTATATAGCGCTTTTAACAATGGTCATTGTCTCAAAGCAGCTTCAC
>JAABNX020000008.1:11326472-11352211 GCA_015163995.2 Mormyrus lacerda
TTATGGGGACATTGTGTCCCCATAAGGATAGGTAAACCCGCTCACACACACACACACACACACACACACACACACACCCAAACACAGATGTGTAGTCATACCTTTGTGGGGACGTCCATTAATTTCTATATGAAAAACCGTAATGGCAACAATGACACCCTTAACCCCTACCCAGCCCTAATCTTAACCATAAGTAACCAAACCAAATGCAAGATATTTGACTTTTTTTTTTATTGCAGTCACAGGTTTTTATCAAATTGAGTTTCCCCTTGTAGGGACCGAAGAAACGGCCCCCAGAACATTAAAATAACCGGTTTTTATTACATTGTGGGGATGTTCCCCACAAAGTAACAATGTAAAATCAGAGGTCGCAATTTCAGGTCCAGAAAGTAAAAATCCAGACCTTGATTATCTTTCAACCAACTAGTTGAGTATAAAGAGTCACAGTCACAGAGTACTCAACTGCTTGGTTGAAACTAAATCTTGGTCGGGATTTGTACTTTCTGGACCTGAAATTTCCACTTCTGTGTAAAATATATCTGACCCCCTCCCCACACACACACACACACAATAACGGTGACAAACCGGACAAGCCACTCAATGCTGGTTCCCCTCCCGGTCACCTTCCTGCTTTCCAGAACGGTTTCCCATGAAATGCAGCTATTAATTTCAGTCACAAGAAACTGTCTCTGAAACATGTTAATGTATTTATGAATATGTATCGTAGTCGAAAACTCTTTAATTAAATGATTATGTATTACCCAAAATCTTTTAATATAAGTAATACTGTGAAACATGTACATTGTACATGTACAATTACATGTACAATTTAGCAGTTTGATTTGCATGTAACACTAATGTCATCTTGTATGCATTCCCATCACCAGAAAAGCCTAAAAGCGTAGACAGTTGAAACAGCTTAAATGTGCCCGGTACCTACTTTGAGTTTGAGGCCCGTTGTGAGTTTTAAATCTTGCGCAAAGGGATTAAGCACAGCCGGCTGCAGCAGGGACTGCTGTCGCGGCAGGCTGAACACTCGCTGCCGCATTCTCGCTGATCTTAAGCCGGGACGCTCCCGATGCGCATCTTTCCTCGGTCGCAGGTATTTTTTCGTCCAACTTGAACGAGTTGATTCACATCAGCGACGTATCGGGAAGGAGGGAGGGGGGACTTCGGGGACTTTCAGCGCCACGCCTCCGGCGCGCAGATCGGCGTAATCCTCTTTTAGAAGAGTCACTTCCTAGTTTCTGTATGTGGTAATTAGTGTTACGGGCCATGCAGCGTGTTTTGAGGTGCGTATTACATAAATGATAAGAGTGCATTACTTTAACGCGTGTATCCTGCTTTTTTGTTTGTAATGATGCCCACGAAATACTCATTTATAAACGGAACACAACATTTTAATTATTGGCCAGGCTATTCATAATAACTCGTATTTTTGTTTAGCGTATGTTTTTGTGAAACAGTGATATGCCGCCTCTTATGTCTCGTGCAAACGGAGAACGATTCGCTTTTCTCCGCAATACTGACTACTGTCACTAGATGTCAGCATTCGCGAAGAATAACTTCACCGGCATGGTTCGTTTTTAAGTAAAGTTTCAAAAAGATACTCCCCACCTAGAATAGAATAAAATAGAAGCTAAAGATTTCCCGAAGATCGTCGTAACGACAATAACGTGCAGACGCGAAATCACACAACGAACTGTCCATATTAGTGAAAATGCATGCATTCAAAGAAAAGATACTGTTTCTTAGGATACTGCAGAAATAATCACTGATCTGGAAAAGGTTTTGAATGTTGCCCATGCAGCCTGAATGACGTTAAATTTCATAAACGTGGTTTGATTTTTGTTTTTTATTTCTTTTTTTTTTTTTCAAACAATGTATATTGCCAAAGTGCACAGAGCAAGACCTAGTTATTTTCAAATAAACAAAAAACAACCAAACAATAGTGAAACAATACAAAGATTATTCAACAAAACTTTCATGATATGTTCCCACCATGCAGCACGCTACACACAACCATCAGGCAACCAGTGCCATGACACCCTCTGTATTGTTAGTGAAACGCAAAAGACCGATACAAAGAGCTGTTTCGACAGTTATATGGTCCAAACTTTTCTTCTGGACAGATTTATAAAAAAAAAGTACAAGAGTACTGGGATGGAAATGCATCATAGTGAATCTGACAGATAAAGGACTATTTTACAGCAAAACCCAGCCAAGTAAGTTGGGCCCCTGTGCAGTCAGGGCTTTACCTGCTGCACAATAAGGAACAACCACATCAGAAAAGAGTAGTAAATACTACAGAGTACAGAATTTCTTCTTTTTATTATTTTTTTAATCAGTTTTTTTTTTTTTTTAATCAGTTTTAGCCTAGACCTTCGTCATACCTGACGTTTATCTTTTTAAGATTACAGATGAAAATTTGTTATTAAACAAGGGACAGTTTTTCCGTTTATGTGTTTTATTCCACAGGCAAGAGTTGAGTTTAAGGTCTAGACCAGGCCCTTGGGTAAGCAAGGGTGTGACGATGCTCGACTGTGGCGAGATTAGTCCAGTATGTGGGTGCAAGTGTTGCTGGTGCTCTGCTTCAGCCGTTCGTGGTGACCTCAGATATGCTGGGGAGGGGCTGGGCCCCCTGGGGAGGGCCACAAGGGGGCAGAGAGGCCAGAGCCAGGGTCCATGCTGTTGCTCAGCAACCGAGCCAGTCTGCTTTCACGTCCCCAACCTTAACGATCTTCAGGGTGGAGTCGTCCAGCCTCAGATAGTAGGAGTCTTTGAAGAAGTAACTGTACCCTAGAAAAATGAAAATGCAGAAGGTGACCATTTTAGCATCATCCTAAATCAGTACAAAAAGTACAGGAAACACACCACCAAAATAGGACATGTAAAAAAAATGTAAAAATGACCTTTCTGCTTTGCAGAAATAACCTCAATCACAGGGAAGAGAGAAGCTTCTACTATTTTGACCTGGGAGGGGTATACCTCGCCAAATAAACCCCCCTGACTCAAAAACACAGTGGTACTCTCCCTGCCAAACCAGCTGCAGACTGCCTAATTAACGCCTAGGCCCAGGGGTGTTTGTGGGGAGGCACAGGAGGGGGCTCAGTATTAAATGCTGTTTTCCATCATGCATGCTGCATGCTGCGTATGCACATACTGTAGGGGGGCGTGGCTAGAGTGTGGGCCACATCAGCAGGCCTCCCATTGGCAAGTGGCTGACAGGACTACGCCCATTTACAGCCAGGAGCCCCAGGTAATAGGTGAATCAGCCCAGAGTGCACAAAGGCTGTATTCTATTCTTTTGTTTAATCCCAGTAGATTAAAGAGGATGGCCAAGTTCCCATAGCCTGTTTGCTCATAAACAAGATGCAGCATATTGCATTCTTGATCCAGAAACTTCTGCAAGACTCTTTTTACAGTGACAGCACTTCTCTTTTTTGTGGCCCAGTTTAGCTCAACCATGGCTGCCGTAGGCCGCTGTTGTTGTTGGCGATGAGGGCCCAGACAAAATAAGACCTGGCCGGCTGCCTGGCCGCAAGAAATGCATGCATGTCCGCAAAAGGCCTTGGAGCAGACAGTCGCAGTCTTGCATCAGGGGCTGCTGCTAAGTGTTTCGTCTTACCATTTCCACTCAGGCTGAACGCGGCGTCCAAGTTGTCCGGGATGCCGTTCCAGGCGTCGGCGATAAGCTTGGGGAACCCTGGGTCCATCTTATTCTTTGCTTCGTTATACCTGGTTGGAGTTGGCAGGAGTTTCTCAGTATGTTTTAATTCAATGCTTTAAAACACCAATCAGCATATGCATCGTACTAAGGAGCAAAAGGGGAACGTGTCCATTTTAGTTTGTACACTCCTGTACAAAAGAATTAAGTCAGATTGTAGATTATGTATTACCCTTTCTGGGAACTCTGGGAGTCCATTCAGAACAGACAAAGATTTATATTAATAATAAAATTCAGTCCTCAGAGAAATTTTGAGAAGAAATCACTAAGGTTCTGATAGACGCTAGCGTTTGGACTCCACTGTGAAAGCTATACCTCCAGAACTTGTCCCCAGAAAATATGTAGGTCTTCTTGCTCTTCCCAAAGGAAAAGGCTGCATCGACGCGCTGCAGGGTGTCAGGCAAGCCCAGCGATGGCAGCCCCTTGGGGTACCCTGGCTCCAGGGTGCTGGCGGTGTAGATCCAAACTTTGTTCCCTGAAAACACAGTCAGGAGTCAACCAGAGCGGACATGTTGAGATGGACATTTCAAACACCATGGGGGATTCTGATCACTGAAGGACTTTAGGTGACTGAGGACTTTTATTTAATATTATTGCTTACTTGTTCACCCATGCTTTAGTCAACAATATGTACGAAAAGGAAAAAAAAATAATATAATCACATAATCACCCTCACTGCCACTGTCATGACAACGTGTATTGGAGCATGGAGTTAAGGGAGTAATTTTTCTAGAAAGATCCATTATGTCACCGGGTTTTATGAGGCTCATAAATAGAGAAAGTTGAACTTCAATTGAGGATAATCCTAATCTTTTATTACCAGACATTAATAATTTTTAAGGGCAAATATGTTGTGGTTTGGCTAAATGGGTGTGATGACCTTCAAAAGAAACAGAAATAATATGAAGTTAAATCTTCCCGTCATTGGTATAAGTTTTTTATGAAGTTATATGACATCTGTCCATTCTTTTTCTATCACGGCCGTGTGGTGGTGAGTATCCCAGGAATCACAGGGCATAAGGCAGGTACAGAAGGGCCAGTTCTTAACACAAAGAGCAATTCATAGAACCTAATTCATCTCAACCACTGTGAGCGGAAGCTACACATTCACAGAAACAAATCCACACAAACACAGGGACAACATGAATTTCCCATAGAAACTCTATCCAGGTGCAGCAATTGTACCCACAACCCAGGTGCCACCCATCGCATGGTGACAAACTAGAGCCCTCGCTGTGGGACCTTTTGATTGGTCCAGGGCACAACATTTAATCCAGCATGGTCAGGTGACCAGATGCAATGGGCGGCATACCTGAGAAAAACACAGACTTTTCCTCCAGCGGGTTCTCGTATGCGGCGTCAATCTTCTCCGGCAGCTCGCCCCAGAAGGTGGCTGTCAGCATTGGACCGCTTGGCTTGGCCTTGAAGTTGGACGACCGGAATATGAATCTGCGGGGACAGAGTAAAGAAGGAAGAGAGAGAGAAAGAGAGAGAGGAATTACAGGGAAATGTCAGTGGGGGCCCACAATGGCCTGATTCATCGGAACATCTGTTCCTTGTTATGGCCGCAGCTGGAATGCCAGGGGCGCATGCCAGAGCCTGCCCGAAATTCGGTGAGGAAACAATACAGACGTCCTAGTCTTCCTTGTGACCCATTTTACGGAGCCAGAATACTTCTGAGGTAAAAACGGACATAAAACCACGTGAACACCTAATTAATAAAGAGAAAAGCAAATGCTAACGTGTGAATATTAAGAAGTTTCTGCTTCAGAGTGAAACTAGATACTGGACCTGGTCTTGAAGCTGTCAGAGTACAATGTACGATTTCCATTTATAAGCAAAGGGAGTCACACTTTGGAAGGGACATCAAGGGTGTTAAAAAGCTGCAAGTACCCTAATAAACAGTTGTGTGTGAGCTTCAAATGCGATTCTTGAGGAGAAATTGGGAACTAATCACTTATTTTTGGAATTAATTCTAATTCTTGTTCCAGAGAGACGCTCTTCCCTTGGGAGGATGCCCTGGATTCCAGCCCCCACCTCCTGGTGAACCATGCCAGCTTGGGGCACATTCACGATTACCTAGGAGACCGGATAACCAATCATCCCCCAGGAGAAAGTCGGCGGGTGGGGGCTGAGCTTGAACCGAGGGCCCCCAACCATCTCAAAACTTGAGAGGGTGAAACGTGATGGGACACAAGAAAGGTGCATTTGCCAAATGGCCATCAGCCATAACACACAGCTAGGAAATGCTGTGTGCAGAGCCACAACAAGCTGCTAGCACAGAGGACTGAAAAGCTGCCTGTCAGGGATGGAAAAAAAACATAATGAATTCGGCCCATTCCTTTAGTTAACCTCAGCCACGCCGGGCAGGTCTTCACCTTCACAAAGTTATTCTGCAGAGTGGCGAGCGAAGGTTCCTCCGAGACTCGATTAAGTGTAAAGTGACCCAGCTTCTGCCACTTCACTCTCTTTCCTCACATCTACATATCGACTCATGCCTCCGTCTCACTCTCTCTCCAGGGAACCCAGTGCCCAATCCCTAAACCATCTGCTTTAGTCCGCTGTAAATAACTGAATGCTAAAGTCATCCGAAACTCAATATCGGAAAACAGTCGGCTGGGGAAAGAATTTCATACGGTGATGCATTTATCAGCACCCTTCCTGAGGTGTCTTCCCACTTTTCCAAGCAAAAGACTTGTAATGCTACAGTACAGTCCCACAAGTTTATGAACGTGGCAAGAGTGCCATTACTGGTATCCTTCTGTCCATTTGGAATATTGAGCCGTGGAAGGGCTGGTTTGTGAGGTTCCACAGAAATACCTTAAAAACTGAGACATTTTGATGTCTCATCTTGACAGAATGAGTCCTGAACCCTAAATAGGTACTGCTCTTAATCAACGTGTTCCCCCTGTATGGTAAAGCCCAAAGATGAGGTGGGAGATCATACTGGCTGGACTAGCAGGTTCATAAGTGGCCAAAGAGACTTTCTACCTCCAGTACATACACCAATATAAGACAATAAGCTATATACATAAGGGTTACAAAGGGGCAGAACATTTCCAGAAACTTTCCATTCCATGGGAAGTTAGTGTGGGGAATTTCGGAAATACCCCAATTTGGAAACTTTCCATGGGAATTAACGGAAATATATGAGAATTAATGGGAAAATTCACAGAATTTTTGCAAACCTAGATAAAAGCATCTTTCAATCAACCCAGCGCTGATCAGTACCTTCATATTCATATTCTAATTTTATGAACATTGAAATTTCTTATGAAACTACCAGGGAGCATTTTAACCTCTATAACCGCAAAATACGAATTAGCATACAAAGGTTAAAATGCACGTTAATTTCTTGCCATATCGGCACAAATGCACATAAAATACGTATGCATTCACGCTGTTACAACAAACGATTGCCGCACGTATCGCCTTTAAAGGTGCATGCGTACTTGCATACCAGTTACCAGTTATGTCCATCCCTGTATATAACAGGTCACAAAGTCCCACATTCGTAATCCGAAGCCACGGCTGGAGAGCAGAGCGCACTAGCACAGTCTGCTTGCTCTGAAGGAAAATAAATCTTATTTCAACAAGTAGAAGCTGAGTCTGGACTCACAGGCCTCTAGGCCAGACCCAGATAGTCTTCATTTTTATTACTGTGAAAGGGGAGTCATTCGCCTTGGAAGCCAAACCAAAAAGCTGCTAAATGCTAACAGCGAGTCGGGATTTTAGCACGCGATTCTTGTGCTTCTGCACGAGTGAGCGCCTGTGTGGAGCAGCTGCCTTTTTTACGCAATACTTCTCAGCCGTCCTCCCAGGACGTGAGAAAAGCAAAGCAGAGTTCACCTGGCGAGCTTCGAGTCCAGAGCCCTCCCACACACATTATACTGCGGGACATAGCGAGTCACGTAGAGTCAGCACTCCTGATTCTTCGATTGGCGTTTATTAAGCACACAGCACTTCGTTTTTACCTAACGGAATAGTACGCGGCCACACCAAAATAATACCTGAAATGCACTCATGGAAAGGTCAAAACAGCCGGTCAAATGGCTTCTGGCTTCTATAAAACCTTACGAGCAAAGGGCCAGATGTCTGAGATATTGGGGAAACAGCATAAAGCCGCCAAATAAAACACAAAATAAGGGGAATGAGAATAAGGCTTAGTAGCAGGAACAGTTTGATCTACTGGGTCACGTGCCTTCACTGATGCAGATGTTTGTGCTGGGTTCTGAAATGGCAGAATGTTCCCTGTTTCACCAAGACAAACCTTAAGCCAGTATCCACTGATAAAGTGAATATCTAGTATTATAAATTCTCTTAGCCTGAGGTACGACGGTTTATATTTCAGGTCTCAAGCACATTTGTCTTCCACAGCAGTTCAAATCTACATAACGTGACCAAAACAAATCCATGTTACTTAATTATAAGTGTATTCAGTCTCTGTATCAGTATCCAAACAATGTTTTTCATTAAAAGTAAAAGGAAACCATCAGTTCCCTGCTGAAACTGCTGCCCCCGCGACCCGACCTCGGATTCAGCGGAAGATAATGGATGGATGGATAGTTTTACCTGTCTTTAAAGAAGAACGTCTCTCCTCTGATCTGAGCCACTGCGTCAAAAACAATGTCCTCATTGCAAAGGTCCATGGGAGTGACGGGGCCCTGGGTAGGAGGCAGGGGTTTGCCGGTTGGCGCTCCTGAGAAGGGGAGAGGATCACGTTGTCATCGGGGGAAACGCTACGCCCTGTAGTCCTTGCTGAGTAACCTCGTCCTACCATATAGCTCCTGGATGCCTCGGATGTCGTCGTTGGACAGTCTGAAGTTCTTCGTGTAGGTGTAGATGGGAGCCATTAAGGCACCGGGGTCCTGGGAGTGCTCCAAGCCGAGGGCATGACCAAACTCATGGGCTGCCACCAGGAAGAGGCTGTACCCTGGGGGCAGAACACACACGCACATTCTGTGAGCAATTGTCTGCACACTGTTAAAAACACTATCGGTTAGTCCAAGTAATCAATCGTGCAGCAGTTCTCCAAAATGTGTCCTCCTACACTTTCTTGCAGTAGTATGATCATTATTACTTCAGCTATGCACCTGAGATAAGCCTGAACAGGAAGAGGAATAGGAATATGTCAAATCCCAGTTGGAACTCTCTTGGGCTAGATCTCAGGTCTGAACACTTTCGGCAGGGACTTCATACCCTGATCAGGGCAGAAGCCCCACTTGCGGTCCTCGTCGTAACTCTTAGAAGTTGCGCACCACATCTTCCCATCGTTACGGCCAGAGCTGGTGCACGCATCATAGCTGTTGCCCAAGAAGGTGAAGGGGAAGACACAGGGGGCACCTTCTGCATTTCCCCCCATCGTCGACAAGGCTGCTCGTGAGAAAAAAAGAAGAACATAGCAGATCTGGGGCTGGCTGGCGTTCCACCGGTATGCTATTTGCTACGTGTCATCAAAATGCTCCGAATGCGGTACTTAGGTCAGGTCACTCTGTCCACTGATCTGAGCCTGATCATGAGGAAACAGCACAGCGGGAACGGCTGTGCTTATTTGCGGGGTTGTGAGCCTCTGTGGGCTTTCTGGATGCCACACTGCAGTTATTTCCTGGGATAACAAACCAGATCCAAAAAAGGGGGGGGGGTCTTTCTACTCTCTTTCGTCGTTTTGTTTCTGCATGTATTAAAACACCGGAAGGGTCTCTGTCCCACAGTGGAGGTTCCCCGCTGAGAGACAGAAAGACCGAACAAGATAAACCACCAGGGGTCTTTGGTAGGAGTAGGGAGGAACAGTGCATAGTTACTATAAAAATGCTGTTAAAAAACAGCATCGAGGATCTAAGGGGTATAAGAGGACTGAGGTAGGGTTGGGTACCGGCAACAGATGCCCATCTTTTTGGATCAAAATGAGTGCAAGCAGTGAAAACAATTGAGTTTTGTGTCTTTACTACTGACTTGCTTTGCTCTTCAGTGAGCCTCTGAGTACTGCATCAAATTCCATTAGAACAGGGCACAAACCAAACACAGCTTTCAAACGAAGGAATTTCCCTCCCTTGTCGCAACTTTTCTATTTGAAGTGGAGGCTGGATGTCATAGGATGGGGTGAGCGGGGCGTGGCCAGATTGTCCTCCTGAAATATTTGCATGTCTCCCTCCTATCCAACCAATGAAAAACCCGATGTCAGCTGTGGTCCCTCCCCCTCTATCTGCACCCCACCCCCATGCTCCGAAATGCATGGAACAATGGAAAAAAACCCAGACCAGAGCTCAGTAAAACCTTTACAGCCTCCCAGCATAAAGTCTCTACAAACAGAACATTCTTTCAGAAAAAGCCACAGTGGTTTATGTACATTTGCTGCTGCAGAGGTCACACATGTCAGCTTTAACCGATTCATATACCCTCAACTTTTGTCTAAGGCTGAGGTTTACAATCTGTTCTTTTTATTGACTTTACTGTACAGAAAATACTGGCGTGCCATTCTCTAAGGACCATCTACTGCTCCCCCCAAACAAATGTGTAATAATGTCAGTTCCGATGATGTCATGCCCCTGTCTTCCTGATGCCCCCCCCCTACTGTACCCATGGTTATTATGCACAGGAGAGTCTCAGGGTCTGGTAAGTGGGCCACGCAAACACACCGGTCTCAGGGCAGAAGCCGTAGCTCTTGTCGCGGTCGTAGTCCTCGGTGGTGCTGCACCAGCGGTACCCATCCCCACGACCCACGGTGGTGCAGCTGTGGTACTTCTCCCCCTGGAAGGTGAAGGGGAACTTGCACGGGGCCCCATCGCCGTTGCCGCCCAGGGTGAAGAGCACTGTAAACACAGCGTGACAGGGTGACCCACACTGGCAGCGGCAGTGAAGCTAACGTTGGCGGTTGTAGCAGTCAAGCTAACATTAGCGGTTAAAGTGCCATGACTGGCTAACCGTAAAGTGACTGTGTTCCAGATGCTGTGTGCTGTTAAAGCCTTGCACAAGACTCTACAAATAGTTTATATAACAGCAATCATAACCAATGAGTAATGTGATATACACTCTGTGGTCAGTTCATTACGCACACCTATATGCTAACGCAAGCAGCCCGCTCCAGTAAACAGTGAATCATGTGGTTTCAACTGAGTACATCTAGTTACACAGACTGGGTCAAGATGGCCGGTTACTGTTATTCTAAGTAGGTGGGCTCAGGTGCCTCATCAGTGATTTTAAAGCGGCTGATGCCAGACTTGGCAGTTCCCGCATTCGCAATCCAGGGATTTTCACACCCGACAGTTCAGGACGACATCTGCAAAAACACAACTTCTCAACCCTTCAAGTGGCACTGCTGAGCCCATAACCATGAAGGCGGCTGCTGACCATTCAGTGTCCTCTGATAACAACCCTTCAACCTCATTTTAATGCCGCATTTCACAGCACGTTGAACTGAGTATAACTGTGCATGCGACAAATTAAACCTGAAACACACATATACTAAAGCATGTTGCAAGCAATTGTAAACGCTTGATTATTATACCAGTAAATCCAGCTACATACAATCTAAGTGATGGTTTAGATATTATTACTGGTCTAGATATGCCATAATCAGGATTGTTGTGAGCACACTGTAGCTGCTAAAGCAAGGCAGATAGCAACCAAAGAGAAATATTAAAGCAGGGTGCTTGGTTCATGCAGTGCCTAATATGGCTTGTCTGACAGCAAGCCCAGCCAGAAGCTCGTCTGCCTGCTCTGCTTGAGCGGAGGCCAGGGGCCTGAAAGGGGCTTAATTAGTCACCAGCCGTGGTTCGCCGAGTGACGATGCTCAGGAGCGCCCCCTGTGGCTGGCCTGTCACAGGAGTTAGCTACCCGCTCCTTTGTTTCTGCCACTTCTTCAACTTTGTACCACTTGGAAATGAAATTCTTAAAGTGATGCAACCCATTTAACCACGAGCTAAAAAACCGAATCTGGTAATAGCGTAGAGGTAAAAAAAAAAAACAAACATGATTGTTTAAAAGGAATTTTTAGGAAGGGCTTTTTGCAGCTGTTCCTGCAGAGGTGATAAGATGTTGTTTGTCTGTCTTCGGCTTTGGACCTCACAAGCTGTGGTGAGGGTGATTCACGCTTTCCGTAACTCCCCGATGTTTTTCACGTTTACTTAAAGCAGCTGGACCTCGTTTCCCCGTTCATCGCTACTTTTAATCGCTATTGCGAAAAGCAGCAGTTGGGAGGGAGCTTCAAAGCAGTGACCACATTGCAATCAGCAATCTTTCAGCTCCCGCAAGCAGCAAGAAAACTACAAATGCTATTGTTAGGCGAGGAGTTTAACAAGACTGGGAAACCCCAAATCCCATCCATAACATTACCATAGAGAAGACACTGCGTTTCATAGATTCTGATACTACAGTTATGATATATGTACAAAAAACAACATAAATGCTAAAGCTACTCAAGTGATACCTTTAATAAAATATACATACACACTCATATTAACATAGAAATATTTGCGTAATTTTACAGAAAATTCCTGTTTCTCTTTACCTTAAACTAGTGGGTTTTAACAGGCAGGTTTCTTGATTCCTATTTTTGCAGAACACTGTCATGGACACTTATAATAAATATATACACTTTAGCTGAAGAGTCATTTTACCGTATTTCAGCACCCAAAACCGCTTTTAGCTCCAGCTGTATTGCAGAAGCACACTAGGTCCTCCGTCTGCTCCGTAATGAATTGTTACTAAGGAGCACAGGTTGCTGATGCCCACATGACACGCAATGTGGAGATGCCCTGTGGAGTTTTTACGCCATCGCATGGTCTCCAGCTGATGATCGTGCTCGCCACACACGGACCGGCCTTGGCGGGGCCTGTTTGCCTGAACGCCGAGTCACGCGATAATCGCCTTACAATCTGCTGACAGTGGAACACATAGAAAACGGCTTGGAGAAGGTGACCCAGCCCCTCGCCAGAAAGATTCTGAAACGAAGATGATAGCTCACCTCTTCTTCCAACCGGGGCTTAACCTTTTCTGTGTGAGTACGCACGTCACATCCTTCCTCACTAAGCTCACTTTGTGCATCTTCAAACTAACACTAACCTTATTTACTAATTTTGCTTAAAATGAACATGACACACGACTAAAAACACTTTAAGGGAAAAACAGCTGCAGAGCCCCTGATCCATGCAGCACAATCATAGATTTCTGAAGTAAAATGTAAATCTGTTTAGACAAAGGTTTCAGAGTCATTTTCCACAACTGCTAAGCCAACGAAGGGTCTGTGAGAAGCCTGGAAGCTATGCCAGGATGCACCGGATACAAGGGAGGATGCAGCCTGGATGAAATGCTTGCCCTTCGCTGGGCACACATTCATAAACGCAACATGTAACTTAAACACACCAGCTCACCAAAAACACCTGTTGTGAGACTATGGGAAACCAGGTGCACCCAGGAGAAACTCAACAAGAACATCGCACACAGACCCGGAATGGTGATTAAGTCCTCATACCCAAAAGTCTGACTCAATAGTGCAATCTAAACTGAGCCACTGCTGCTTTCTGAGCTAGTAAACAGAAAATAAGCACTTGTGAAAATATTGCACGGCTTTAGTGATTCATCAGCCGGAGGTAGAGTGCAGTACTTTACGTAGCTACTTTTGATATTTCTGTATTATTATTTTGTGCTGTACTACAATGTTTCCGACTTACCTACAAATTTAACTTAAAGACAGACTTAGGAACCGGATACGCTGGGGGCTGCCTGTAGCCCTAATGCTGTACACGGGGGTGTCTCAGCATAGGTCCTTAACTGCCCCCCCGCTGCTTCAGAGAACAGCTGATTCTCCTCTTCATTTCTCTCCGAACTGGACCCCAGAACATCCCACACAGAGCTGAGACACATTCTTGGTTTTACGTCAGTTAACAAACTTAAGTTCCGAATCGCTATTTTGGCATCATCATCGTGCTTTAATATATATATTTTTCCAGCTGTGCTGATATTTCCCCAAGCGTGGAATTTGAGTCTTAAATTTCTGTGAATTGCAAAAATATTGCTACTCAGAAGAAAAACTCTTTTGACTTGGTTTACATTAGGATGAGACTGAGCTTTAATTATCTTGAAGATTTATACTTTAAGATCAGTTTAGGTATACTCAGCATTCTTCAGCAGTCTGCCTGGGGAAACTAGAACATTCTGTCAGAGTACCTCAGCTGACAATGTTCATCCACAGTAACTGCAGGATACTTATGTTGAAATTAGGTTTTTTTCTCTGCTGTTGGTGTTTTCTTAATATAGTGACGTCTTTCGGAAGCCGGCAGACTCACGTTCATGCGGACAGAAGCCGTACTTCCCATCTTTCTCGAACTCGTAGGTCGTGGAGCACCAGAGGAATCCGTCGTCACGCCCCTGCGAGGTGCAGCTGCTGTACTCCTTACCCATGAAGAGGAACGGGAACTTACAGAACTCGCCCTCCGCGTTCCCGAACTTAACCTTCACCACTAGGAAAGGAGGATGAGACAGAGAGACGGAGAAAGAAAACACCAGAGAGAATGAACAGAGAAATAGTGTTTACATTAAAGATCTACTTCTTTCATATTCCATAGTAAAGAACTATCTGCTAAAATTAAAAGCAGCCAGACACAGTCCAGGTCGTATCCCTGCGTGGATGAATGTCCTTATTCCAGTTAAGGTTATCAACAACCACTTATTCCTTATCCATATTAGACAGGGGTGTGATTTAAGTTATTGTAATGTACGTCACTGCAGGCAATGTGAGTCTCTATGCCTGTGATCAGAAGGTCATTAGTTCAAGCCCAGCACATGTGCAGACCCTTGAGTAAGGCCCTTAACCCCCAGCTCTCTGAGCACTGCTATGGTTGGCTGCCTTTCAAGTCCACCTACAGAGAGCAAGTTGACAGAGATGTAAAGAGTATTTCCCCACAGGGATCAGAGAGGTGTCTGTTATTATTAGAAGCATCCATTCATGTCAGAAAATGATTGTGTACTCACCCTGTCCCTCTCCCAGCGTCCACTGCTCGTCATCATCGAAATGGGAGTCACCTCCAATGCCCTGGCCTGGCGCAAAGGCGTGTGCCAGCAGACCATCCTTCCCATCGAAGGGGTACCCATCACCGTGCTCTGGGACATGGCAATGCCACGGTCAGCTCTGCTGCAAACGCGCGAGGTCCGAAACCCGCCCTAGCTGGGATCATCCTCAGCCATCCCCTGCTGCCTGTCCACCCAGGCCTCCCAACCTAACCTCTGATGTTGGTGACAACAGCACTGTGATAGAACTGGAAGTTTTTTGGAGAAAAGAATGTGCTGTGTTTTTTAAAAAATACAGAATCCACAACCATGTGCTGAATAAGCTTTTTGAAGATGACCATGTAGACAAATATACACAAATTATATTCTAGAAACCCACAACCTTGACCAGGATAAACAGCTGAAAGATGAATGGACGGACAGATGGATGGATGGATATATTCTAGATACTATCCATGTCTTCATATTCCATTTTCACATATATGCTTCTTCCAGTCCTTATTACTAACCTGCTAATCTCATTATAATTACGTGGCATCATGTGAAGCAGGAAGCGCAGATGACGATGTCCTACCATTGCGTCCAAAATTGATCATGATGTCGGCCTCTCCGTCCATGATGCGGGTGAACTTAAGGGGCGTGAAGTCACTCCAGACTTTGAAGGCCCGGAAAAATGCATCATCTATGATCTCCTCGTCCAGATCAGGGGTGTGCCCTAGTATCCTGTTGGGGAGAACAGTCAACGGTTCAGCAGGCAGGACTTTGGAAAATATGGAAAGCTGCCTTTTCAGTCAGAAAGCCTAAATGCTGTATGTCTAACATTCATGTCATTGTCAACATACAAATTAGGCACATTACTCTGGTACAACAGAGCTGACCTCCTCAGTAAAGTGTCACCAAATTTCCAGCCCTTCGTGGACAAAATACTCTACAAAAAAGAGCAAGTTGAGGGAGGCGTAAAGACAATTTCCCCACGGGATCAATAAAGTAACAATTATTATTATTATTAATAATAATAATAATAATAAATCTTTGCAAACATTTCGATTATATGTACATACACAATCATGCACTTGTGACCTGTATACAGTGACATAAACAGTATGTTTCTGAGATCTCTATTATGTCAGCTGATTTTCAGGTTTTTGTCTGTTTTTATGCTCTGCCTTTGCCACATACTACATACTTCACCAGACCGCTTTTTACTCTGCATGGCTCAATTTGCTAACTGGCTGCGCGTGGCAAACCATCAGAACTCACTGGATGCCTCCCAGTCTACAGAGGACGAGCCTTTCGATCCCACGAGACTGAAAGAAGCGGCGATACAGGCAAAGAACAGACGGCCCGGAGCCAGGAGGAGCCATTTTCGTCTTTAAGAGAAGAGCAGATTAGCAGACGAGGAGACTGAGAAACAGATTCCGCTCGGAAAGGGATGAAGTGTGCGGGCCAGGCAGCAGAGGGAGGTCCTGCTGGGCTGTCGACCAGTCTGGGAAACTGCTCAGGAAATGGTTTCTGTGGGAATGCTGTGGGAATGAATGCGTCCCCACCCTGCCCTCACCAGCCCTCTGATTCCTCTCTCTCATGTACTTCTAACTAAAATGTTTGTGGATCAATGGGCCTGGCAAGGTGGGGTTCTGGGGGGGGGCAACATCCTGAAAGTTGAAAGTCATTAGCACCCGTTGCAGGGCGTTTGCATAAAACCCTCCACAACCACCAAGACCGCTCTGCCCTAAACTCAACACCAGTGGCGAAACATTTGTACGCTGTGGCCTAGGCCAAAAATGGATCCCCTTCCAAACTCACACCTAGGGTCTGTCTACGCCAGGTGCAGCAGATGCTGATGATGAAATTTAAGTAGCCTCCAAATATCGTACCCATCATGCACTGCCGTAATTAGCAAATTCCACAAACACACTTAAACACCATAGTTTAGCTACAAAACATTACAAAGTATTACATTTCAAATTTTTTTAAGTATTGTACCACATATTTTTGTGTTATGGCTTCCACCATAATGAGACTGTATACATAAAAACGAAAGATATAAAATTAGCATGTCACAAGTACGTATAATCTGCACATCATTAGTGACATCATTCTCATGAATGTTCCATATACAGTCAGGGGGTCTGGGCCCTAAGGCAACTGTCCTGGATGCTCCCCCTACCACTGCACCCCTGCTCAACACAATTTCCTAAGTACAAATAGCATTTTCATGAACAGATGCGTCAGAGATATCTTTCATACAAAAGCCTTCAAGCGACACAAGATGACTTTACGTTAAAATTCGATTGGCAGTTCTGACCATCTACCTGTATGTTAGTTCGTTCTTTCCCCACTTGGGTTTTGAGGGAAAGAAATTGTAATTGGCCACATCAGGAACTCCACAGCGAGGTTTCTTCATGATATCCAGAGTTTTCTTATCAATCTCTCCAGTTTCTGGCAGCGAGAAGAATTTCTGCATTTGCTTCAGCGTGTCTTTGAGCACCATAAGGTTGCACCTGTCTTGTGGACATCCATAGAACTTGTTGAGATAATGCTTTAAAGAGAAACGAACAAATCTTAGAACTGCGCACATTCAGTGCTGCATACAGAAGTCACAAACACCACTTCGCAAACTCCAAATAGTTTTTAGCTGCTACTATCTTTCTGAAACCAGAATTCCAGATCTAGGCCTATATTATTTTTTAAAAATGTATTCTACCCTGTCGTCGTATCTGTAAGTTCATTAAAATGGCATATACAATATTTCATATACAATTAACAAACCGATTTTTCTGTAAAATGTTATCCTTACAGTATCCGACTTCAATCCCCTAACACTTCTCTCTCACTTCTACGGCTCTACTAGTTTAATGTTTTTTTAATCAATGCACTATACTGTATAACCAACGGCTTTTAAACGACAAATTATAAGCTGTCTACAATTACACGCAAAAACTTTACAGTAAAACTTTATATAGTAAAATTACGTACCAGCGCGACTTCTTTGTCTGACTTTGGGACGGTGTCATCACCGGGAAACTTTATTATCGGCGATGGTGCAGCTGAGCTTAGATGTAGAACAATAAACTGCAGGAAAAACGCCTTCAAGAGAAAGTGTCTGGAAACGAAGGAGACTAAGGTCTCCATGCTGAGATGCGATGAGAGTAGAGAGGCGATCGCTGCGTTTGGCTCCGTCGCAGTGCTCAGCCAGCCGTGTCTCTGCTCCCTCGCCTTCGCTGCTCCTTATCCCCACATGCCGCGTCTGCGATGGGCCCCGTCTGCTCGCTCTGCGCTTTTTCCGCTCCGCTTTGCACTGCGCAGTCTCAGCGCTCCGAGAAAATGTGCGGCAATGAAATAGGAGACGAGAGGCAGTGTTTACTCTGTTCTCTGCAGAGGGGAAAAAGCAGTTTTGTTCTTTCTTACCCTACTATGTGGCAGTAATTGTCCGGTGAGTCTTTAAAAGAGGGGAAGTCTTTTAGAATTAGTTCTAGATGTGGCTTTACCATTAAAATAGAAACAGATAACTTACTAATGGACAATTGGTAAATTGTTTGGTGTTGGACAAATAAAATACTTTTTTAAAAAGACTTACGCTTTTCCCGAAAAGGAAATCGCACACAATAATTCTACACAATACGATTTTATTGGGGAATAGAGGGACACCTTAATACCTTTATTATTTGGTTAATTCTTAATACCAATTAAGATACAATTATACATTTTCTATAAATTCCAGTTTGTTACAACAGATGAAAAACGGTCCCATTGAAAAAACAGGAATCATCGTTGACACTAACTGCACATTGTTCTAATAAAATAACAACAACAATAATAATTATTATTATTGTTATTATTATTTTTATTATTGTTATTATAATTGGTGTTGTTGTATTTTCCCCTCCTTCTATCCAAACCATAAGCACCGTGCTTTTTTGATTGTAGTACGCATAAATAATAATAATTATAATTATTATCATCATTATTATCATTGCTATCATTATTAATACATTTCTTTGGGGGGGGGCATGCATTGAGAACAACCCCTGGTAAGTATCTTTAAAACTATAATAGCAGCCGTCTTTGGATCCCGTGAGAATCCCGCAAAAGTTTTTGAAAATAATATTACTGAACGATATGGAGAAAAGGCATATGAAGTGAAACATTGACATCTGGTGGCCAATTTGTAAAATTACAAAAACAAATGTGCGGACAACCTCCTTGTATTTCATGTACAGACAAGAAACAAATAAGATAACAAATAATAAACGAATATACAATTTTTCACTTTATTATACATTTGTGATATGCTAACAAAATAAATATGCCGTAAAAGTAAACTAATAAAAATGACAAATTAAATCACAATGTAAATTAAAATTTCTATCTTACTGACGAATATAAGAAACTATTTCACTAATGACGAATGTTTGCATATGCATAAATTATTATTATTCTTTACTATTGTTGTTGCTGTTGCTGCCGTTGTTGCTACTAGCAATTGCCGTCTATCTGGGCGCGTACATTTGTTGGCATGATTGAGTCCATGCATCATGTTAAGAATTCTTATTTTCAATAATTAAATTTTTAATATTTTAATAATTCTATTAAAGCACACAGCCAGTTTGGGAAAAAAAAACTCATAAAATGAATAAAATCCATTTTCATTTCACGAAACCTTCAATTAGGCCGCAGTCAAAGCCTGTTCACTGTAAAGATCAAAGAAACCAACCTTCTAGTAGTAAAACAGACAACATTTCGATTGAAATCGATGGGTTGTGTCTCTTTATTAAAGTATGTTTTTATGTGTATTCTATGTTAATTCCACTTTATATTCTATTTCCTATTTAAATTTATATGTTTAAGATTTTTAGTATTACTACACTCGATGGTGAGTCAACGTAACGTGCAACGTGATTTCGTTCTGATGGGCACTAACCGGTGTATGTTCTGAATGACAACAAAAATATATATTCTATTATTAAAAGGAATATTTACTGAAGCATTTCTGAGTGTGGGCTTCTTTCGGTTCACTAAGCGTTATTAATATTACACGTGTTGTATATTTGCGTGATATTTTTACCAGTTATACTTTGGTCTCCTGCGAAACACTGAAATAGGATGATGTCACAATTACAACAGGTAATAACACAGAAAACATTAGCCAATCGGTTGTGATTCTGATCTTGTTATAACTTTTACTCCAATGAGTTCTTGCTGAATTTATCCGTATAGTTACAACAGCATGTATTTGTCCATATTTAATTAGAAATTGAAGATGTATATAATTTCAACATTCTCTCTCAACAGCAGTACAAGCCAATATTACTGATGATTATATGAAGTTGCTCTCTGCGCGACTGCCCTCGAGTGGCCGTGTGAAGTACGGCACCTTTTTAGGATTCTGTGGAAGAGCGCTCGGAGAAAAGCCTGCAGTTTGGATTACTTTTAACTCCTTTTGACGTCTCTTTTTCTCCAGTGGAGGATTAATCTCGACAGTGTATTGATGTGGAGTTGTTATAAGAAAAGGCCAGAGGACTTAGCGGAAAGATCTGACAGACCAATAGCTCTCAAACAGGATTTCTCTGTATATCTCAAAGACCAATTTCCCGCACTGAGACTGAGAACGGTTAATTTATATCTGGCTATTTGCAACCTCAGAATAAACGTAATATCCAGTTCTCTACCATATGGCAGCCTTGTCACTTGAAAGTACCGCTTTATTTCATGCTCTGATACTTGCTGCCATTTCCCCCCGACTGACAGGGAACAATCTCTCATCATTCAGGAGATCAGCTTTAACGGTGATTAAATGTACAGCCGCTCTCCATCCAGAAGGGAGACACGGCGATGTTGTAAACCAGATTCCCGCTAAGTGAACGTCGGCGCACATATGAATATAAATTTGTGGGGAAACAGACGTAAGGAGATTGAAATGGTAAACTTTGATTTGCATGTAAATTGTTTCTTTTATTCGGTTTTTGTTGACTGCCAGGATTCCTTTAGACCAAAGCTTGGCTGCGTGTCTGCGGTGAAGTTCAATTTCCAAGCGTCGCTTCGTTCAAAGTCGCCGGCGTGTGCGCTCAATGGTCAGCTGTTTCACTTCTGAAACTTTCTCCCAGTCTCGAATTGATTTCTTCTGTCTTTTATAAATTAAAACCCAAGCATGACCGATCACACCAGTGTGAAGATAATTTAGAACAGGAAGACAGACAAACTGCAATGTGTAATCTAGTAGTGCTATAGTGCCACAGGCTTTTGGGTAGACTCAAACCTCACACTAATCCTAACCATAACCGCAATACAGCAAGGCTCAATCCTTACCATGGGCAGAAGGATCAAAGTAGGTCTTCTGTGAAATTATCATCAACTTCTAAACCAAAGAGCCTTATAAGGTTAGCAAATACATTACTGGCATTATGGCCTATCCTCAAATTGGTAAGCTTTGACATGCCAAGACACTAACCTGAACTGGATCACATGTAGTTCAAGGGCTCTAAATAAGAGTTAGTGATATTCTGATGTATATCATCTAATCAAGCAGTATATTTTGAAAGGAATCAGCCTTGCATGCAGAGTTACACATGTGAGTGTATTAAGTAGATTGGTGGCTGTAACTTAGACCTTGGCATACATCTGAGGGTAACTGAGGCCTGTATTCTTAAGGATTCTTATTCTATCAGTGTCAGGGGTCTGGTGGGAATGGACCATGTTAGATATCGTTTGGGGTGAGGAGGGCATTTCTGATCTCTTTGGTCTCCTTGACCACCCTGGATCATTCTGTCCAATCACCCAGAACAATGGAGTTTTCCAGAATGCGTGCTAAAATTGTGCCATCCTGTCCGGACGTTCTAGTCAATTGTTGCGCATTGACCGGTTCTGCCTGTAGCTTGCTGCTAACTAGCCTGCCTGCACCTTAACAGTGCTTCTTTTCGTTGGCTTGTGCAATGCCGCTGCAACAGGGCCAGAATGCTCAGCAGGGATGATGAGATGGCAGCTCTGCGTTTATGGCTCCGCAGAATCACGCAGCTGAGCAGCCTGGCAACAGAGGGAGTCCGGAAGAATCATATGTCAATTAACAGGTAATAAATGGATGCTTGAAAAAAAAATAAAAAATCTTCACGACTCACCATTTACAAGAGCAAGGCCGTTAAACTGACCAGAATAAAGTCAGCCTTCGAATAATAAAAGCCCCCACTATTAGATAAGTTAATTTCGCTAAGTACTTTGTTTACCCTGGGACACTATGCAGTTTCTATTGTCGGACATAAATACAATGATGGGTTATTGAACGCATATCCATTATCTTAACGTTTTTATTGTTGCAGTGGGAGAGCTCTGTGACCATGCCAGCGGGTTCCCAGAACAGCGGGTTTTGCAAACATGTGAACTCAAGACTGATGTTTTCACTTGAACTGAGCCTGGAACGAGATTAGCAGGATTATTCCTTATTTAGCGTCTTCTCCTGCATCTCTTTTAGCGGCGCCTTGTAAACACAGATGAAGTAACTCGTTCCATTATACGCCATGAATAGATGCATGTCCCTGGGCCCCCTCCTCTCTATCAATAATAGGTCAACAGCTGTATTTGAAAAATTAATCATAATCCTGGCAATTGCAAAGGTTAGCCCTGCCACTACCCGAGATGCAATTCGGAACTCCGATTGGTGGAAAACTCTCCAAGGAAATGAAAAGAGACGCTGTTGATGAGAGCGGCATGTAAATGATTCGCGAGCCTGTATGTGCGCCGTTGGGGGGGGGGGGGGGGGTGTCGCACGGCGGCAAATTGGTTTTAGCTCCATCAGTTGGTGTTTTCACCCCGGCGTCCCGAACCCCACGGAGTGAACAAACATTAGCGGAGCGCGATTCAAATGAGGAGCCCCCCATCTCTCATCAGACGCTGGCGCGGCTTCTCGTCTCGGAAAACGGCAGCCAATTTAGTGGGAATCATCCCGGGTGGTGCAGAGGATGAAATAGCAATCTGGGCAAGGCCGTGTGAAATCAGCTGTGCTTATAACGCATCTGCTGCTTACTTCTTCATAGCTTTGTTTTGCGGTTGAGGACGGTCACGATATACCGACCGTGAATGAAATACTGTGCAAGTGCCATCGCTTTATGAAAAAATACGTGTTCAATTGCCCTTAACTATGCATTATAAATTGCTGACAGTTTTACTAAACCCTTTATTTAATTTATGGCATATTTTTACATGGATATCACCCACTTTTCATGCTGCTTATCCAGTCCGGGGTAATGGTGAGCCTGTCTCAGGAAACACAGGGCACGAGGCAGGGTACACCCTGGAGGGGATGCCAGTCTAACGCAAGACACATACACCCACACACAATGGGCAATGTAGGGACAGCACTTGACCTAACTGCATGCTTTTAGACTGCAGAAGCCAGAAACCTGGCAAAGCTTTGCATTTGCTGCACCTTCATAATGTCTTTATAATGCATTCATAGAACATTCAGTGCACCTTGAAGCAGCCAGTACTGTAACGACTGCCAATAGCATAATAAAAGCCAATAATGACAAAATTTTAATACATTATTGGTAGTTAATACATTATTGACCGCCACACAAGCCAATAGCATAATAACCAGAGAATAATATATAATACATTACATTATGCACTAATTTTATTAATTAATATTTATTAATTTTATATTCAAACATTTTATTACATTTATTTGCTATATTTTATTACGTTATTACGTCACCTTTTACTACATTAAAAACAAAAATTATTACTTTATTGACAGTTATTACGTTATTGGCAGATACACACTTTCATAATGCATTCATTGAACATTCATAAGCAAGTTTACCTTAAAATCCTGGCATACATTAACACCTTTGTTGTACATTAATAAGAAATATGATTATACATTTATAATGCTTATTATTAAAGTATTATTAAAGTATTATAAAGTATTTTTAAAATATTATTAAAGTAAGTTGCAGCTGTCGTGCCTTGTTCATTAAAAATATTATGAATTCAATGCTTTAAGACTGGGGTGTCAAACTCCAGTCCTAGGGGGCGGGAGCCCTGTGTGGCTTTAGTTCTTTTCCTGGTCAGCTCAAGAGCCGTGCGGTAATTAACACAAGGAGGTGCAAGGAGTTGAATCAGATGGGTTAAATGAGGGGAAACCCAAAAATGTGCAGGACTCCGGCCCTCCAGGACTGGAGTTTGACACCCCTGCTTTAAGACATGTTAAGGCAGTGTTTTCCAATCCGGTCTGGCACCCAGTCGATCCAGGTTTTTATTCCCTCCCAGCTCATGGAAGGGAGCAAAAACGTGCACTGTCTGTGCTCCCCTGAGGACCAGATTGGGAAACACTGCGTCAAGGTATGCTTACATGCTGCTTATGAATGTCCTACGAATGCATAATGAATGCTTCATGAAGGTGCAGTTGATGCAAAGCGTTAATGGAATCCGATATGCAGGTTCAGACCAGATCCACATGGATGTGTGAGACAGAAGTTCACTCACTTACCGCCTTTCGGAGGTATTTTGGGAGGATCTAAGCTCTTAGCCACAAAACTCCTTCATTATCTATTCATTATCAAGCATAAAACATTGTAACGATATCGATGAAAGCTGATGATGACACAGTCAGTACTGTTATTCCTCTGGAGATAGGGGGCGACAAAAAAATCACCTTTGTTATTTAGGGGTCTCACTTTTAATATGGCTGATGGAAGAACGCATGGACTGGCAGTGGTATTATTATCGACTATGTCATTTTCAAATGAGTTACAGTACTTGACTGTTAAACACCAAAACCACTGTGATATTCAGGTGGATGGCTCTGGGGCTGTGGGTTCACTAGCCTGCTCCGCAGTAGCTGCATAGACATGACATTAGAGACGCGACAGGCACGTTGTCAGCCGTGAGTAATCGGGCTTTGCCCAGTGGGATCTTCAGTCTCAGGGCGATAGGATGAGCACAGGCAGAATCAGACGTTGTGGTTTCTGTTAAAAAAATTGGATCTTATCCAAATCGTGAAACAGGAAAAATCCAGTGATGAAAATATTCTGGCTTCCCATCAGTGACTGTTTTTGATCTTTAATCGCTCGCGGAATAAACGGCTCTGAGAAGTGGAGTTTGCTTAGATCAGGAAAATGTTTGTTCTCCCGTGAATGCTTGACGTGTCCATGCAGCACAGATCCTGGCTCCCGCTCATGTTCCTGTGGGGTCTGTAAACAAAGGAACTCAGTGAGGGATAGAGATGCACTTGTGTTGGACCTTGTAGATGCAACACAATGATATGTCTCCAAGACCTGCCACCTTGTCCTTCATAGAGATGAAGGATGTCAACATCTGATCACCATCATTTCATGAGCCTCATTGCACCTACTGGTATAATGTAGTTTAAATAATACCCCTGCGACTCTGACAGTGTGAAAATCTGCTGGTATGACAGTGTTGAGTCTGTGACCCTGATTGGCCATGCAGAGTCAGGTACCGGCAATTCAGACTTTCTGAAATGCTGTAATGACTTGCGGTAAGCATGGTTGATCTGTCTTGAGCGCGCAAGCTAAGTCTGATTATGTTAGGTGTGTATCGATACCACATACGGTCAAACATCAAACAGCAGATCCCCAGCGGCTTGGTTAAATATGAGTTTTTACAGCGAGGGTTTTTTTTCCGAAGCACAAATCTCTTAACATCCTCAGTGGTTCAAACAAATCTTTAGAGTCACTCCATAAAACCTGCTTCTAGGATGAAAATGGGAGATACTTTTAATGCGGAGTATGGCACTATTAGGTTTTTCTCAAAGCAAATCCCTGGCGGAGGTTTATTTTCCATCTCTGTGTATCTGCTCAGACTGCACATCAAGGCTTGCAGCAACATTGTGCTCCTGAACATTTTCAGGGGCATTTTGATTTCAATGACAGTTCAGAATGCAAGCTCACACCAAACTCTGTCGCTTATAAAATGTCCCAGTCTTTGTTTTTTCAATAATGCTAGCATGCCCAGTGGGAACGGGGGGGGGGGGGGGGGGGCAACCCAAACACCA
>JAABNX020000008.1:11376400-11406062 GCA_015163995.2 Mormyrus lacerda
TTGACACAAGCAGCACCTTGAAAAATAGTGATTTTACACCCCCCCCCCCCCTTTTCCCCAGACTCGCCCGGCCACCACTCTCTCACTTATATCTGAATGTTAACACTATCACAGAAACGCCTTATCCACCTCTCTCCAGGTGCCATGATTCTAGTCCGGCTAAATGCCAGCCCACTGTTCAATGTTGCGGTGCGAATTGGGCATTTCCTGGGTTTATGGTAGTTATGTCCACATCCGTCGTGGGTGTTTTTGGGCCTTCATTCTGCTCCACCTCGGGTTTAAAGTGCTTTTCCTGAAACTCCTGCCAAGTCCTGAAGAGCATTCTCAAGCTGGGATATCAAGGACAAGCTTGCATCACTGTGCTACCGAGAGATTATGCTCTTCAGGTATTTACCATGGGACATCTAAGCATTAGAGTACAGGTTGACACAGTGATGTCAGTGTTGGGTTTGTCTGTTGCATCAGGTTCCCCTACAGGTCTGTGAGGCATACCACTTAGCCTTTTGGTGTTGGCATTCCTGCCCTACAGCATGTGCCCTTTAGTCTGAGAAGAGAGCCTGTAACACAGTTGCATAGCCAGGTCTTGAACCATGCAAGGTAATTTGAGGACTTTGTGTCAGCAGAGTGTAGAAGTTGAAGACCACTAAAGATTTGATGGTCTTGCAGACAAAGAAAAGGGAAAAACTGTTTTGCAATACTGTGACCTTAAGAAGGAGCCAAGACTTCTTAACCAGTCTATGATGGTGTTCCCATTTTTCGTAATAAATGACTCCTACAGATTTGTTTACTGTTTAAAACAAAGGTTTATCTCCGCGGCCTCATCGCACCTAAAATAAGGTACCTGCGGGAACCGTAAATATATCCTGTCATCATCATGCCGGAACCATGTCGTGTTTTAATTCTTGGAATTACAGGGATCAGAGTTCTTTCCTGTATATATGTCTCCAGAGGTTGGTGACAAAAACAGTAATTAGCGCTTGAGCTGAGAGTAGCCTATAGCTTTCCTCTTTCTTTCTTTTTTTTTGGAAGAAATTTATGATTGGCTTTGTGCCTGCTCAGTGTACAGTAGCTGTCGTGCTCGTGTCTTTTCTCCCCACACCTTTGCATCCCTGCACCCTTAGCATGTTCAGCTATGTGTGACATCCTTCTACTTAACAGACTCCAATTTTGATACTGATTATTCCCATTGCCTGCGTGAACCGCATCATACTCACCCCTCACCAGCCGGGGAATGTGCAGTGTGGTTCAGTGTCTCCCAATCCTGTCCTCTGGGACCTGCAGACAGTCCACGTTTTTGCTCCCTCCCAACTCATGAAAATGTCTGGCAGGAACCTTGGAGGGAGCAAAAACATGGACCGACTATGGGTCCCCGAGGACTGGATAGGAACCACTGGTGTAATTAATGCCCATCTCCAAGGTATGTATGTATGACACTGTGTGATTTCATAGGGTCACCGTGGCAGTAGATTTACTGGAAGGCTTCACCCTGCCTCCTCCACATTATTGTCTGCATTAGAGGGCAGAGATGTATAACGATCAACTTAATATGCAGGCTCCACCCCTTCCAATTTAACACACGCCCACACATACTGTTTTTATGGTCCTTAAACTGAATTGGATCTGGGATGGAAAAAAAAAATCCCTCATTGGATTTTGTTGAAATATTTATAGGTTAGGGCTGACTGGCTAAATTGAATATCGGTGTTGATCTCACTTGCATGTTTAACTTGCGCTTAGGAAAATATGTTTCCTAGGCGATAACCTTTTATGTACCAGGCCGACTTCATTGAAATGCATAGAGATAAAAATATGTCACACTTCACAGCAGTGCTAGGCTACCGCAGCAGCTCAGTTATTCAAATGGTGATTGACCCCTACTTGTTGACTGCTTCCATTGTGCAGTCAATCATCCCCTGTGCAGCTAAAATATGTAAAAAATACAGTTTTGTCATTTACATCACAAATCATTTGTGAATGTCAAGTACCTCCTGCAAGCTGTTTCTGAAAGAGAGAAAGCCCATAATATACAGCCAATTATTATTTCAGATCTTGTTAATAATTCAAACACTGTTAACGTGTAAATTAGACAGCAAAGCTCTCATTTCATGGCTCTGATTTTTTTTTTTTGCATTGATTCCCCCCTTATTCATTTCAGAGTAATTTGACAATGTTTTTAAGCATAGTATTTTCCTTTCTCCACTGTAGAAGTAGGCATTACATTTGTTGTCAAAGGCTACTTTAATGAATGGATAGTACAGGGGTGGGTGCATAGGAGGAGGTACCAGCCAGTGGGTGGCGCCATGCCATCTTGTTCTAGGATTTAGGAGCTATAGCTGAGAACACAATGAAACACTCTTGCTACTACTTGTTTAACTAAAATGAGTATACATGTATTAGTCCATATTCAGAACCTTTTACCTCTATCAGGGTCATGGGGTAAAACTGAGTTTTCTACTATTAACTGTTCTTTATTTAATGTGATTTATGAAGATAATCCTGGTGACAGTACAACTTGGTGATACACGGTTATTTTCATTAGATGTTTACTCGGGGTACTTTATTAAATAAACCAAGCTCATTCCGGGTGGGACCCATTTTTGCGTCCAGATTGGCTTCAAGGGCAGATTAGTTCTGTGTTCAGGAAGGCTTTTTTGCACACCACTGTTGCACTAAGCTGTTATTTTTGCACTTGTGGCCTTCCTGTTAGCTTTAATAAGCTTGACAATTCTATTCTGACCCCTCTTATTATCAGGGTGTATTTTGCCCACAGAAATGCCATTTACTAGATGTTTTTTGTTCGTCATACCATTCTATGTAAACTCTGCACTGTAAATTCCAGGAGGCTGGCTATTTCAGAGGCGGTGGAACCAGAACATCAGGCGCCAGCAGTCATACCGCGTTCAGAATCGCTTAGGTCACACATCTTCGCCGCACTAATGCTTAGCCAAACAGAAACTGAACCTCTTGACCCTGTATTCAGTTGCAATCACACGATTCTCTGTTTGGAGGCGCAGTTTGTTTCTGTTAACTAGCAGGTGTAGGCAATACACTGCAAACTGAGTGTGTATCGCTGCCCTTTCCTGTACGATTAATGCCTGATGTGATAACACTAAGCTAACACTGCAGCTAGCATCGTGTTTTTAGCGTGCCGTGAATTAGCGTCGGGCAGTGACAGTAAAGGTTATGGGAGAGCAGTGCTCATCATGGTGATGCTGCCTCTCAGTGAGAACTGTCATTAGCGAAGTTTCATTATAAAAATGGCTGCCAAGGAGAATTTCGAAGACACACGCACATGTTTGTATTTCTATCTTTGTGGGGACCATCCATTCATTTCTATGGGCCATAACTCTAATCCCAGCAATGACACCCTTAACCCCTACCCAGCCCTAACCTTAACCATAAGTAACCAAACAAAATACAAGACATTTGACATTTTTAAATTTTTGATAGCAGATTTCTATAAAATTTAGTTTACCCTTGTGGGGAATGGAATAAAGTCCCTACAAGGTCAAAATAATGGGTTTTTATCATATTGTGGACACACACACACACACACACACACGCACACAAATCCAGCTGATTATTAGCTACTGAGGGGCTGCCAGTTTAGTGTGGGAGATTGGGGGGGACACTTACAACAATGAAGGGTTCATATTTCAAGCTTATAGCTGCTAAAAGGGTGTACTCAGAAAATCAATTTTATGAAAGTCTCCTCTCCTCTAAGGGGAGTTCAGTGCAACTGAGTGATTAAAAAAAAAAAAATACATCCACACTCCGTCAGCTTGTGATTCATGCTGGGTAATCGCACCAGTCTGTCTCCAGTCTCCGTGCTGTTGAGTCTGGGGTACTAGGTTTAAGCCCAGTGCCTGTCTGATGTTTCCGGCATCAGTTCGGATTTCTGTTTTAGAGATTCCAGTATAGCTGCATGTTTAGACTGCATGTTTAGAGGTAGTTTCTGGTGTGACCTGCATGTCGACCTAAACTCAGAAGCCTAATTAAGCAAACCGCTGGTTTCTGTAAAATGTAGCGTCTGGGCATTTGCTAGATTTGTTGACATACAGTAGTGGCTCCGTACAGACGTGGAGGAAACCATGGGCGTTGGCGTAAACAAACAGAGCTTATTTTCATGCCCAAAATAATTGCAGTGTGAATTGCTTCCATGCTGACGGTAGGTGTGCCCCCCCCCCCCCCATTCACAGTCGACCCATGCATATGGAGAGCAAATGTGGAGGCTTGAAGCAGCCCACTGACAAGCAGGCAGCTGACACGCGAACCTTTCTAACCCCCCCACCCAGCCTGTCAGTGCGAGCCACGTTGGCTCCTGCCCTTGCCAGACGGCAACCCCCCACCTGAAACGAATATTCATGCCTCAGTCTTTTGATTCTCCTTCCTACCCTGTCTGTGAACATACTGCTCCTTCATGTTCCAGTTTGATTGGCTGGAGAAACTTCTGTTCTGGTGTGCCATTGGCTGCATGCTGGAGCATGCCTGGCTTGGGTTTTGGTCACAACCAAGCTTGACAATATACCCATCAGAGGTTACTCAACAAAATGGTGTCATGGTACCCTCACCTTCCTTTAGTCGAGTTTCTTCTTTAGATCCCTCCTGTGTGCTTTCACAAATGCTGCTAACAGTCTGGAAATTAACGCAGGATTTTACTCGGCTGACTCCATTTCTTCTCCCTCTTAGCTGGGGGCGATTTACTGTAGCATTATTGAAGGTTTATATCACCTGTACATTTTTCTCCCTAACTATTCCTCCAGCCGCAGCCCCAAACATAGCCTTTCACATGCCCAGTGTACGGGGATTAAAAGTATATGTTCTTTCTCTTCCTGTGACGGGCGGATTGAGTAACTTTACTGCCGCAGTCGTAGCACATATTTACAGTCCCCTGCCCCGGTGCCTCATCCATCATCTACCATACTACAGCACTTTCTGAATAATGACAGCAATGATAATAAAAACTACTGAATAAAAATAACTTCACACCACCTGTGAGACTGAATGGATTTTTCATAAGGTACCGCGAGCTGGCAGGTCGACCAGCTCCCGCAGTATATTACAAGGTAAAAGTGCTCCTAAATCTTCTCTGCCTAGGACTTTAATTTTTATTGTACAGGCTTGAAGCAGAGCATTAAAAAAAATAAGTTTTCTTTTTATATAGTAAGGATCTCTGTTATATGGCATTCCGGCAGTGGATCGGGCTCACACAGGGTGACTATAAAGATACTAGGACTGTAAAAATTTCTCTGCAGCTGCCAGCAACCTGTTCTTAAGCACATGCATGCCCATGGGGATGTCAGGGCTCCCACTTTGGGTGCCGGTCTAGAAGCTATGGCACGCCTATCTTCTGGCTTATCAAAGCGTAGCTGCTGTTCTGAGTAACATTTCCAGGTCTGTCGTTACTGCCTGGCAGTGATTCCCTTCCAATGGGATGGTGGGCCCTTGAGAAATAAAGTTTGAGTGTTTAGATTTGATTTGCGTGTCAGAAGGGCCGCGAGACGTGGCGCGTCCACGCGAGCTGCTCGCGACGGAGCGCACAGATCCCACTGATCCCACTGACGATCGCGGTGCTCGGTTGCACTGCTGGGCTGCGGCGCTCAAGACTCTTGAGTGCGCCGTTTGATGTTCTGCTGTTTAGTGCCGTTCTTGGGGCTCAGTGACAGCACCTCCCATACAGCTTGAACCCGTGGCCTTTTTTGGGAGGCCTGTTTCTTAACCACTAAGACAGAGACAAATGTGTCAGTGTATTTAGGGCCATAGAACCATGGGCAGCCATTGCTAACCAGCTCTCTGTGTTAATGCAGCCCCACATGCCCATTTGTGCCTGGGGTGATTTGCTAAGTTCTGGTTCACTGCAGTGAGTAATTTTTTTTCTTGCAGTTGCTAGATGTGGGGGGGGGGGTTGGCGGTGGGGGGTGGCTACAATCTCTCCCGCTCGCGGCACCCTTCAACCTGGGCCGTAATTACGACGCTGTCATCCTGCACCGGGCATCTGTCGTGCTGCACGTGGGTGAAACGGTCTCTAGAGGTCACTGCAGTTCCATGGGTGACAGAGGCAGCTGGGGTCCCGCGTCAACACAGCCTCTCAGACAATGGGGGGGCTGCGGTGGGGGGGGTGGGGATCAAATGCCTCTCCGAAAGGTGCTGTCAGGAAGGTTAAAAAAAATTATAACAACAAAAACAAACAATAAAAAAAAAACCATTCACTTGACCTTGTCATTGGGATTCAGGCGAGCCGACCTGACCCAGTGCATCCCAATGAACCCGGCGCATGCCTGCGGTCAACGTGCTTCCAGGAAACACAGCTGCATGGGCGAGCGGACTTTCAAAGGAGAGCCTTTCCACTCTTCACACCCAGTGCTCGATGAAGGATGTGGTGTGTTTCCCTATAAAGGTGTTTATATCTTGATTGTGTTTTCTTTATTGGAGCCGCCTGCCCTCTTCCAAATGACCTGTTAATTTAGGCTTCAGGTACAAAGCCTGGTACACTGTACTGAGGATTGCACTGCCTCCTGCGGTCTGTACAACGCGGGCCGGACACATCAGACTGTAACCGGAGACTCGCCGCTTCCCGAACGCCATTTTTCTGCACCTTTTTTTCCACCAAAAAACTTCAGAATGAGCTGAAAGAGAACAGCACTTACCCCGAAACCTAACTCCCAAAACCCATCAGCTTCCCACTAATTCCACTACATCTGGATATTTTTTAAGGATACCCTTTTTCAAACACATGCAGTCAGAATACAGGCGGGAGCTACCGTTTTGCGTCTGCTTTGTTTGCGTTGTGGTTGCGGTCGGGCCGGGTTTGAACTAAAGCCGGCTGCCCCGTGCCTGCGTCTGCATTCTGCGCCTGCGCAGCCAAGCCCTGCCAAGTTTAAAATTAGTAACAAATTTAATATGTTCCGCGGCACCATCCAAACACCGCAGAAGGGGCTGCGGAGAAACGTGGGCGCCTCGTCACAGGGTCCCTCTGGAGAAACCACAGCGTGGAGGAGAGGCCAGGGCTGGGGAGGTAAGGCGGAACCCATGGGGAGGGAACTAGCGGCAGGAAAATCCGCTCTCCTGGCCGCCACCACCAAAAGCGAGTCCGCCCCTGGCTGGCGTCTTCATGCTGCCTCTTAAACAGCCGCTGCCTGAGCACTATTAGTGTGACCTGAGAGACAGAAGCACGCCCTTGTTAATGGTATAATAGTTAGAAATATGATTTATGACTTTCATTTTGAGGATGGCTATTCCCATAACTCCTAATGCTAGGGAAAATGTGTGTTTGCCATAATGGGCCTCAACCTTAATGCCTTATAGTCTTTTAAAGGATGGAAAAGAACATATTGGTTTCATAAATCTACGTTGCAAACTAGACAGCATGAAACACATTGCAGGATTATAGAACAAGGCAAATTGTGAAACAGTGAACTCAGTGGGACAGATTAGATGTAACTCCCCCCCTGACATTACGCCAGAAATTGATGACGTTTTGTTCTATTTTCACTCTCTTCATTTGTCCCCCTGGTCGTGCCCTAGAGAGGCCTGTCGCATGTCTTATTTTTCTTCCCCCCACTAAGGGTCACGTTGTGGATATACCAGGTCGGGTCTGTGTTTCTGTAGCTGTAGGCTGCCTAACACTCTACCTATGGGGTCGGCCTCCATTTTGAGGGTTTCTGCCGGGTTACGCGGCACTTTGATCATCCCCAGTTTAAATTTCAATACCCATCACTCCAGAACGATACCATCATTTTAGGCTTTGATACCGTTCAATGCCGTGGCATTCCTTTAGATGTCACTAGTAGGTTAACAATTCAGTTTGTGTGTTATCCTGATGTCCGATACAACACAACTGAGCAGCAAAGTGCAGTATTTCTGTGTCCTACAGAGGGAGCTAAACTGTGCATTTTTAAGCACTTTGCAGCAGAAACCAACATTTGATAACAATCCTGACCAATTCTAAACAAATGTTTTGCATTTTTTAATGTGGAACCACATCAAGGAGTGCAGTAACTTAAAGGGGCATTTATGACTCAGGGAAATGGCGTTTTCCAAGAGCAAATTCCTCAAGAGCACGTTGCAGGGCCCAATTAAAACAGCGGCTTGCATCACAGCGTAAATATGTCTCAGCCCACCTTGGAAAATGGAAAGGGTGAGGTTTCTCGGGTTTCCACATGAAAGCGCTGATTTAAAATGTAAGGGTTATAGGATAAATTAATAATAGCTGGAACAAGCTGGGCAATAAAATCCACGGTGATGAACCTGCAGTTGGAGGCGGCTTAGAGATTTACCATTTGTTCTCCTGAAGAAACCCACACGGAAATAATGGAATCTTCATGACACACACGGTGTTTAAAGCTGTACGCAGATAATGTGTGGTCTCTGCCCTCCCTTGCGTGGTTTTTTTTTTCTGTTCTTTTATTTACCTCTCGCCTTCAGAATGTGAGCATGTCACGACTCCCCTCTCTCTGATGCTCCTATGCTGAGGCAGATGATTTAAAAGCGATGTCAGGACCGGTTTGCCGACACGGCAACAAAGCGAGACGCCTCGGCGATTAAATTCGTTATGACACTTTCTTTTTCCCCCCCTCCGCTCGATTCTGGTGTTAACACACCTCGGCATTGGCTAAAAGAAAAGAAACTCTGAGTGATATAAGCTTTGAATTAGCATGGCCTGATAAACCTTGGCATTTAGTATGGTACGCACTGAGGCAGTGAGACACAGCAGGTCAACGTATGAAATCCTTAGCTTGTGTTAGTTTTACTGACGCTAAAAGAAGGTCTAGCTGATTTTTTCTGTTAGGTAAATAAAAGGTGAGACATGATATTTTATTGTGAAAGTGAGTAGGAACGGCCAGAAGTGCTTATGGAGGGAGTTTTGGCACACACACTGCAGCACATGTAAAACTTCTGGTTGACCCTGGTGGCTCTTAGGCAACTGGCCAGGATAATAGTGACTTGATGCCTCGTCACTGAAGAGCTCCCTCATGAGTCCGCTGCCACACTCAGCAATGCAGCAGAAACACGCTGCGTCGTGCATTGGGTTCCACCTGCTCAGCTGAGTGTTACCTTTGTCACCATAAATCTTAGGAGGTCTCCTAAGGACTCACCTTCCCGCCCCCTGCTGCCTGATCGCATGCCTGACAGCTGACTTTGGTCATGAAATCTGAAGCTCTGTGGCACAAACGGGTGACTCCTACCTCGTGTGTAGACTTGGGAGGGCCGAAGTAAATATCTTAATGGCACAGAAACAAATTGAAATGATCAAACACCGAGCAGTTTGCCCAGCTTTTGGGAGCTGCATTTGGTTAGCAAAGGCCTGAGGTTAAACTGGTTTGAAACATTTGTTGAGGGTATGGCTAATTTATACTGATGATGATGATGGTACTGTTTCTGTAGTAATTTATGTAGGCAGGTTTTATGTATTGTGTTTCTTACATTTGTTGTAGTGTGTTTGTGATATCTTATTCTATTTTAAATTCACTAAGTTTTTATTTTATCTCCTAGTTTTATATTATAGTTTTTAATTGTGAAGCGCCTTGGACACTTATAGTGTTGTAAAGCGCTATATAAATAAATGATTGCTTGATTGATTGAATAAATTATGATATGTGTATTTGGTTAACTGATGTTTTAATCCTAAGCAATCTATAGTGTTACGTTATCTTTATCGATATTTTTGGTTTCCAAGTTGCATAGCTCCACCTGGACCAACACTGCCATGACCAACACAAACCACATTTTCAGATATAACTTTTAATTTATTGTACTATATTCACCAGTGGCCAAATTTTCGGAAACACCGGCATTACGCTATAAAAATTGCTATACAAATAATGGCGATAATCTGTGGTGGACTGGCGGCCTGCCCAGGGTGTACCCTGCCTTTTGCCCGAAGATGCTGGGATTGGCTCCAGCTTCCCCCGCGACCCGAAATGGCTAACGCCCTAGCTAGATCTCCCGTGCCTCATCTTCAGGTTACTAACCGTCTGCCTCACCCAGCTGGGCCCTGAGGTTGAGACCTCAGAGAAAGTGCTGGCTAATGTTTAACAGAAGGTGCACAAGGAAATGGACAGATGACGCAGATAAGGCAGAGGAAAAGCAGAAGTAAAGTGGAGATTAAATAAAAATGTGGATTACCGGAGGGTATTAAAATGACACAGGAGATTATACAGATACTATCCACGTGTGGGCATGGTCACAGAGTGAAGCGCACATCAGCTACCCCAGCCCAGAAGAAGTCTGTCAGGGTCAAATTTTAATTTATATATAGTTACTTAATTTATTCCCACTTACTTCACTTATTTGGAATGCACCTAAATAGAGGAATCTCTTTGGAAATATTTTTTTTTTCTCCCTGTCTCTCCAAATAGGGTACTGGGAGGTGGCAGAAAGAGCAGTCATCTGGTGACAGCTGTAGGATATTTTCATGGATCCCCTTAACAGAGTGCAGCTATGGTCCTTCTCTGATTTATATCTAGTGGGTGCTGCGAACACAGCTGGGAATATGATGTCATGTGTTATGGTCAGGGCCCTTTTTTATAATTGCGCGCAGACCTGAAGAGGGCCGCACCACCAGGTTTCCCTCCACGGCACCTACAGTGGGCCGAAGCCCCGGGCTTAGCGACCCGTCGGCCTGAGAGATATGTGGCAGTACCGATGCTAAGCGGCCGACCCAAATCTGTAACGTCACGTCTACAGTAGGATTGCTGTCAGGGAGACGAATGAGCTCAGTGTGCAGAGATCTTTGAGTGCTTCATCTCAACGCGGTACCTCGGTCAAGTTCTCTTTCCCCATGAGAGATGTGTATATCCTATATATTTTTTTTTTTTCTCGTTTCATTCGAAGCTAATGATTGGATGCCAGGGATCCTGGTGGAATAACGGTGAGGGCGGGACACCCGGGAGCCCTGTCTGGGGGGGTGAAGGGGTGCCACGGTTCATGGAAAGGCCATAGGAAGTGCAGGGGTTCATCACACTGCCTCTACCCCCGCACACAATGGCGGTTTTCATCAGCGCTCTGGCCTCTGTCTTTGGCCTGTCATTATCTTCGCCAAAATTCATTAGCAGGGCCTTGTGAGGACATGAGCGAACGGGAGCGAGGCATGCCCCAGGAACAATATCCAACCTAAATCTCACTGCGTTCTTTGAGGGCATGCAGTGAAGTGTATGAGTGACCCCCTCCCCTGCCATCTTTCTGAGCTGTGATCAGTGTAAGACACTTCAAATAGCACCTCCATCTTGGCTCATTTATCAAACCTCTAGCGCACTGCCATTTACTTTGCTGTTGCTAAAGCTCTAATTGGCATTAATTAGGTACTGCTTCCAGTGGCAGTACAGCTAATGTCACACTCGGACTCTTTGAACACCCCATTGTGATGTCACAGGACAGCATTATCAGGAATAGCTGTCATTCTAGAATTGACATCTCCTTCCATGGTTTATGTGGGTGAGGAGAAAATGTGTTAAACAAATTGTTTTTGTGCTTCTTAACCTTGCAGGGAAACATTTCTATCTTTTGATTTAAAGCTTCATATTGCTTTTAAATGAGCTTTCTGCCCATCTTAGTAAGTTACTACAATGGAAAAAGTAGTGCATCCATTTTCAACAGTAATAATGTAAAATTGACAAAACATATTTCTGTGATAGTATGGTAGCAAAACACCACATGGAAGAAACAAACACTGAAAAGATATAATACCGTTATAGTATAACTGCCAATGTATAGTTACTTTTGGTTTGAAATAAAACTTCCCCCGACTGGGTAAATTGGATGATTGATTTTTCCTGCCTTTCTTAAATAGCCACGGTAACACTGCACACACTGCCTTACCTTGCTATAACATATAACACTGAAAATGCTTTTTAACAAGCAAAAGTATCCCATGTGACATAGTTTCTGGTATAAAACTGATGTCTCCCCTTTCCAACTTTCTTTTAATCTTCAAATCTTGTATCCGTGCTGAAATACGAGGTTGTTTTTTTACTGAAGAATCTATATCTGTCTCCGTCTGTCCGTTAATAATCTCTCCTAGTCAGGGTCACCTGCATCTTATGGCAGTGCGGGGCACAAGCCTGGTATACATACTCTAGGGGATGCCAGTCCATCACTGGGCACAAACATGCAGTCTCTAACACAGGGAAAACACTGGGCAATTCAGTGAAACTGCTTAGCCTTACCTCATGTCTCTGGGCTGCAGGAAGAGAACTGGACCTAGATGAACCCTTCATGACATGGGGGGGAATATTCAAACTCCCCCCCCCCCCCCAACATCTCACACACCCACACAAAGAAAACGGAAGGGGCGGAGCTACCCACAGCAGGATCATGGCACAATATGGAATGATAAAAAAAAAATGAATTGTGCTAGAGAACAATAAATCCGACTGTAAAATTCAATGTATATTGTTCTTTAGACTGTTTTCTGTTCCAAGTTTTTTATTGTAAGTGTATATTTCATTGGGTTCACCTTTGTCTGCATTACAGACAGGCTTTGGTGTGTATTTAACACCATTAAGTGTGAAGTGTGCCCTTCCAAGGTAGGGCAGAGTGCTGAATGTATGGCTGTTTGGCTTTAAAGGGGCCCCGTGCTCAGAAAGGACAAACTGCTAACAGCCTTGGCCTGGCTGGGAAAGCCTGACAGCAGGAGGCCGATCGCACACTTGTGGATCTGCGCTGGCCTAATCTGGTCCGCCAGCGTGGGCTCGGTTAAGCCTGCGGGGGCTGCACCCCACTTGACACCAGTCGGTAACTTGGCCTAATGAGGGCTCAGTTTGGTTCAAGTGACTGCTTTTTATATCGCTGAGGTCTAGATAAAGCTGCCGTTTCTATCAGCCTATTTCCAGAGCACTTAGTCCTACTGCTTCCTGACTTGCTTACTCACGGTGCATCTGTAGTTTTATGTTTCGTATTGCTTTTTTCGTTTTCGCCGAAGCCTGTTTGGGATGAAGTATCCAGTGGCCCCATTCCAAATACACGTTCAAAATAATAAAGCAAACGAGGCGATCGGTAATTATGATGCTACTGATTTTGTGTGCATGTGACTGGTTGAGACGGAAATACATTTCCGAGTTTTATACTCTCCACATTTAAAGTGTCGGACTCGAGTTGAATTAAACAGCATGTTCTTTCTAGGCCTGAAATATATGTTGAACATCAGTACATTCTACACCGCTGTGAGCCGTCCGTATTCCGAGACTGACAGTCATAATGCACGTTACTGTATCCGCACCGCTGCAGGTAAACGGGCCCTCGTCTTATTCTCCTTGGGTTCATTGCGGTCAGAACTCAAACACGAGGGTTCTTCGTAAATGCGGGTGCCCTCAAAGTTCATACTGTCTATCAGCCATCAAACAGACTGGCTCGAGAGGAGTCCTGCAAAGCACCGCTGTTCCACTGCTCGCTGTCCCCTCAGGTATCGTGTTACCGTGGTAATCCCATTCTGTATGCATCATTACCTTCAATAATGTTTGGCTGCTTCTGCCTGCCGCTCCAGCTTTAATTAACCCCCGTCTAAATATTTAATATACCTCCAAACATCTTCATGTTCGCGAGTAGGGCTTGGGTGGCAGGCTCCATCCTGACCACAAGGCACAATTTCAGTAACCAAGATTAAACATACTGAACGCGGAGACTTGCTGTAACTCAACAGTTGTAAACGATGTCTTGGCTCTTTTGTATTTAACTTGTGCCATATGCATCCATGTAAAAAAAGGTGACAGTAACTGCTTAATTGCAAATGTTCAGGGACATCAGTAACGTCAGTCGACACCATTGGCAATGCCAGTCCTGTGCAGTGGATTTGTGAGTCAAAGCGACCTGTTTTCATTACATGCTAATGCTGTGGCCTTAAATTCTTTTCCATGTCATTGACTGCCATGTCCATCTTCGAGTTTTAATCAAAACAGTATTCAGAATAATATGATTCCAGAAGATTATATTTAGGGCGATTTGTGTTACAGATCTCGCCGACATGGCAGATTTGTGGAACAATGCTGGTCTGGCTGGATAATCTTGAATCATGGTGAACTGACCCCCCAGTAAAAAAAAACAGCAGGACTCACCCCAGTGTAGCTTTCACTTGGGAAGGTAGAAAGTAATATCTCTTGTCCAAAAATGAGGCATAGCCCACCACTGTCCAGACCATACACACATACACCTTGTTCAAATACACAGTAAACAATGTACAACAGTAAAACAATGGTTATGTGTATCCAGGTCAATAAGTATTACATCAGCTGAATATAGAGTAGATTCTACAGGTTCAATAGCTTCTGGTTTTTAACTTTGGGTTGCTTTGTAAGAGCATGCCAGCGATCCAAAACTTACTATTTAATAAAAGTTATTAAAAATGGAATTGATACACAAATAGTACAATGGAGTGATACAATGACATTTTCAATTTGCAGACCTGCAAAGTGATCCATTTCTACATTGCAGAACAAATTTCAATTGCGTCAGCAGTCACTAACCTTAATTTATAACGGTCACGTGGTGTCATTACAGATAAGTTAAAATAACTGGGAAAAGAAAATAGATACTGTAGAAAACAGCTTCGGAAAAGAAATTGCAAATATTTGGGTGCTCGTCCGGGATACAGTTAGCTTATATAAATCGTTCGGAAGTCCTAGGTGCATTTTTCTGTTTTCCTGAATAGTCAGAAGAACTTCAGTGCGACAGATTTCTGTGCTACGTGTCTCAAAAGGCCAGTTGCACAAGTTAGCAAACGGATAACGCCTTCACATAGACCTAATGCCTTTTATTACAAACACTAATCTCAAAAATCCGACCTGGAATAATGTTTATCTTCTCGTAGTTTAATTTGTGCGCGTGTAAACCGAGGGTCATTCGCGGTGGACCCCAAGATTTTCTTTATTAGGCAGAAATGAAGTTTCGTCAGAGGGACATAATGTTTATATAATTCCTTCACTGCGCAAACATTTGGACCAGTACTCACACACTATAGGTTCTGCCGAAACGACAGTGTCGATAAATAAAAGTTAATCAATATAACGGTTAAAATTATTTATGTGCATAATTTAAAATAATCGGCGGAATAATTAATCTGAACTCTTAAAATTAATACCTGAAATGGCAACGTCTAAAAATGCATGCAATTAAATATTTAAATTCTATGTTGTATAATTCTTAAATAAAGACTGATTTTCCGTTAATGTGGGCTAGTTTTGATACAAACTGATGTTAAACAAAATTCACGAACTATCAAGGTTATAGCATACCCCCCCCCCCCAGTGCAATTTTCAGGGACCATTAAGGACAGTTTTCTTAACCCTTTTTGAGACAATAAGTTTCCGTGCTTTTTCGCATAGCTATTTAGCATATCTTGCCTTCCTATATAGTATTTTGAAAAGTATTCCCAAATTGGCGGGCTTTAAGGAGTCATTTAACATATCAACCACAAAACAGTTAAAATAAATGGTGTCCCTGGTGAACCATGGGAATTGTTCTTATCGGGTTGATCTATAAGCGACCTCTTGGTTGCCACAATTATTAAATTACTGCAACGGGTTCCCCTGCAACGGGCACAAAGATGCATTCATCCCGTATTCTTGCTACGTTGTTAGCCCAAACAGTAACAAAATGTTTGATGTCACTTCCAATTAAATATAAACAATGACGAGATGATGTTTCCTTTCTGTCCTGCCATGTAAAGTGCATTCATGCCTCTGACTGGATTATGACCTTCCCTCAATGCTCTAGTTTTTGAGCCGCCTGACAATGAACTTTGATCAAGGAAAACTTTCAATCCTTTAATACGACGTGAACCCTGAAATCACGACCCAGAAGCTTGTGTCTTGTAAAATGCATTGTTATAAAATTTTTCCGACATGGCCAAAATGCTTTCCCACAACCAAAATAAACACAGATATTATTTTATACATTGACAGGCAATATAGTACAATATACCATTCCATATGCAACAAACAACAAACAAAAGTACCTGTATTATAAGCTAACAATCAAATTGAAACAAATTACACGTAGCACATGTAAGCAACTTCGAAACGATGCAAAATTTAACAACTTAAAACACATTACAAAATGGTTCATAAATTAAATAAATTAATTGTTCAAATTGCCCGACTACGATTGCCAAGTGCATACATCAGAAATCAGTTGTTTTTTTAAATATATATCTTTCACATAGTCCACATGACCGTAAAAACAACATTGTGCAAAAGTCGGGGCTGCCTCTACAGTCGCAAAAAACGTCTAACACTGACAGCGTTCAAAATGTTTAAACTGTTCACAGCTGACGGCTTGGAAGATCGCTTCTAAATCGCCGGTCCACAGTGCATAATTTGTATTAGTGTCCCACCGTTTGAAAACTGCACGTTGGCTAACAGAGTAAAGGAAAAAGTCACGTATTATATGTATATATATATAAAGATACAGCAGCAATTGCGAATTTGAAACTGCAGGCCCTGGAAGCAGATCAGTTATTCTATTAAATTAAATACAGGATATGCATAAGTATGATTGTGTTTTTCTGTAATTTACCTCGACCCCGTTTTTAAATTGCATTTAATGGACTTTCCTGGAAAACTGAAGCAGCCATTTGATTTTAGGGCATATTGTTGGTCTGTGTCTTTAAATGAAGTTTTAAACTTAAACTCTTAATGTATTTCAAGGTGTAAGCAATCCTTCAAAAGCGAAGTGTTTGCGAAATATTTTGGATTTATGTTAATATACGGGCAAACGATGAAAGGTTTTGTCAACGTTGAACTTCAAATGCAGATAATTTAATCAAACAATTCTGCCTGCTCGATGGGTTACGAATCACTAACTGCAGTAAAATCAGTAGTAAATAAAAGCTAAATCAGTGCGTGGATTTGCAGGTGTCTAATTGATTATATTTGTATATTTGACACAAGGGCAAATATAGCCATGGTTAGAATACTTCGGAATAATCACATAACAAACGCATTTTTTTAAAAATCATTTGATTCACCACAGTAAATGAAATAAAAATCTTCTGTGAAATATTATTAAGGAAAAATCATGTAATGGAACAAACAAAGTTTGTATGCCTGTGCCAATAATATACATCCTATCTTTTCAGATTAAGTGGGTCCAGCACAAGAAGTTTCAAAATATTAGCATTGGGGAAAAACTCAAATCATGTCCTATAGAAACACAATACAGGTTTTCTGCATGAGATGTTGCAGGAGTCAGCAATCAGAAAGTGTAAGCAGAGCAAATATTTGCATCTGTTAAATGTAAGAAGAGCAGGCAGAGTAGATGCGTGTGGTTAGGGCCCCCGGTGTGGATTTTGCCTAGCGAGTCAGTGCTCTTGGGGCTCCTTCCATTGACAGGTACTGGCATGTGTCCGGGAGCAGAGAGTAGGATCTGCTGTGCGGGCTCTTCTGGTTAAAGCTGGAGTGACCGTAGCTTTTGCTGTGAGAGGATGGTCCCTCGTGGAACGAGCTCGCTGCGGGGGCTACAGTCACGGGTTCCCGCTGACCGGCCGTGTCCCCACACTGGCCAGCACTGGACGCAGGGGGCCTGGCTGTCTGGAGCCGGCAGTCCATCCCGAGAGCCTCGGTTATGAGTTCACCGTCATGCGAGGCACCTGGTGGTACGCTAACGTCTGCGGTCCGCGCCGGTGACCAGATAAGGGACTTCCCCGCTGCCTGAAACAGCGGCAGGGCCGCAGCCGGCACTTTGCCTACGCAGGGCCCCAGGAAGTCAGACGCTGTTGCCGCTGCGCCCTTATTATTGCTGCCGAACGTGTGGAAGCAGCTGGGGAAAGTCAGGGTGCTGCCATAGTCCCTCTTTGCGGGCTCCCCGGGCAAACCGGAGGTAAGGTCTTGCTGTTCGCGGGAGCCTTTCTCACAGTCATCACCCAGCTTGTCGCAGTCCTCATCGTCCATGTCTTCTAAGTCACTCAACCGTAGGCCCTTGTCCTCCTTACACACCTTGGAGTCTAGGCATAAATAAAGGCATAGACTGAGGAAAAGGCTGCTTGCCAGAGTATCACAAAGAGAAGATGCTCGGAGCCTCTGCACTTTAATGTAGCCTTTGGCTACCAAACAGGCTACAGCATGGGCTGAGACATAAACCACCTGTGTATTGAATGAGCTTTGGGTTCTGATGATTAACTGTAAAAACTGACTGGATGGTTGTTCATCACAAAAACACAAGATTTTATTGCATTATTTATTATTAATATGATTATTATTCCTCTGTAAGCGTAGCCTTTTGTATGCTAATGGTCTTAAAATCCTGATGGATATATGCAGGAAACAGAGATGCTCACCTTTGCTGACACACTCCTGCTCACTTTTGTCAAGGTCATCTTTCTTGTCCTCCCCAGCTTTATTCTTGGGCGCCCAGGTCATCTTGTTCTCCTTCTTTAGCCTTCTCCTGGCGTTGGCGAACCAGGTGGACACTTGGGTGAGGGTCATTTTGGTGATGATGGCCAGCATGATTTTCTCCCCCTTTGTGGGGTACGGGTTTTTGCGGTGCTCGTAAAGCCAAGTTTTTAGGGTGCTGGTGGTCTCCCTCGTGGCGTTCTTCCTCCTCGACGATCCATTGAAGTCTACGGTTCCGTACCTGCCGTTACAATCGTTGATAGAATCCATAAGCTTTAATCACAGAACAAGCACATCATATGTATATCCTGTGCGGTTACGTCACAATACTACTCCAAAAGCTGTGCATTGTAAAAACAAACACAAGAAGTATTTATATTCTTCGAAACGTTTAATGCAAAACTATATCATTTCTTTGGAACAAATTCTTTAGTTTTCTGGCATAGTTTTATAGCTGGACACTATTACAATTAACAGGACAGTTGTAATTAAGATAAGAATGATACGTTTCTACCTGTCATACTGGTACTGCCCTAGAGAGTGATCGTAGGGATAATAGGCAGCCGATTGGGTGATAGACGAGTGCAAATTCCCAGCGCCATCCTTGATGTCGTACTGTGGGGTCTAAAACCGTAAAAGCTGTCACAATTCAAAGGTAGACCGCAGGTACGTGTGCCACTCTTTAAATGCTAAACCGTTTAACTTAAAATGCATTACAGACAAGGTTATACATTGTTACAGTAAAGCTCAGTGCTCGATGGAAAGTGTTACAATTGCCGTAATTGTAGCTTTTAAATTTTTTTACCATGAAACATAGTCACGCATTACAATACGAAGCTACTTCTTTCTAACCATATTTTCCCCAACTTAACAGCAGCATAAAACAGTCAACCTAATTAAACCATTAATCCAAAAAATATTATTCACCGCGTTAAAAACGCTTCTATACTTGTTAAACAAGTAACAGTAGTTAAAGCTCAAGATAGAGGCAGAAACATTATTAAAACAATGAGAATCGATAAGCACGTCGAAAAGGATCGATGAGTCAGTTGAAAGTGTGGACTTACCAGCGTGGAGTAGAGCGCCGAGGGGTCTGTGCTGTATGGGAAGTAGTTGGCGTAGTTCTGACCGGCTGCTGCCGCGTAAGGCGAGCCGTACATCCCGAGAGCCGCGTTCAGCTCGCCCCGTGTGCTCGCCAGCAGGCGGTTCTCGTAAGGAGGGCAGCAAAACGCAGCTGCAGTCTGGGAACCGCCGGACCCATCAGAGACCGACCTGGAAATCGAATCGCAGCAAGTCGTACTGGGGTTTGCCGACACGAAAAACTGCGTAAAGAGAATTTTGATACACATGTCAGTCGTGTGGGCTGTAGGCTATATTCTCTTCATAAATGATCTGGCTCTACAATATTATAGAGAAAGGCCACAGAGGTGAGCAGTAGAATATATCAAGTAAGATTTAAGACATAACTACATGCAAAACAACATGGCCTTTTATGTATGCTTTACATGAAATTAAAAATTTTAAATGGAAGATGTTATATAACTTGAGTAACGATGGAATGATGTGAATTTATGCAGATAATATAAATACCAATACCGAGCATTTTATTTCACGGCAATGCGTGTTAAAGAACGAGATAAATTGTTTGTCATCGCCACAGCCATGTACGGACAGAGTTGACATAAGTAGAGGTTTAAACTTTGAAAAAAAGTTTCCCTCAAATAATATATCACGTAAACTTCCACTAATGAGTGTATTGATTGTTGGATATGCCGGTCCGATAAATCGAACTTGTAATTGTACGCTATACTGCATAATTTCAAAATGTGTCTAAATAAATCAAAAAACGCCGAAGGCAGTGTTAATAACTGCAACAGCTAACAGGCTAAACGTCAAATTATGCTTGAAGTTAGTTGTTCCCTTGATGGCAGTGTAAATATTTTTACTTTTATAAACCGCTCGCAATTTTTAACTTTAAACCACCGGAATATTGGCATACCTGTTTTAGCAGTAATAAAATATATTTGAAGATGCATTTTAATGCACTTTTAACGTTAACTTATGTAAAACATAATATGAATATAATAGAACTATAATTATCCTCGGTAGTAGACCGAACACCTTGCTGCTTCAGGTGTAATGGCAAAAAACACAATATTGTATTTTTCCTTACCTGTGAAGTTGTATTATAAGGATATCCAAACTGCGAGAAAGACATGACTGCTTCTTTTGTTACCATCAGCAATTATCTTCCCTTTGATCGATTTTAACCAAATGCACTTCAAATGCACATTCTCACAGACATTTCCACGCACGGCCTTTTGTCAATAATAGATGACTGCACTTAAGAAGGCTTGAAGCTCTTTAAAGCAGCAAATAGTTTTCACATACACAGATGTATGTAGATAATCCTCCAAAGAAAAAGAGTAGCAAACAATATTAAACTGCATCAGCCACAAAAATATTATTGTGCCTTGGCTGAAGAGGGCTTAAAGGATATCCTAAGACTTGCAAGATATGGACTCTGCTTGTGCTATTATTTGTGCCTCTATAGTTCTTTAGCATTCATCCATGCAAGGGTATCAATGTGACGTCACTGTAATCCCGGAACGGCACGGCCGCACGGATAGAATAATGTCTTTACCAATCGCATCTAACATCACGCTTCCTTAAGGTGCGCATCCCGTTAACTTAATATGACACGCTCCTTTCCGGTAGAAATTTACGAATTAAGGAACCATACAGACGGCTACTAGAAACTGTTCGGTAAACATAGTGTAAGTTTCTCTGTGAACGCGCATTACCATGTAAATATGCTCGTTTGTTTAAATTATCATGTGTACGTCAAACGAATGTTATCTATCGATTCTATATTATTATAATCATATTTTTTTAATGCAGACTGCCTTACGCATCGATTCATATCTGTACGCCTTTTAAAACACCTTTATCCGTGCATGTATCGAGCAGTTAATGAAATTACTAATAGCGGTGCAGTTGCAGGCGCGACGTATCAGAGAAGGGACAGACGCTTTGGGACGTCAGATTCTGCCTTTAACTGACTCAGGTTGAAGTACACTTAAAGGTACAGCTTTGTTTTCATTCTGCGGGAAGCAGAAAATAAGTTGAGCAAACACTGCGCTACTCCCTTGGGGCGCTTTTCCAGATTGACACTTTTCAAACGCCTTTCCGATGCAGACCGTCCCGGCCAGAGGTCCGGCCCTAAATTAATGCTGATGATGTTCCCATTTTCCCCTATTAGAGTCAGAAATAGTCCCAACAGGAATGGCTGAAAAGGAGTTTGGCAGGTCAATAGATGTCTGATTGATGTCTGCCTGGAGACCAACCTGGCCATTACAAGTAACGTGTAATTGCATCAATTAACAAATGGTTCTGCTCGTGTTTAACGAACGAGTTACACAGCAAATTTGCCTTCGAGGGGAAATTCTAAGTGGAAAAAAATACAACTACTGGAGTATTTTTGTTAATATCAAGTAATATAAAACTTTAAGGTAAAATCGTTTAATTTAATGCACACTTGAAAGATAGTGATTAGCCTTTGTTTTTCCCGAAGATGAACAGCCTGTTTTTGTCTGATGTAATACGTGTCCGTTTCCACATATATACCAGATTTTATGACCTTGACTAATCAACTCAGCAAAGGAGTGCTTTAGACAGTCGATTTTAAGACCCATATGTCAATTATGAGAATGCAAAATAAGTTGTAATAACCATTCACCGGGTGTCATGTCATCCAGAATTACGCTGTAACAGGTACACTATGCAGCTCCAGCGTGCCCCCTCCTCGTCTGAATTCGAGCTAACACCAAGGAGAATATGGGGCATATATTTCATTGCCTTCGCCCTTGATGAAAAGCGAGACCAGTCCTCGGGGAGGCGCCTGCAATTGCGGGGTATCTCTTCGAGTGGCGCCAGAGAGCTGCGGGAAGGAGACAGAAATCCCGTCTGCGGATAAAAGTAGTAAGATGGAAGCGATAAGCCGCATGGTGAGCGCCTTGTTACTCATTAAAAGTTAATAGCAAAGGATATACCACACCGATCTCGCATCACCGTGTAACTTACCTAGCCTTCACAAGTGTCTGGCTTTTGGAAGTTGGCATTTCCACTCCCAGTCATGGTGCAACACAGAGGTGATGACCTCGATGGGATGAGAGTTTCGGATTGAGCTAGCAGGGGTGCAGCAAAGAATGCGGGACACATACCCAACCGCCATTTCTGAAATATTGACTATAGTCTATAGTTTGTTTGCCCCAAGTACCGAATTTAAAAGCAGGCCTAATCCGTATCTTAATATGTAGGCCTTAACATGGTGTGGAATACTGCGATAAAAAGTTTTTTTTTGTTTGTTTTTTTTTTTTTTTAAATAAAGCTTTGTTTATTATTGGTATTATTATTTATCAATTTTACAATGATTATTAACGATGTGCAAAAATATATTTGCAGACATATATATATATATATATATATATATGTATATATATATAGTTGAGACGATTTACATTCCTATGGCCGCCTAATGTAACAGCTATCTGCTAATATCAGACAAGATTAAACAATTCAAAGGCTCTCTGGACTGTACTGTTTTTGTACTGCTCACATCTTATTTACGACAAAGATTTTACTTGCTACTTGTATCTTCTAAATAAAGTAATTTCCCGCTGTCAGGTTGTTATGTAAACTCTCGCAGTTTGTTTTCTCTTCTGAAATTTCTTAAACTATAACTTTAAATTCAGCACAACAAATTGCGGCTGGCGACGTTTTAAATGGCAACGTTTTAAACTGAACTGGTCGTATTTATATCGTGATTGCATTGTAAGTTAAGTTAATAAATCCTGTATAAAATTGCAGAATAAACCGCACTAGCCTATTTGAGCTTATTGAACTAAATACGAATTAACACGACACAGGATTTTTAACTATTGCTTAGAAGTATATCAAAAAACATATATTCTGTTTTTTTTTCAGTTTAATTCCAGCAATTATCCGGATTTGGAAATTTCTTGTTGTAGACAAGATAAAAACGAGCAAAAGGAGGAACTTTATTATTATTATTATTATTATTATTATTATTATTATTATTATTACTACTACTACTACTAATAATAATAATATATGGCCCCACCCCACTTAAGTATCTCTAAACAAACTTTATATATATACATATATAAACGCCTTTCAGTAGCCTCTGAATAACTGTGACAGATTAATTTGAAGATTTGTACTGAATATATTTTATTTTCTGGAGTCCCATGCACGCATTTAATCTAATGTGCACCTCAAACTACCACGAAGTCTGTTTAGTTACACATAAATGGATTAAAAGCATATAATACCGGAGACAGGTATCATAAACTATACCCGTGTTCCACTTGGGATTATTTACACGTGTTTTGAAATAAACCGTGGTGTCCTTTTAGTTTTATTTATCGCCCATGTTTGAACCCCCCCCCCCCCCCCACACACACACACACACGCTTCTCATTCTACAGTGTTTTATGTGTTTTATTTGGCCCATTCGAAAATTTCCGATTTTTTATAACCTCCTTTGCCGTCAACGTCTTCACTGTGAAACGTATGGACCGAGTCGTTCATTGGCAATAAAAGTAAAATTTAGTAAACAAATGCTCTGCATTGTAATATTAGTGTTCAAAAATATTTCAAAACATATAAAATTCTCCACTGGTGTATGCATGCGGGCGCAGCTGCCTCTGGACAGACACATGCATTATTCATCCGAAAGGAGCAGCGCCGACCCATCTGACGCTCCCCAATTTGAACACTAATCGTAATGACACATCCGGCTGACCCGCTCCTCTGAAGTCCCTGATACAGCCTGGCCGCTTCTGGCCTGTCCTGCCCATCAAAGTCACAAACACGCATTTATGATTTAAAAAAAAAAAAAGCCCACCACACACGCTTGTTTGTGGTGTGTGGTACTCTGGACCCACTGCAACATGTCGTATGATAATTAAGAGCTGAACGTTTTAAGGTTCAGTTCCCGAAAGGGCTGTTGTGCCTTGAAGGAGAGTATGATACTTGATGGGTTTCACTAAAATGTGTAATTTGGCAATAATATATATATATATAATGGAAGTGCATGTAAGTTGCTTTGCTTATTTAACAGCATCTCTTCAGCTATGAGAAATGTAAACTCCTGTGCAAAGAGTTCTCCTCTCTCAGTGGCACCGCATAGCTGCGATGTCATAATTGCAATTACCTTTGGTCCAGACACACTATAAATATGAATAAACTTCAGTGACTTTAGGCAAAGCGGCATGCACTGGCTCTGGGTGGACCTGTGCTCCTCTGGGGGGGTCCAGTTCCCGACCAGGCAGGTTCTCCGTAAAATCAGGCCCAGCCGAGGCTCCCGAAGCCTGGCCACCGTCATCCTCGCCGTCAGCTTACCTACTGGAAAAGTTAAACCAACACTGAGCCCTGCTTTGCTTTAAGGCCAATTGCACGAACAGGAATGGCAAGTGCAATTTACTTATATAATACATTTTTTATGCTGATTTAATGAATTTCACAAAGGTTTGCTGGTTTTTCATAAAATAGATCAGGGCTTTTATGAAATAATAATAATGACAGACAGAATGAGGGGAGGGAAGCAGGCGATGGGGAACTGAAGTGGAGTGCAGAACAATCTCATTAATGTGGATTGATATATTCCAGTGAATCTACAGTACGTGTGATCCACTGTTATTACAAAGGTTTCAATCTGGGAGATGTATGAGCAGTGAAGGCCTCAGAACCGTTAAATTATCCAAAATTGAAAGAAAGTAATAAATATTCTAATGAGAAACTCCCTTAATGCCAGAATTATTATGAATGCGGTCACATGACCGGCCAATTAAATCTAAAACAAACTTATGTGCACTTGTGAATAAATTGACCACAACACGGGAGGCTGTTAAGTATGTGCCACCCCATCAGTAGGATAGTAGGGGTGTAACGATGTTATCCTTGACGTTATTTGAATATATCTTTCCAATAAGGATCCGAGGTGGAAAGAACTTGCCACTGTGTATCTCTCTCATTTTGAAATGAAGTTTACGGAGACCCAGGCGGCTGTGGGTGGAGGGAGGAGCATTCTGTCTCACAAACCCTTTAGCCATGCCAATTGCCCAGGGGTATTTGGGGGGAGGGGGGGGGGGCATTAAATTAGAGAAGTGAGCACAGTTCTGTCATATGAAGGTTTGAGGTGGATATTATGTCTTCTGTCACAGAGTTTCACATTCTCTCTCCTTTCTGCTCATGCCCCTTCCGCCTCACCCCATCACACCTGAGGCAAAGGTCCTTGTGCTGGAAGCCCCTTTGTTTGGCCGCACCTGAATCTCTGATCAAAAGCCTGAGGCACCAGGGGTCAATGTTCAACATTGTGTAATAACTGTAAACTTGGAAGCAACCGCAAATAATCAAGTCTATAATATGTGACGCAAACAGAGGGAAGTTACTCATTATGATGTGGAAATAAATTCTAATCAGTGACTTCCAGACACCTCAAACACAGTGATTTACTACCCAAACAATTACTGCAATAAAACAAGGAAGAGCAGAGGTCGGGCCTATAAATTAGTGTGACTGACCTATGAAGTAGACATTGCTTTCATGGTCTGGTGCATTGTAATATCTGTATGGAGGTAAGTTCTCATTTCAAACTGTTGGGTCTATAAGAATATGATTAGAAAAAGGTGTCTGATTGGCAGATGAAGGTGTCTGATTAAAATGGAAGCGTCTGATTGGCAGATTAGTCACCCAGAGTGTTTGGATGCAGAGGTAGTTGAGTGACTTAGCCGGGTGAGGAATCCTGCCTCCTCTGGGGAGGACACAGAAGTTCGTTGTGCTGGCTGAGGTCTTGGAAGGCTCTGCTGAGAAGCTATCATCAGTGGTGGTGTCAGGGATTTGTAGCCTGTCACTGAAAGTGCGTGTTGGCAGCCACACTGGAAAATGACTAGTGACAGAGAGGGGTCTCTCTCTCTCTCTCTCTCTCGTTCTCCCTCTCCCTCAGCCTCTCTCTCTCACTTTCTGTCTATACTTCAGTGTTTCTCCTCGTCTTCAAGCTGAACCCCTACCCCCATAAGGGGGCCTGCGGGGCAAGGGCGGAGAGCAAATCCCACCATTGTCTCCAGTTTCACCAAGTCTAGGGGAAGGCAAGTAGCCTGAGAGGTCTTGCTCCCACGTGTAAAGACCTGGTTTCATGATCTAAGTGTCACAGGATTGGCTTCTGTAGTGGGAAGCACTCCTGTACCTTTGAACGATCCAACCTACTTAAGTGGTAGTTTCTGGCTGTTTCTGCCGCGTCGTCCCTATTTGGATCACTCTCATTCAAAGCCCATTCCTTGTTTGTGATGGCGCCAGACATCGACAGCATTGCGCATCTCCTGATGCCTTCTGTGTTCTGCGCATATTCCTGTGTTGAATTTGCCCTTGTTTCATGTCGCCAAAACAAACCTCCCCCCAAAACTGCAAGCAAAGACAGCAGCAGCAATCGGAGGTGTAATTAGCAAAGTCTCGAGAAGCCATTCTGTTCCTAATCTCTGCTTTAAAACTGTTGGATTTTGGTTTGTGGAAAAAACAAGGGCACCACGCACCTTGGGAAACTTCTGGGGGAGGGGGGGGGGTCCTCTCCCAAAACTGAGGCTGTCTGAACCCCCCCTCGCCGCTCCCCGTTCGTTGGGAAGCCTTAAATCAAATGCAGGACAAGACTTTCACCCCTCGACTCCCCTACCCGCCTGACATAAAACAAGAGCATAATGAAATTAACAAAGGGGAGCCTGCAATCTCCGCTACGCCGAGGCACCGCGATGGCCTGTGCCCTCCCCTCACTGGTTTTCAGAGTGGGCCATCTGGTCCTCGTTGACGGCGGCTAAGTGAAAAGCCATGCCAATACAAATAGCTCCGCTTGATGTTTGTTTGCATAAACTGTTTTGAGAGGCTTTGCGAGGAGTTTCAGGAGGATTACTCCCTGGAGGCCGGAGCTGGTGGAAGGAGAATAATCCTCGCTAAGTTGGCAGCGGCGTCAGGCGTCAGTCGAACTGCAGGCTTTCTCGTTCTCTTCCCCATTTATTTTCAATGCGAGCTCAGGTGAGCGGCCGGGGGCGGGGGGAGGGGTGGGTACCGTACAGAGCAGCTGACGTGTGTTGGAAAGCGGAGATGGGTGATGCATTAGGGTGGCTCACTCTACAACAGCAGGGGAATGGCAGACCTGTGGCCCTGGTACTGTGAGACTTACTGTACCACCTGATACGGCTTCAAAAAGAGACTCTCCCTTCGCCATACAAAATAGAAAAACACACACACACGCACGCACACACACATACAAATAACCCTTAATATAAAATTTAAGCAGCTGGTCTCAGTACTCGGTACGACATCACGGTGCATGGGACAGGATAATTGTTTCCAAGCTAAAACAAGACTTGTGTTACATGTGAGGAGGGAGAAAAAGAAAAAAAAACATGAATTCATCTCCCCTTATTGCACATGTTGCATTTTGTCCCCAAGGTTTTCAAATGGCTGAATTAAAGTGACCAATTGGTTGTCATCTTCGCTTAGCCGCGGTTCTTCTACAGGTTTTGGAAAATTGATCCGGCTGCTTTCATCTCCAGGTAATTCCGCAGGCGGAGGATAATTCGGAACAGGCCCGTTCAAGGGCCAAACCTTTGCAGAGCATCTATATTGATGACAGTTGAAATTGAGGAGGGCCCCTGTTCCTCATTTGCTACACACACACTTGGGCCTTTCGATGGCCGCTTGCAAACGTAACCCAGATGAGGCTAAATATATCATCAATGCTTTTCAGCCAGCGTTCCAGTTTGTCTCCTCCATTCTAGAGTCACCCCCCCTCCACCCACCATGGCTGGCACGTTCCAGTCATTAATGCTTCATGGAGAAGGTTTTTATAAAAACCGCCGTGTCCCTGCCGTCACCCCAAGGCGGGGGACTTGGTCTGTGCCCATTTTGGCCAATAGAGCCTCCCCTGCCTCACGAAATCCCTGGGCATTGTGTTCAGACATTGAGGGTATACTGAGTGGATGATCAGTGATCAGCTGACAGTGGATGATCAGTGATCAGCTGACAGTAAAAGAAGGCAGTGATTGGCCACTCATCTCCCTAGTTAAATACCATTGGCTGTTTCACACGGTACTTGTTCCTGATGCTGCTTTATGGATGAATTTGTTACATATGAAGTGCCCTGTGTTTACACTTAGTACCACATATATTATGCCAACCCGGGCACAAACATTAAAAGGCAACTTTCATTCTCCTTAATTCCTAACAGAGCCCTGATGTCATTTCACGGTAATAAAATTCAACTTAAATGTCAGCCATTCCTAAAAGATGTTTTTTTTTTTTATTTGAAAGATGTTGCTTTTTAATGCAATAGCTGTCTGTCAATTTCTCATACTGACATGGATATTTAATTTAATTTTTATTTTCCATTCAAATCACATAGACTGTCGACATCGGGGCCTGACCAAAGTTATTTTCTGCCTTTATGGAATCTGGACCAGTCTGTAATACAGCCCAAGCAAACCTTTTAAGCTTAAAGACACATGTTGTATTGCTGCCAACATCAAAGGTCTCGTTAAGTGTATAGAAGGTGAAATTATAAACCTCTGATTGCACTACTTATTAGACATTGTAAACTAGCTCATAACATTGCTGCAACATAACCTTTGACTCTTTTTGTGTTGCCGGTGACATCATCGGATTTCAAAACCAGTTTCAGCCTTGCACTGGCAGTGGTAAATTTGGACTTGCAGGATACGAACCTAACATCTAACAGCAGAAGACTGTGTTAAATCGACAAGTCATTTCACTTTTCCAGACACGCAAATATGTGATATTTTATTCGATGTCTTTGTGGTACATAGTGACACCTGGGGGCAAGGAGCTGGATGGCACATCCTTTGGTAGAGTTTTACGGCACCTGAGAAATGACTGTGTGGGAGAGAGCCACATTCGTCACAATTTTTTAATCAGTACTGTATTTCCATAAGTCTTGTCTTTGCCTGACTCATCAGTCTAGTCCTGTTTGTCAACTGACACGTGAACTGACAGCAACCTGGAAACACTGGACACCGACACACTTGTGTTTTCTGGACAAACAAGCGTTTTGTCCCTTCAATTGTGATAATGCCATTGGATATCTCACCGGAGCTCTGAAGTGACTTATTTTGTTATGAACATCCTGTGGTTCATCGACATTCTCTGGCAGGAATTCCCGTGAAGATGTCCTGCTGCTTTTCCCTCGAGTGACACACTTCACTTGAATGTAAACAAACACACAGACAGATAGATAGATAGATAGATAGATA
>JAABNX020000008.1:11406162-11417325 GCA_015163995.2 Mormyrus lacerda
AGATAGATAGATAGATAGATAGATAATAAAATGTCCAATTGTACAAAAAAAAACTCAACATGCACATGTTTAATTGGTACAAGTCACTTCGAATTGAACTTCTTTCTAAGTAAAGTAATTTAATGTAATGATCTGGTTACCACTGACGATCTGCTGTAGTGCAGTTTGCTCCACTCTGCATTTTTAACAGTGTAAATGATTGCTAATTCTGAGCTATTTCTGTGTACTGCCAGGGGCTGATTCCAGAGAAGAGCCGAGCCGCTGTGAAAGCTCTCACACCTAATTCAGATTTATGGCGTTTGAAAAGTGCGGAGTTTCAAATGAGTGCTACTTAAGCTATTCCGGGGTCTGCACTCACAGCGACACGTTTATGTTTATGCACCGAATGAGTGTATGGCTTCAGCCTATGACTTCTGGTTTTGGATTGCATTTGCTACGGTTTTTTTTTCGAAGGCAGTGAAGGAGATGTTTGCAGATCTGTTGCCTGCTCTGAGACAAAACAAGGAAACTTCTTCATAGCTCTCTGATGTCCCTTGAACTGTTCTGATTGGGACCATTACTGCTTTCCTGTGGCTTTGTTACTTAAGACCTTAAGATTGTAAATGTAGAAGTATGTTGGTAGGAAGATCTTTGCCATAACATAATTGTCATATAATCTGAGCACTTGCCCTGGGCTTCAAGGTTTGTTATGTCTGAGTTGTTTTGGTCCTTTTTTACAACGAACCTGGCAACAGAGGTGGAAAGTTCAGGTTCTGAAAGTATAAATCCAGACATAGATATTGTTTCAACCAACCAGTTGAGTTCTCTGTGAATGTGTCTCTCACATCTTCAACTGGTTGGTTGAAACAAAATCTTGGTCTGGATTTGTACTTTCTGAACGTGAACTTTCCACCTCTACCTGACAATGCCCTTGAGTCAATTTGGGCTGTTGTGTGAGTGTTGAGCTTTGGATGCATCTACTCAATCTGGGCAATAAGTGTAAATGGTGGGGGTGGGGGGCTGAGCTGTTTGAGTTGGACAATACCTACTGGACAATCAGCTCCTTTTTGTGGGATTCCTGTTCACCTGGACAACAACACTCAATGCTAGCAGTAGCTTGACTTTGGAATTAAGTGGCACAGTGTGTTCAAGCTCCAAGCTGTGGGAAGGAGAAAACTTAGTTATCTTTGAAAGTCATACTCCTACAATATGAAGGTTATACACTGAAGAGCTACCAGTGAATTCTGACTATCTGATCAAAGGATGTACGAACAGTGGTCACATTACTACTGTCTATAGCATGCTGTACATCTCATTCACAATATTCCAGATAAACCCAGAAGACTGCAGATAAATAAGTAAACATTGATGCTGGTGGAAAGATGTAAAGGGCCTTCTTGGTGGACCACATCTCAAATCTCGGGTTACAGAGTAGCTCTGTGTAAGTAGTCTGACACTCTCGGCGAAGACCTTCAGAATAGAATGGATCCCACCCATTAAAATTTCAGTGCCACGGAAAGGTAAGCCCATCTTCTGAAATCTGAGAATAAACTCTGATCGTCTTTAATTCATCAAAGGACGCCTCTAAATGAGGAGGCCAGGTTAAACTTTCATGGCCAGTGAACAAGTTATTCATTTGGTAGCAACCGAAACAAATCTTTGAAAGCCTTTAAATCGAACTGTTGAAGATCCTTTGCCCGCCAAAAATGGAAAAAAGACAAGTCGATGCCCAATACGTCTTAGGTGTCATTGGGTATGTAAACACATCTCGCTGATGTGATGTCTAATGGACTTTTCAGCTCAGCAATGTTAAAATGTATTCTGGCACCTTTTTGTTTCTGCTTTGCTTTCTTCTGTCCGTTGCAGTGGTTTTGCTTATTAACTTTGTCGGTATCAGGTTACATGAGAAATCTGCATTTAGACCAGGGGTGTGAAACTCCAGTCCTGGGGGGCCGGAGCCCTGCACATTTTTGGGTTTCCCCTCATTTAACCCATCTGATTCAACTCCTTGTGCTAATTACCACACAGCTCTTGAGCTGGAACATTTGTGGTGGAACAAGGAAAGAGCTAAGCTACACAGGGCTGCGGCCCCCCAGGAATGGAGTTTGACACCCCTGAATTAAACAGATCCACTTCAGTTCCACATACTAAAGGTATACTAGTGTTCTGGAGTGCCATGTTCATTTGCCGTGTGTCTGTCACATTTTTATAGAGGGAAATTTATGTCAGAGGTAACATTCCACTTTTGAGTTATAGACTGTTCTTCGGAACAGGGCCTGAGTCACACAGCAGTATTCTGAAACGATGACTTGTGCTGAGTTTAACAGGATGTGTTTTAGACAGTGTTCTGGAGGTCCTCGCTCTTGCCTTATCTTCCCGTAAGGAGCGCTGTCACCTCCGTGAATCCCATGTCACTCTCCCCCTTCCTCTGTTTCTGCGTCAGCTCTGTAAACTCTCACCGGGACACCACAGTCCGTCCTATAACCTGGGTCAGATATCACAGAGCTCTGATAACCCTACATGATAAGCTCTTCCCCTGCGCAACCTGACGCAGAGCAGATGTGTTTTTACTCGTCGGCTTGGACGTCCCACTGGAGGAGAAAACACTTGGAGAGTCACGGTGGCCTACATATACAGTTAAGAGGAAGATCCCCGCAGCAGCAAGTGTGACGTATGGAAACCATGGAGACTTGCTGTGATGGTAATTATCTAGCAGTCAAAGGTTATTCCTTTGAAGAAGAGGAAGCTTTATAATTAACAGTGAGGCAAAAACACAAAGCCATGAACTATCACAGTTTGGGAGGATCCAATCTGCCACCGATTTCAGAACAGGCCTTTCTTAGACATTTTACACATTAATGAAAATTAATGTATCGTGTCTTAACAAAAAATGACACATAGTTTTAATATTGTTTGTTAATCTTTGTAGTTAGTACAGGTAAGATATTTTACCTTGCATTTGACCAAGGCAACATACTAGTATAACTGCTTACCAACAGATGAACAAACATTTACTCATTTTATTACTACTAATTTGTACCAACAATACAGTGCACCAGTAAATGACAACAGTGAAAGCAGAAATGTAACTGTGGCTCTTATGAGACAAACCTTAAATATTTCATGCCATAAGAACTCTCAGCTCTGCAGAATGATGTTTCTCATCTTGTATTCATTGGATTATGTAATATTCCAAAGCCAGCCTGTTAGGTGAATACTGAAAGTTAGCCTCTCGGAAACGGGAAATGGGTGTATGATGTCAGCAATTATTACCATCAGCAATCTTTCCTTTGGAAAATAAAATTCGGAAGCCGAGTGTCTGCTCCTGGACTGTACAGGAGGGGCGGGCGGGTGGGGGTGGCCTGGCCTTGCTGAGTGCCAGAATGATCTTTTCTTCCCGGTAAGCTCTTCCTGCCACAAGGCTGGGGAAACTCTGTTTTGTGTCAGGCTGTCGTCCAGCGTGAGAGCCCTTTGTGGGAATCTGGAGATAAAGACGCGACTGGGACAGCCTCTCACCCGGAGGAAGAGGGGGAAAAAATTAAACTTGCGGAATGAACGCTTCCAGTCTCTGCCCACCCGGTCGATACCGTTAATTGGCTCGCTCCGCCAAGCACATTGATTGCGGCTAATAAAAGAGCTATTGATTGGCACTTTGTTTAACAGCGGCACGCGTGGTACGGCGTGCCCTTTAATGCTATTCCTACAGCAACCTTTTCCTGTTCCCAAGCTTTTTAACGTCATAAATTATGTCACTCGATTTAGGGGACATTTTTTTTTTGTCCCCTCATGAGAATCAATTTGAAGGACCTTGAAAGCCGGCCTTCATCTGCGCAAGGGCGGCCTGCACCGAAAAGGGGCAAGTCCATCCGATATGAGCGCAGCTGTGTCAACTGCGCCATCCCCCAACCCCGTCCCCCCCCCCCCCACCTCCCCTCCCACCGATTCCTGTCCCATTTGCTGTGACATCTCGGTGTCAGACGTTGTGCCTGGAGCCTACATTCCAAATGCCAGCAGCACATTGTGTAAGAGAGATTTAATCTCCCCATACAAGCCAAGGAGGTGATGTCACCGAGATAGGTTCATTACCCAGGGGTGATCCACTACGCACTTTGTGGTGAATGCAGATTTTCTGTTTACAAAGCTTCATTTATATTCAAAGCACAACAAACTCCTTTCTCTGCCCGTCTTTCATACTGTGACTATTTTTAATCAGGTCCCAGAAAATCCGTGTATCGAGAATGCAGACTCCGTATTTTCTGAAGAACACAACTTTACGCCGCTCCTGGTTTTTTTTTTTTACTGTGTTGGGTGTGACTTGAATACTAAGGTCCACCCAAACACACACACAGACACACACATGCACACACAGACATACACACACACACGATATGGTTTTTGGCTACAGTTGTGATGAACAATTAACACAATACAATACAATACAATGGAAACTCGCCATAATTCATTGGATGAAGATTTACAATACATTTAGAAACCCAAGCTGGTGCGCTTAGCTTTTTCTCAAGAATGTATTTCTTGACGTTGGTAAGGGTCCTCGAGTGCTCCAGAAATTCATTATTGCCATTAAATATTCAATGATCAATAGAATTTGTTTTAGCCAATCAATAGGGGTTCTTTGCTAAGAAAGTGAAATGTGCATAAATTAATATTTGCATTTCAAAGCAGCCCCTGCCACGTGACACCAATCGGAAATCTATACTGTTTTTTACGGCTGTATTTCATATTTATCTGTTTCCTCTTCGTTGCTGACCGCTATTGATTTCTTATGGTATGTTTACAACCAGGAAACTGCTGTAGGTTTTAAGTGTCAAAATGTTTTAAAAAGGCCGATATGTCTCAGATCTCTGTCATCTCCCTGAGGCAGAAAGACAAGTATTAAAACATATCATTTTCCTCAAGCTTTACATGACTTACAAGTGTGCATCTACATGCGTAACATTAAAACGCATTTCTTCAGTACACTTTGGGAACACGGCGAATAATCTTACAGCCTAACTGTCTCAGGCTCTTTCTCAGAGTTTGCTGCGTTTACCTGAGCATCCGTTGCTTCTCTGCTGAGCTGCTTCACTGCAGTGGTTCCATTTTCCACTCGGTTCAGTGCTGATGTGGTACATTCATTTCTCAGCAGGACTGAAATCGGCTCACTGTGAAGAATGAACATGCTGTTGCTTAATTATAATTTTTTTTAAAGAACTAGAGGATTTAAGAAATAAATTATTATTATGATATAGTCTTTGATTTTAATTTGGCTTTTCTTTACTTTGCATGTATTAAATACATTAATATATGGCAGATTTTACTGAAATGCTGCCTAGTTGTGGTGCATTCTGGGATTGCTGTACTGAATTCTGGTATTTTAGTGGCGTTCCCCAGTGACATTATGCATCATTCTGCTACGATTCCCTAATTTGTGTGTATGTGTGCGTGATGTCCGGTTTCTTCTTCTCGAGAACTGGACGAAAACTGGATACATGCACAATATACAGTTATGAAAACGCTCTCATATATTTCACATTTTTCCAAAAAATGTGAAAGTGTAATATGTGGTCCTGTGGAGAAACAAAAAGAAAAAACAAAATGATTCAGTAAATAATTTTCTACTAATCAGTTCCAGTTCGGAGCTTATTTGTTGAGTGATTTTTTTTCTTTTGAGGCAGAACAGAGATTTCATATTTCACTATTTATTATGTTGGTTGTTAATAATTGATGGCTGTTTAATATCCTTTGTTCCCATCAGATGGTCGGTCCCATTTGCTCCAGTTATCTGTTTGTTTAAAAGAAAGTTCTTAGAAGGCACAGGATGATTATGATTATAGGGGAACACATTACCGCAAGCCGTCAAATAATCACCTGCTTATCTGAATGGCTATGGCAATATTTAACATTCAGCTTAATATTAAGAGAAATTACTTCAATAAAGTTCAATTATTCAAAGTTACACAGGCCGGTTCCCCAGCTGCCATCCGTGAGCATGACTGTGGTATTCTAGAATAATTACACTACCCATCTCTACAATTACTGTACGGTGGTAAATATTTGTCTTATTTTGACTGCATGCAATTGACATTTTTTCATTAGCAGTGGTTCTAGTAATTGTTGGGGGGGGGGGGTTATAGGCCGCATTATCGAGATGCCCGCATACTGGAAGCTTCCGGAGAGCTGTGTCACTGGGGGGCCACTCTGCCGCTCATTTCAGGGTCCTGTAAGTCCCAGTTCATTTCTTAGGGCTATAGTTCACGATCTTTATTTAATTTAGTAGTAATGAAGTTCTTCCCCCCCTCCCCCCATTATCGTGCCGTAATGTTTCCTGGAGAGGAGACAAGGACATTCAGAGCCAAACTGAGGCAGTGCAGCGATGTGACTGGAGTTGCCCTACAGTACAAGCCCACATGCATGTTTATACAGCTCCATGCTTTATAGAAGCCATTTAGGGCAAAACTTTCCACTAAAATCTACAATAGCCTGGTGACCAAAGAACAGGCGATATGGCTAAGAATACACAGGGTTAGTCCAAAGACAACTTTTTAATACATTCATTAGAACACAACCACAAATGAAGGTTAAAATTACAGTAGGAGTATATATTATAATATAATATAGGAGTGTAAAAAGTGAAACATATTGACTGGATTTGCTCTAGCACACCTAAATAAACAGAAAAGTCACACTTTATATTATTTTTCTGTTTATTTAGGTGTGCTAGACACAGAGTAAATCCAGTCAATATGTTTCACTTTTTACACTCCTATATTATAATCGAACTGATTGTACTTTCATGCAAAAAATGCAAAAATCTAAATCACATATGACACAACATCCATACATCCATCTTCCAACCACTTGTACTGGTTAAGGTCGCCGGAAGGTCCTGGAACCTTTTATCGAAACATATATACACTTTACATTAAGACAGACCTCACTATATACATCACCAACCGTATTCACAATTTATGTACATTTTAACTTTCATTGATTAAATTTAAATTAAGCTCAAAGGATTCGCAATGATCTTACCACAAAGATTTATAATGTAATGGCACATATGAAATATCGCTGATATACCAACCTCAGTTTATCACCAAAGCAATAATCATTGATTGTAGATGAAACCTAAAAGTAATTCATTAAAGCAAAATCATTATATACTCTCACCTGTGATGCCAAAAAGTATTGACTGTATTATTTATTGACAGTATCTGTCATTTTGCCATTGAATGGAAGTATCTCTTTTAGTACATCTAGATCTCGTGTTATGGAGGGGGAGGCTTTGTGTCACGATGTCTATTTTATTTGTTCCTTGATGGTAGTTGCATTGTAGGCAACACAAAGGTGAGCGGCCACCACACCTGCAAACGTGTCGAGCCGGAACCGGAACCAGGACAGATGCGGGCGTGTGTGCCAGGGTTTGCCAACGCGCCGTGATTCCATTCGCATCACACGTGGCAGCTTCGGCGGAAAAATCTGCCTCTTTTCCCCAAAGGTTGATGGAGGAACTCGGTGGAAGAATTGACAGGATGTTCCAGCGCGTCGTCTCCCCGGAGGGTGGTGGGTGTGTAAAAAGCTTTAAACCCAAACAGTCCTGGCCGCACCCTCAATTCACGGAGACGGACACATCCATTACTGCGGCCCCCAGTCACGGCTCCCCAGGGAAATCCTGGTTTTACCCTTCAAACACCAAGCAGTCCTCTGGTCTTGTCTGACTGCCAGAGCATCAGCGCGGCCTGCAGACCTGTGCCGCAGCATGAGGATGGTGAAGGACGAAGGGCCGCCATGATGGGCACATGCTCAAACGTCATTCGAGTCATGTTTCTGTGATCTGCCCCCTTTTCTTTGTTTCTCTGTTTATGTTTATCTTTCATAATTTCTTTGAGCACACACACATACACACGTGTTTGTATTTATATCTTTGTGGGGACCATCCAGTCATTTCTATGACCATAACCCTCATCCCATCAATGACGACCTTAACCTCTACCCAGCCCTAACACTCACCATAAGTAAACAAACAAAATGCAAGACTTTTGGCATTTTTAGTCTTTTGATTGCATTCATAGATTTTTTTTTTTTTATTCAATTTCCCCTTGTGGGTCCCCACGATCTCAACAGGTTTTTATCATATCATGGAAACATTTGGTCCTAACAATGTAATATATACATGACTCACATACACACACACGCTAATTTCTATCAGCACCCTGCTGGAAATCTTCAGCCGGGAGAGGACGTCACTTCTAGTTAATCCTCAGAAGATGTACTTCATACATCATACTGTAAGTCTTCCCCATCCCAGGATGCTCTCCTGCAAATGTATGCCACTTAATGCGCTATAATGCATTTCCACATGCGCTAAAGAACACTGACTATGGGCCAGTCTGTGACAATGAGCACTTAATTAAAGGGATTGCAAGCGCACCATACGTGCCATTGTATTGTAGTGGCCCTAATTACATTTTTTTGAAAGCCCTGATTTGATGCAAAGGTAAGACCTATTGTAGGAAACGCATGAAGTGTAACTGGAGACTGAACCCACAGACCACCGCCACGCCAGCACAATTTACAAGGTAAGAAAGTTAGATCACTTAACTAAAGACCTTAGTCCACAGATAAGGGAGCAATCAGTCCCTTGGCGATAGCTGTAGGGGATGATATCATTGTCAAAGATATCCATACACACTGTCGACTGTTGGCTGGTGCTATGTGTGCATTGTGCCTATACTGTACACATACTGTTAAATGCGCTGTCTTATGTAAGTTCAGAACCTGTATTTTGTTCTGAATTTCTGGACCATCACCACAGAGAACTTCTGTAGTTCCTGGCCACTATCGTGCGTCGCTTCCCCACTACACAATGGTAATGTAACCTGTATGCGAAATAAACGTGTGACGCAAAAAGCTCATAGGTTAAACTACACACAAAATTTCATATTAAATTGTAGCGCCAACTCAGAACAATGAAGGATGAACAAGTCATTTGTTTTGTTATGGGAAGGATACGTCACGCATTTTTATATTTTATTTATATGGCCATTTATACCAACATATATTTATAATCCATTATTAAACCTGGCCAGCAAATCTATCTTTCATTATCCATAGAATACAAAATGATGAAACATCATTCCACTCATCAGCGCTGGCGAGTTACACTACCGGCACCGACAATATTAGACAGAAGTACGTCGGTTATCAATCAGATTTTTCGATGCAGAAACATGGAGACGCAAGCAAAATGGAAAAGTATTCATTAATGCATTTTATGTAATTCAGATACAAAAATAATTCCATCTTCTTACTTTTTGCCCCATTACTGTACTTCTCTCTCTTTTCCCCGCACTTCCGCGTCGTTTCCACATTAGCGACGATGCTTGTGGTCAACCAATTAGCAGAGTTCGGTGCTATATAAGCTCCACACAGGAGGGAAAGCGATCATTGTCCAAGCGATTCATACACAGTGACTGTTCACTGCAGTTATCTGTGCGTTATGCTTATACACAGTTTGTTGCACAGGTTTTTGGCAGTTTAGCAGGTAAGCAAAGAGGTTTTTTTCATCTGCCAGAAAATTTACAGCCCAAAGTCGGCCAAAACATATGATCAAATGTACTGGCATCACAAAAATGTGGCAGATACAAGTTAGATACAGGACATTGGATTGTGTCAACCACGGGACAAAAAGCTATATGCAATCAAATAAATCTTAATGGAACAGTTGAAGGCAGGGTATGGGTGAGAGCCGGGTGGCACGGATACAAGATCGACTTGCATATTTGCTTCTACCTCAGGCTGCAGGAGGGAACCTAGAAGGGGGGGAAAAGATGGGGGCTGCTGGTGGTGGTGGTGGTGGTGGGGGGGGGGGTTGCAGAATATGCTACCTGGAAGTGATGGAGAACCTCCAGATTCATTCTCAGCATTTTCTTCCCTGCGCTCATCTTGAATTCCGACAGCCGCCCCCCCAGGCCCCGGAGTCACATTTCAGGCCTGGGTGGTACTTAAAGGCCCATAATCTTCTGCTCGATGGCTTTTCAGAATCCCGGGCGGAAGCATATTATTCGGTTTAAGGACTCCTGCTGCGCTGGGACCCCCGGCGGCTGGCTGCAGCCACCGCAGTGAGTGTGGCGCTGTCATTATTTATTTAGTTGTGACGTGTTTAAACTGGAGGAATCTGCCGGGGAAGGCGCCGTTGATAAAGGCTAAAATACGGCCGCACTTTCAGCTTCTGTTCCTTCTAATGATACTGTCAGTGCTGAGCTTCCTGCATTTTTAAAGACGTGCGGGGAGACGGTAGCATTCTGGCCAAAGCTGAAGCGGAAATATCAACCTCTAAAAAATTTTGATTCTTTATTTTTTATAAATACCAGCAAAGCAACAAACACAGTTGTATTAAAATAGTTTGTTCAGAGCTCCCACATTAAGAGCATTAACAAAACAAGCATTTTTATTATTGTACATTTAACAGGTATCTCAAATTCCTATGGTTGTTCAGTATATGTACATTCTGTTAAAACCTCTTGGGAATTTCACGTTGCGTCTGTCACCAAAGCATCGAATTGGCCTGAATTCAGTTCATCTGTGAATCCAAATCCAAATTAAGCCATGACTTGGTACTCTGCAGTTATATTTATTTATTTATTTCCTCACGTTGTTAGTAACCCCATGGGTGTGTATCATCTGAATAATGCATGGAGAGTAGCTATCAGAAGCGGCATTTCTGTTAAGGTGAGGCCATAAAATGAACATTATCATACTGGTTATTATTTTAACCAATATTCCTTATTAGTTCTTGAATTGTTCCATGTTATATTGTTGAACTTAATGTGAATAACCGTTATTCTGCAGCTCTATAAATCTTCCAGTAGTAGCAGGTGCTGTCATATTATGGCAGTAGACTAACAGGTATTTTTGTAACAACATCTGCAATACCCCACTTCAGTGCGTGTTTATTTACTATGTACGGGTTTATTGTTGATATGAGGTCACATCTGCCCGTGAAAGTGAAACGTTAGCTTTGAGTTCGAAGCCTTAGTAACTGTGCTGTGTTTTTAAACGGCACTGTTTCTTCTTGCACTGCTTCACGTGCAGGTCCAACGTGGTCACTTTATGGTTTTATATCCACACCTCCATCAGACTATCAGGCAGAGAAGCTGATTTGTCACTCCACAGAAGGTGTCT
>JAABNX020000008.1:11418902-11432215 GCA_015163995.2 Mormyrus lacerda
GTCCCTGTAATGAGTCTTATGTTTCTTATGGTTGTTTGTATACTGTATTCCCTACACTTTGTTTTCTCCATCACACCTCTATTATTACGTTTATTATTATTTCTGTTTACCTTTGCCATTTTTTTTCCCCATCTCTTCCCACGGTGATTAATGTCTGTTATTGTTATTTTTATTTTCTTTGATAATTACGGTACTAGGACGTGTATGAGTTTGGAATGGCCACACTTTTTAAACTGTACCTTTAATTTATTGTAAAATAAAGTTGTCCTCCGAAGAGGGGGGGAGGTGATCAGAATAAAAAATGAATAAAAAATCTAAGTAAATTTAAAGCGAACATTATACGGAAATAACGGATATTACTGGATGGAACCCATACCCAGTGAAAGCAAAATGGTTGAGAACTGCCTGCTTTTGTTTATGAGGATATTAATTGTCTGGTTAAATATCATGGGCAACATTGAAGGAAAAAGGTCTGGAGGATTAGTTTCTTTATGTATGGCTGGGTACAAAAACGGTGAGGTAAAAATGTGAAGGAAATATTTTGGTATATTCTTGGGTAAGTACAAATATATATCTCATGCTTATGTTTGCAGCTCTTGCAGCCTTGCGGGAAAGCGTAGCGTCCATCGGTTGCACGCTTTGAAATTTTGCAGGATGTAGTATGTCGTCTGGGCACTATTCACCCACCTTCTCATCCATACTAAGGATTCAGACATACTGCTCATACAGTATGTCGCATACAGTATTTCATCCGTTACATAGAAAATCATTTTATTGATAGATCAGCCACAGGATTTCACAGAAGATTTCACAGGTGGAGGTGCTTCCACCACGGAGCCCATTACAGCAGAAGGCAAACAGCAGGGGGGGACCCCACAGGCTGGCGGGTGATGTCTGGGTGATGTCCCATGGAATAACCCATCTTCTCCTTACCAGGCCTGAATAGAGTGACCAGGGCAAAAGAGGACTTCAAGTTCAAACATGGGATACCTGCTAAATGCCAGTGTACTTGGTGGTGTTTATACCAGTGTAGTGTTTATACCAGTGTGGTGTTTCTGTGGACCTGTGCCTGTATATGTGTGTGAGTTTGTCTACGTGAGTTGGGGCATCCATTATCCTTAAAGAGCCCATTGAGAGAGTAAACTCATCAAATAAGTAATGAAATGGATAAAGTAACTCTAGACCTGAATAAATCCATTGACCTGTCCTGCTAGTTGGATCCAGTGCCACTACAAAATTAATGGTCACTGTAGGCATCCCGTAATCAAGTAGTTTTACTTGGCAACGCACTCACAGATTTATCACAATGTCCATGAGTCCGTCATACAGCCCGGGCGACCACTCTTTTTCCTGCTCTAGAGACTGGGCTTGGGGGATCTGGGGGTTGATTTCTGTGCTAATGTAGCGTCTCATTTATTGCCCTAGACTTGACCCCTTTTGCCAGTCTACTGTCCTACCTCCAAGGGGTGTGCTGCACAAATCCAGACCATGGCGCTGGTGGAGCGGAAATGGGAAGCATAATTAGAGCTGCAAACGGCAGCAAGGGAGCCGAAGTTTGAAGTGTGTCTGCCCTGTGAAGCTCTGCCACTCGGCCCTGCAAGGCCGCTGTTTATCCTCTCTACTGATCTACCTGTGGCTGATGTGGAACGAATTGGATTCAAATGAATTCAGAGACGAACAGGTGGGGCTCTTATTGGACATGTAGTCATTCAACTGATCCCACACGTTTTGACATTCGGTCAGGTGGCCTGTAAATCAGGTGACTGCATCAGGTGACCTCATGTGAGCCAGATGGTTACAGACACTTACAGACACAGTTGTCTTACCAAGGAGGGAATTATGGGGCATTGGATCACACATTCTTAGATGGCTAATCTGAATTTCCAGTGCTTCCAGAGGTGAAACACTGCCTCTCAGCGTGGTCCATTGCTCAAGCTGGTGTCCATCGCGAGCGCCGTCTCCCTGAATCTGAATGTGTACAGAGTGACCGTCTGTCTGGCAGTCGACTACTGCTGCATGGGGTCTGCTGGAGCTCCTTACCCTGTGCCTCATACCTACAGCTTCTGCATTTCACCCAGTTCCAAAGCCAGCTAAAAGCTTAGTGCCATATGAGTAAAGGAGTAGACCTTTGTTTTTGTTTTTTTTTCTCTCCAAAGTTGCAAATGCATTTATCCGCAAAGAACACAGACAGTTCTGCTACCGCGGTGAGGTGCTGACATATTGCAGTATAACATAAGAGAACATAAATACAGGATAAAAGATTGTCAAGAGTGTTTTGATTTAGGGTGCAGTCCATCACCTTCTGAGTTCATAGGTCATTCTAATAAATATGTAACACGATAAGCTCACGAAACAGCCAAGACCAGAAGTGCAAGGCACGTGTGATGTGTCTTCACTGTACAGAGTGGGAATTTTGACCCAAAGAGGTGGTATAGCTTCCAAACCCAGAGCCGCAAATCTGTGGGTTAAACCTGATTTGGTCCTCATGCATTGCCCATCCTCTTGGTGCTGTGCTAACTAAACGTTATTGCTGTCACAATTCACTAAATGTAAATTGTCACGATTATTAACGAGCGCAATAAGACTGAATTATTCTAATGGAAGCCATGGAAAAAAATGACATAAGCCTTAATGAGAATTTAGTTTGTTTACTTTTGCATGATAACTGCCGGTGTGATGAGTCACAGTAATCATCAGGGCTCCACTTTTACATTGATTTACTATTGTTTGTTTGAATCCCGTCTTGTTTTTCTCCTGTAAAAGGGACAGCTAAGTAGTCCTGCTTTATTTTGTTAGTCCCTATCTAATATTGTATGTGTGTGTGTGTGTGTAGAGAGATAGATAGATTGATAGACAGATATATAGATATACAGATAGATAGACAGATACTTTATTGATTCTGAGGGAAATTTAAGCCGAGTAGAAGAATAAGGCTAATAATAATAGCGATGCTTAAAGATAATACCATTGATTAAAGGAACGTAGTAATAATACTAATCACTGCAGAGTAATAGAGGTGCAGTATTTGCCAATGGAGGCGGTGATCCTGGATCTTTGTTAGTCCGGTGTGCACTTTGGATCTCACAGGCCACCTACAGTACTAAGGCTAGTTCAGAGATGCCAGTTCATTCAGCCCCCATGTTTCGGACTATGGAAGGAAACCCAAGATGATACTGGGAGAACATAAACTTCAGAGAGGAAATCAAATCCGAAGCCCTGGAGGTGTGAGGCCATAGGATATGCTGTTTAAGTTTAGGATTATCATTTAAGGTTTTCAACTGGTCTGAGATTTAATGTATTTTTCCTTCAAAAGAATTAAAAAAAAAATCCATCCATTTATTTAAGAGAGTCATAGTTACTCCCGCCGTTTACCCGCGCTTCATTGAATTTCTTCACTTTGACATTCAGAGCACTGGGCAGAAATCACATCGCGTCAACACCCGCCGCGGGCCCTCGCGATGCTTTGTTTTAATTAAACGAGGCAGCACAGGGCTCACGCTCATGTGCGTACTATGCTACCCTGCATAGAGAAATGACACTGACACTGAAAAAAAGTCTTGTCTTGGTTTTAGTCTGGATTTCATAGTTACTGTAATTTTCACGCTCAGTTATCTTCAAACATAGTTGGACTATCGGGTCCAAGAGACCCGATTTCAGTTATAACTCAGTTTTGGTAAAATATGCAACATTTGTATGGCACTAAAGATAGTTTAGAATACCTGTTCACCTGAGGGATGTTCCTTGAAGCAGGATTTAACTTAAGCCTTTGTCCAATAGGAATACTCCTTACCTAAACTCTTATTGGGCGATCATTGCTTCTAGCTTAAGTTAACCCAGCTAATAAAGAAATCCCGCTTCAAGGAACACCCTCTGGTTGCCTGGTTTCAGGTGGCAGGAAGAAACAAAGGTATCGAGAGAAAGCTGATTCAGTACAGAGAGAACATTGGGGTCTGTACTACGAAGTGGGGTTACTGGCTTATCGGGGTAACTTGTCGGATTTAAGATACCACAGTTTAAATGGACTTCATATTCGTTCACATACATCTTGCCCAAACTACCTTAAATTTGACAAGTTACCCCGATAAGCCAGTAACCCTGCTTCGTAGTACAGGCCTCTGGACATGCAAGATAACAGCAGTTCTGACTTGCAACCCTTCAAATACATTTGTTAGGGGTGCAGCTAAAGATTTTGGACTCGATGAAACCATATCATACTGGGCCCCCAATCCAGACCAATCCAATTATATTCCTGATTATCTTGTCACTCAAGGATATTCGGAATCATCCTAACACTACCCCCCCCCCCCCCCCACTTTAGCTTTGCTAATTGTTCTTAAACTTTCCCTTCAAGATTTCCTTTAGCTTAGTGTTTAATGTTTTATGCAAGAGCAGTGTGAGGACACACACTCGCAACTTGGATTTATGTCTGACAGAGGACATCCTCTCGACTTGCACTTAAATGCAAATAATCATTCTTAACTCCAGCCCAGCAAAACCTAGAAAACTGATGACAAACCAAAAGTTCTGGAACCGATTATTTAAGAAAAGCGAAACAAGTTGTTTTAAAAAGTCAATAAGTGATTTAATCATACAGAGTGAGGCCAGGGAGTATCTGCCTTTGTATGGATATGTCCAGAGACCCCCACCACCACAACACAAATCCTGTGCAAACACAGAATCATCACAGAGCCTCTGGTGATGCTGCTATTGATTCCCTCCCCACACCCACCATCCCGTCCATAATGAAGTGGAGCTGCAGGTCTATTACTGCAGACTCTGCCATTGGCTGGATGTAATACAAAATTAGCCAGCATTCAGCTATCCTGTCAGTATCGATTTCACTACCCAGATTACTTGTTACAAAAGAACAGAGCTGTCTGTGGCATAATTGAACAAGTTAAGTCCTTGTCTCAGGACGTAAGGCGGTATTGATTGTCAGGGGACTCCTATGCGGTAGACATTAAGGTATTTTTTGGTGATAAATCCAGGACGGTTTGGTGTCTGCGATGCGCTCTGTCGTATGGAGGTACCTCGCTAAGCTGCAATAAATCAATCTGAAAGCAGGATGTTTCTGAGAAATGTGAACGGACTGCATGAAATGAAGACTTTGTCGTCGGTCTTGTTCCTGTGTCTAAATATTCATTCCCATATCTGTAGATGATGGTGTGTCTGCTGATGCACTGGCAGAACATTCCGGATGCCGTCTGCCTTATTCCCTGTGATCTCTGGGACAAACTTCAGGCTTGTTGTGACCCAAAGGCAATTCTAGACCCTATTAACCCCCCCGCCAAGAAATAGTGTTTCCAAATTCAACTTAGTACTTTTTCCTGTATTTTCATACACATTTCGTACCCAGCAAAGTTTCCCCCCCCCACCAGCTTGCCAATTTGAGGGAGGGGTAGTGTCTCATATTCCTTCCAATTACTAGGGTTGCTATTAGGATTAGAAGTTTGGTTGGGGCTAGATGCTGTCAGAACAACAACAATGTATTCCCTGGATAGGTCTGTCACCCCACCCCCATCTAATCCATACGCCTCCCACACCCCCCAACCTCTCTCTCTAGCCCCCTTACACTAGGCTTGAGTGGTATCAATTTTTTCATATCGTTATATCGTCCGAAGTGTCCAAAGTTTTTCTTTAACATCACTATGAGGTGCTATCCTAACCCTAGCTATAACCCTTAAATCAGGGCTCCTCGAAGCCGAATCTTGGTTCCAAATCCAGGCCTTGTTTATAGTTCTCCCACGTAGTCAAAAATTACTGATTCTGCTTGGCCACAGAAGCTTCTCATGGGTAAAGGAAGGCTAGAAAATCAGCAGTGCTTGGTCCTTGAAGACTGTGATTTGAATAGCCCAGCCTTAAGTTAACCCTAACTCAGTACTAACTTTAGGGTTAGGATTAGGATCAGTGTCTCTGTTAGGCTTAGAGCTAGATTTAGGGCTAGGGTTGGAGGGTTAGAGATGTTATTAGGGTTAGAGTTAGTTTTAGGTTTGGGTTAAGGGTTAGAGTTAAGGTTAGAACTAGGATTAGATTTAGGGTTAGTGATAGTCATAGGGTTAGGCTTGCCTTAGGGCATAGGTGATTCTAGACCCATTGTAAAAGGGGGTTCTTCCACCATGTTTTGTTACTGACCCCCCCCCAACCCAATAAATTATTCATGTAGTGATATGTCCCATATTTTTCATACCCACCTTGGCAGATTTGATCATGGGCATCAAGTATTTCTTTGGAATGAAAGCAGCACCCTTAGTGGGGGTGGGGTCTCCCTAAATGTAAATCCCTGGAATCGCCCCTGCTGTGACTCTGTATATACGGTCAATGGCCACTTTATTAAGTATACCTACTAATTAATACAAGCAGCCTGCTCCGCCAAACAGCAAATCATGTGGCTGAAAAAATGAGGACATACAGCCCACATACAGGGTCAGGAGGTTCATCTAAGTGATTTGAAATGTAGGTCGATTGCAAGCAACAGAAATACGCTGAGAGTTTTGTTGTCAAAAACAACTTGTATTTAATGAGAGAGGTCAGAGGAGAATGGCCAGGTTCATTAAAGAATACAGCTAACAAGCTAACAGCTAAGTGCAAAACTAACAGCTCAGCACAACAATGGTGTGTAGAAAGGCTTCTCTGAACTTGTCAACCCTTAATATAGATGAACAGATACCTGGTACTACATAAGAGTGCCTAATAATGTGGCCGCTGAGTGTTTATATAGCGACTTTGGTTGTGACACAGCCATGATGAACCTTCAGCTGATTGATTACTCTTTTAAAAAAAGCCTCTGATGTGACAAGGCGCTTCACAGCTCCTGGAATCGGACGGTTGTTGCTCCCACTAATCGCAGCTGGCAGATTTGTGTCACAGAATCAGGCCGTTTAAGTTGCGTCCGCACATTAATTCCAAAAGCTCAGTTAATAATTTATTGAGCTAAAAACCCTTTAAAAGTATAATTTCTGCTGCGTTTTTTTTCTTTCTGCACAGCTTGCTTGGGGGGCGAGCGGCTAAGTGGCTGAGGCAGCGTAGACGAGACATGCATTTTTTTTTGTTGCATTTTCCATTTGTGCAGAGATTCGTCTCAGGCTCTGCTGCAGAACGTGGTTTTCCCCCGCAATCTGCATCTAAACAGATGAGTGTTTATTCCAAACAGTTACTCCTGATAATTAGAAAATGGATCCTAGTCAACAATAAAATGAATGGTTTATTTGTACAATTTGCCCAGATAGTTCATTGGGGGGTTAAGCAAAATAAAGCCTTATTTACTGAGGAGTAGTAAATTGTTTCATCTGTGAATTTAGCTGTTTTCCCTAATGCAGACATGGATGTTACAGTGGTTTTTCCCCAACAGGGTTAAAGGTTAATGAAATGCTCTTTGGATTGTATATACCCATCTCGCCTGCTCTGAGTGATAAGTGGCTAACCAACGAAGCTTGTAATTACAATCTTAGAGAAACTGGCCCGATCTGTATATAAATCTCACCATCCAATTACAAGATGTAATAATTTTGCACTCAAGCTGGTAATGAGGTCTAATACTCGCACATGTGATAATCCCCTCTGGATGCTGGCTTGATCAGATGTTGGCTTTGTAATTAGACTGGCAGAAAATCATTATTTCATGTTCGGGGGGAAAAATGAGGTTTGTGGGAAGTTAATTTTCTCCCCATTCTTTGAAGCGTAGACAAGAGTTTAATGATTTAATCATGATTGTTAGCTATTTTGCAATCGATTTGTAATGATTGTGTTGCGACAGAGGGATGTACGGGGAAATGTCCGTAAAGACTGGAGGTGAAACTTAAATGTTTTTTTTAATTTTCAACTTCTAAACCATGTTTATAATAAGCAAACGGGGAGGGGGGTATCTGTTTTTTCTGTTTCTTCTGGACTTTTGTTTAATACGACAAACCTGAGAATAAACACAAGTGCTTCCCAGGGATGGTGAAGATAGCAGAAGACGGAGATCCATTATTCAGCATGTCCGTGTCCCAACACAATACTCCGTTTTTTTACTCTGTCTTTGAGCAGCACCCAGACTGGGACCGGCCCGCAATGAAAGGCTTGTTTGAAGAAGAAGAAAAAAAAAAAGTCTGAAGACCCTGTAGGATTTATAAAATTGAAACAGGATTTTCTCCATTAAAATTTCCTAGAGGGTACGGGAAAGGGCTAAATCCACGTTCACTCCACTGCGTAGCTGTGGAAAAAGTTTTTTCGAGATGCCTGCGGTTTGGCTGCCCCGCACTGAAGAAACTTTTTCAAAAGACGTTGCGTGGAACGTGCTTAAATCACAGATAGATGAGGCTTCAGAGGAAGAAGGAGTTTAAAAATCCAAGTGTTTTCTTGATGTATAGTTCATGTAGGAAAATATCACAGGGAGAAAAGTAAAGATGAACGGGTGAGCGTGCTGTATAGCTTACACTAAAGCGCGTTATTTACTTATTAAAGTAGGCACTTCAGTCCCGGGCGACACAGCAACGCAGAGTCCGTGTGATAGCCGACACACTGTTTCCCTTATCTTTTCTCCCTGGTGCAGTTCAGTTAAAACAGCAGAAAGAGGATAACACATCTCCATGCCTTGCTTCTGACTCCACGATACCATCCTGGAAGTGTTTCACGCCTTGTAATTTGTACTTTAGGAGGTCATGCCTTTCAGCTGCCCAGTAAGACACATAGGCAATCTGACATTCTATACTGGCTTTTCATAATCCAGTCTAGGGTAACTAATCTCTTGGTGAAAAGGCTATATTGACACTTTATTGACAAAAAATTGATCTCACTTATCACTACGTTTTTTGAAAAGGCGTGTGTGTCCTCTGATGGACCAGCACCCTGTCTAGGATCTTCCTTTGTCTTGTGCCCTATGTTGCTTTGGATAGGCTGGAAAATGCCTTCCGTATCCCAGACCAAGATGATAATAATAATGACACTTGCATTGATCCCTGTGGGTAAATTCTCTTTTCGCTTACCCCAACTTGCCGTCCATGGCATAAGTGAGAGCACGCCTGGCTGCAAAGGGCAGCCACCTGCAGTGGCACGCATGGAGCTGGGGGTTAAGGGCCATGGTCAAGGGGCCGCAAACATGCAACTGCTCTGCTGAAGCCATTCTCAAACCGGCAACCTTCCAATCCCAGGCACAGAGGCTTAGCCTGTTGAGCCACACAGTGCGTGAGAGCACATGAAAAATACATGGATGGATGTTTCTGTTCAAATCTGAGCCTTGCTGCTCTGAAATACAGAGAATAGTAACTCAGTGATTGTTATTTTTCTGTAGTTAAAAAATTACTTTCATAAGTGGAAGGGGGGGGGGCATTCCTTTAGACGTCATTCCTTCCTTAAGTTGAAGACACACGTAACTCAGGTTTGATTTCTCATAGGTTTAATTCAAAATAATTTTAAATGTGTTCACCATATTTCTGTGGGGACATGTTAGGTTTGTTTGAGAGGTAGGGCAGGACACTAGCTGAGGCAATGTTATTTACTACACCCTAACATGGGGGGGGGGGGGCATGGTGCGTGGTCAATTTCAGCCCATACCTTTACTTTGGTCTGCTAGTAAAACACTCAACTTTTACACATAGATGATGCTGGTCCGTTTGACGTCCTCCCAGCCTGAGCCCTTGAAGTAGGCTTGGACCCTGAGGGATCACCCCGGGGGCTGGCCGGGCTGAGGGGGTGGGGGGTGCAAGGTGAGGTGAGGCAGTGCAGAATGTGCAGAACTACTACCCCCCATCTCCCTCCCTCTCTTTCTGCTCCTCCATTCTCTCTGCACTCTGCCTACCTGTTTAATACCTCAGAAACCCTTTCAAGTGCTCCTTTGATAAACCCAGAGTGGTAGGCCAGAGACCCGAAAGCGCTACTCACTGCCCCCCCCCCCCACCACCTTCCTGCTCCCCGGGTATCTGCCTCCTCTCCTCTGTTGTTTCTAATTCGATTTTATTTTCATTTTATAGGGGGATTCACCTCTCTTTTCCCCTGACTAGCCCGTCCCTGAGAGACAGGTCACTGAATTCCGTCACAGAGATAACCCTTAAACCAGCTAATTGTCCTAATGGAAATAAAAACACACGACGCACAGAAATACAAAAAAGAAAAGCAAGAGATATTACACTACAGCATGAAAAATAGGAGCATCAAGGCTTTTTGGTGTTAGAAATATGACAACAGGATGAATAAATCATGACGGTGAATTACCTTGGTCATTTCAGCTGTTGGGGGAATCAAGGATGCCATATGAGCTGACTCAGCTCTAGGGGGAATAAATCTCCCTTGCTTGCTCCCGCCAGCCAAGTTAGCATCGCCCAGTGCTAAAGTCAAATAAAATATTGCTGTCAAGCCATAAAGATAATTAGTCTTGTCTCATCGCCTCTCTGCAATGCAATTAAATTTGACCCCTTATGTTTTATGCATGCTTGAGTGCCCCCAACCCCCGCAAACCGGAACTCACTACACAATATCGCAATGGCACCATGGATGATCCAGTGAGGCTGGCTGCTCCTAAACCTTTCGGCTCCTAGCGTTGACTATACATGGTACACGGTCTCTGAGGTGCCCCCATTGAAAATCACAGTGCCTGGTTGAGGCCCTTTCAGGTGGGCTGGGCAATCAGGTTTCTTTTCACATTGTTGAGCAAAATGTTGAGCACTTCTGTGACTTTCCGATGGGTTATCACTCCCAGTGACGCAGTGTCGTTTGCACTTTGCGGTAATCCTCTCTCGTTCTCTTGAAACATATGCCTGTTCACTGAGGCGGGCCCAGCTCATAACAGCCTTGTAATGGGAAGATAAAGCATATAACCGATTACATTGTGCTCAGAATTAGCCGGCTTTGTATGAAGAACCAGCCGTGTAATGATGGCCATTTCTGAGGGAAGCCTTCAAAAGCATGCAATTTAGAAAAGCGCCAGCAGACCCCCAGACATAACGGATACGCAGGAGCCATCGAAAATGGGTCTCGTTTAGACCCTTTCTTCTGTTTACCATGTATTTACCGGCACGGGTGGTCCTGGGCCCTCGCAGATGGTCCAGACATTCAGCATATACAGCACACGATATAGTACAATAAAATGACTGACAGGTGTATGAATTCATGGTTGGATCAGTTGGTCTTAGTAATACCTTGTTTTAAATACCAACACACACACACACACAAATATGTATGTAAGTATGTGTATGCAGTTGAATCTGTAGAGGGATTTTTGTCACCAAGTGAATTGTTATGGGACTGGCCCACCTGATTATCTACTAGCCTACTCACGATGTAATTTCTGGCTTCAGTATTGGGTATTTTCCTCAATATTGGTGACAGTCTGGCACACAGATGATGTGGCATCACTTTGTTTTCCCGTGTTATTGTTAGTTTGAATCTTGCCAACCTGTTATTACACTAAATGGGAAAATAACAGAGGCTCACCCCAGAAAATGAGTCCATTATCCCAAGGTCTGCTGTCCTGTGAGTCTTCCTCTGATGTGGAAGGCGTGCCGAGTCTGAGCACTCGGTGATGGGGGTGTACGAAGCAGACAGCTGTCGCTGCTCCCTGCCAGCAGGAATGCTTAAATAATATGTTTTTTTGTAGCTGTAGGGTCATCCGCTCATTGAATTTGTCTGCCAGTAAAGATGTCCTCCTAACCAGAAGGTGGTGCTGTGCGTTTCTTATACAGTGCATGCTGATGCCTTTATTTATCTTAAGATGTCTTATATGGAGCAGTGCAGCGGCAGCTTAAGCATGCTTACGGATTATGATCATGTATGTTTGATCTTGTTTGATACTCCTATTTCTTGCACTGACTACAGTTTAAATCATGCAAATATATAAACTATGAGTGTTTGTGATTGGTCTTGCTTAGGGGCTGTATACAGAGCCAGTGTGAACATTTACACCAGTGCCACTGAAAAGTCCTGCCCCAGTGTACAGTCTATCATCTACAGGGCATTTTCCTGGAACCCCCCCCTCCCCCCCTTGCTCTCGCTAGCTCTCTGTTTACATTTCCCCCTTCCTCAAACTGTCTCATCTCTCACTATTTATCTCCGTCTCCCGCCACCATACTTTGAATCCTGCACTGTACCACAGGCGAATGTGCACTCCCTTCTATCTCTTCACTTACCTTTTGTCTGTAATGTCACCCCTGAACATCCTGTCACACCATCTTAACATTGTTAGGAACATGCGGTAACACCGTGTCACAACCATATGTTTAAAAAAACGCACCTACCATCGTTGGTTAAATAAATTTTAAGAAATGGAATGTGTCAGGAATAGATACATGGGTTGGTTGTGAAGTTTAAAGACTTTTTGAAACTGCACGAAAAGCTCCCAAACAACATACAGACATTCACAGCCTGTTACCCGGATCCCAAGTTTTGGGCAACCTGATCCTGTGATTAAAATGTAAACTTTGCAACACTTTGAAACAGACATCATTTACGTCCCACAAACTCTAGAGAAACTTAATAAATAAATTGATCAGTTATGACAACCATGGCTGTGAGCCTGCAAAGCTGTTTATTCCTGAGAAAACCTAGTATGTTGCGTGTGTTTCAATACCTCTGGCCACACCACATGTGAGCGGTAAATGTAAACACATTTAACTCTCCAAAGTGTTAATCCAATTTCATCATTTCCACTGATTCACTTCACTATCCGCACGGGAAGAATTTCTAAGGTCTCTGTCTGCAACGCTTATATTCAAGTCTCAGATTTAGGCATTAGGCGGTAAAAATAGACGAAAGCGATGTTTGTTTTATTTCCTTATTTTTGTTGCTATGCAGAAACCCCCGCTCCAAACAGAGATGTGAGTTATCCGTTTACAAAACCGGGAGTTCTTAATAAAACCAAGTTTATGGGCATGGCGTAGATCAAGAAGCCACGCAGAGTTTTACAGCTTCTCCTGCCAGTCACGCGCTCGCTTTGAAACTGTGAAAATCGATAACAAAGTACACGCTTCTTGCCGTTGTTTTTAATGCGGCGGCAGAGGAGCAGCGCCTGCGCAAGGCTCCCTCCCGTTATTCCTGTTGGCTTCTCTTGCGTCTCTGTTTTGATACGGCCGTGAAAGCGGCTGAGTAAACATTCTCGGGAGCGCCGGCGAGTTTTCTCCATTGCTGCGGGTTCGTTTCGCGATGCCCTGAAAATCAATGGCCAGCCCGGTCTTCCTGGGAAGGGGTGTGTTGAGGCATGGCAGACCTTTGGTGCTGTAACACAATAAAACATTTTAAATTCTATGGGCAGGAGAATCGAGCGCAGAGTTCACTTATAAGAGTGAATCAATGCGAACTTTCCTCTCTGCATCTGTATGACTGATTATACAGTGTGGTGGGTCGCC
>JAABNX020000008.1:11437340-11452367 GCA_015163995.2 Mormyrus lacerda
CACTGTACCATGTCACACAGCTCCATCACAGCTGACCCTACATTACATTCCAATCCACTGTACCATGTCACGCAGCTCCATCACAGCTTACCCTACATTACATTCACATCCACTGTACCATGTCACGCAGCTCCATCACAGCTTACACTACATTACATTCACATCCACTGTACCATGTCACGCAGCTCCATCACAACTGACCCTAGTTCACATTCCCATCCACTGCACCCTGTCTTGCAGCTTCATCACAGCTGTTTTTGTGTAACACTTCAGTCTATAGTATTGTGTTACATTAACACTGTATTTATATAATATATTGTCCCCCCAGTGGCAGCTATGTGCCATTTTAACTTCAATGACACGTCCAAAGCAGCCAGTGGTTTTGTCTGTTGATTAAATCTGTGATTTTCTTTGACGGTTGGGATCTTGTCATGGCTGGTGTGCAGGGGAGTGTGACTGACCGGGGGCCCAGAGTTAACATCCATTTATGACCGGACCAGCAAGCACACAGCAGGAGGTTAAGACAACTGCAGCTCATCCTCCTGGTCTTGTGTCTCTCCTGCTAGGCATTCTGGGAATAGATCCCTAGCAGTCATCCCCCACATACTGCGCTAGGAATAGGATTACTGCTGTATGTCCAACAATTGGTATGTGTGTGAGTACATGTGAGTCAGTGAGCATGTATATATGCACAGGGATGGGGTGACAGATTATGTAAAACTGCATTGTTATCATGTTTACAGATAAACTCCAGTGCCAGTTGCTGCTGAACCTCTCTTTTGCTGAAGCAGGTGCAGTATTATCCAGTTCCCTTCTGGCCCTAACGGAGCGGCCCTGGGGGCTGTTCCCTTCTGACCCTAACGGAGCGGACCAGGGACCAGCAACAGCGTCGTCACCTACACCCCAGGCAAAGATCCATCTTGTAAATAACTACAACTGTCACAGTTATTGCGTGGCCCCCACTGCCCCGGTGGGGGCCTCCTTTGTGACACCTCCTCTGAAGCTCAGGGCGACCGCGGGGGCTGGTCTCGCAGGTGCTGGCCTGTGCGCCTGAAAACCTGCACTGTGGCGACCCAGAGCAAATATTGACTCCCGCTGAGGAGCAGTGAGTGTCACACAGTTCCTGCGCTCTCCAAATAATTATAAAATAATTAGGCTATATTAAGATGTCACATTCCGTTTTGCCGAGTCGTTGTTCCTTCAAAGCCGTCCATCCATTTCCGTCTCCCACGGAAAGGATAAAACCTGGGTCAGGTTATTGAAATATTTTATCATCCTTCCCTGCAAATTGGGATTTAAGTAGCTCTGAAGTCTCTTTATGAAAACAACTCGGTAATTACTTCATTACGAAATGCACATGTGAAAACAAAAGGCACGCTGGAAGTCGTCTTCTGAGGCAGCGCGGCGTGGCGAGCTGTGCGTTTGGCTTTTTGCATTCTCTTTTCCAAGTTCAACTTGTCAGATGTAGATAAATATAGCTTGGGACAAACCAAAATAAATGGGTGGCTTTTGGAAATAAGCAGGACTACAAACCATAATTCACGATGCTGCCTACATGGTTCAAAAACAAGCTGCATCTTACTGGGTTTAAATAGCTCTTCAGACTGGGACGAGGACACCGTGGATCCAGCTCTCTCCTGTCCTTATCCAAACAGGGCAAAAATAGCTGCTGCCCCGCCGAGGCCCAGGAGAGGGACCTGTCTGGAGGGTAATTAGCTGCACTCGGTTATCGTGATTAAACGTTGAGAGGTAGTTAGCCTCAGAAAGCGCTGTGCGTGACTCTGTCCCCTAATGTTGAGCTTGGCTCTTCAGCATGACTCATTCTCAATGGGTAATTGCCCGCCATGTGTTTAACTAAACACAGGTGCCATTTTTGTGCTTTTTTTGTTTAGTGTTTGTCCCGTTCCAATAGTGTAGGTCTTCTCAACATATTTGCGGCTTTATTTCTATTTTATTTGCACCTGTGCTTTTTTATCTGCTCATTTCCTTATAGCAGGGGGCTGCTGGTGAGTTACTCTGATAGGTATTAAAGACAGAACAGAGGAGGCTCTGCCGTTTCCCACCTGGGGGTTAGAAACGCGCTCATCACCGGAGCCGTTAAGAGTACGTCAGCTTCGGGGAGTTGGGGTTTGTGATGCCAGCATATGGGCAAAGGAACAATCACTCTGGGTGTATCAGAATTTAGTGACCAATCATGCTGCAGTGCTGGACTGATCGATTCCACTTGATGGTGCAAATAACTACAGTGGTTTTCAATCCTGTCCCTGGTGCCCCCCTCCTCCCCCCACCAGAATATTTTGATTCCAACCCTCCTTTAATCAAACTTATATGGTCCTTAATAGGCTAATAACAAATGTGACAGGTTGAAAGCCGTGTGGGTTGGAATGAAAGTGATTCTGGGGGGGGGGGGGGGGGGGTGAGCAGGACTGAGAACTATTGCATTACTAATTCAATGGTGCCATACTTTCTTAGGCACCCTCGTAAACCCAGGTCTTACAAGCATTGGGGCTCAGATGTGCAGCACACAATAGTCGCAGTACTCACACATATACTCGCGCAGTTGAGTAAACGTATCTGTATTGAGGACCGCTCATTCATTTCTATGGGAAAAATACTAACGCCAACTATGACGACCTTAACCCATACCCAGCCCTAACCATAACCATAAGTATCCAAACAAAATACGAGACTTTTGGCATTTGTACTTTTTTGATTCCATCCACAGATATTTGTGGGGGCTTTGAATAACGGTCCCCACAATGTCAGAAAAACAGGTTTTTATTACATTGGTCCCCACAATGTAATATAAACCTAACCCACACACAGAGGTGACATCTCCAATGTTAGCAGAGCAACGTTGGGGAGAGAATGGAGCTGAATGTATACTCTCCCCCACCCTGGAACCCGCCGGGCTGCCACAATAACCTCAGGTCTGCAGGAGAAGCGCCAGGCTAGCTAGCACACAGTGGCAGTGGGGCCCCATGGGAGTTTGCGTTGGCTTATTCGTTGTGTCCTAGCAGCCGCCCTGACAGGCACGGTGCCTGTTGGCCCTCCGTGGGGAAGCAGAGCTGGCTTTATCTGCAGGGGCCCTCGGCTAACCGCTAATAACGGAGTGCTTGAGCTCCCGGCTCACATGGAGCGCAGTAGTCAAACATCAGGCTGATGCCGGGCGGATAACGCCATGCCTCTATTACAGCCCCGGGGTTTATGCGGCCTGTCCACGACTTCCCCCTAAACACGCCGCATGGGGCTTCTGGGAAATAGAACAGCTACCCCAAGCCCCAGGCTGTTATCTCTCGCTTAATTCACTGTTCTCCTCTGTCTGACAGGCGATGCGTTTTTTTTTTTCCGCTATACAAACACTCCCAGCTTCCCATAAAAGAAAGCCTGCTTTCTTCTGAGTGGCCGCATTTGTGTGCCCGCCCTGTTATCGTTTGGTAATTATCGAAAACGATGCGAGTTCTTCATCCCCCCCCCCCCCCATTTTCGTTTAGAGTGATGTTTTGGTTGCTTTTTTGTGGCGTTCGGCGCGGCGCTCGACGGTAATGACAGCTGACACCCGCTTCAGTGCCTTTCAAACCAGCTGAAGCTATAATTTGGCAAATTTTACACCGGTGGAAGGAAAAGAAACAATGAAAACACAGATGGGGAGAAAAAAAAACAGTGAGACAAAAAATAAGGCGGGGAGGCCTTTGTATTTCTTGAGACAATTTGAAACAGGTTTGAAAATATGCTAATTGTAAGATAAATGGGTGATCTTTTTTATTTTTCTTATGTCAGGAAGTCTGAGGACTTGATGGAGGTAATGTAGTCTGTATTTATTGTCTTAATTGCAGTGGTAGCGAGCGGCTACTTGATGCTGTCTTAGTTAATGGCCTAATTACCTCCCCAATCTGGGGGGATTTTATAAGGGTTTTTTGGGGACTGAAGGTGAATGTTTGTGGTCTGGTGATACTGGTGGTGGTGAACACTGCTTTTTGGAAGACTGGCTCCTGTACATTGGCCCTCTTGCCTTGGAAGAGCAGGGGAACTGGAGAGAGGAGCTGTGATCAGTGTTTTTTTTTTGGCTACTTCAGTCAATGTGTCTGTCCCAAAGGACTTGAATCCCTTATAGGCATAATTCACACTTCTGTTATCGGGCTAAAACTCACGGTAACCTTTACGAGTCACTCTCACTGCACCCAAAACAATATTCTAATAAAAGCTGCTCCCTGTTGTGACATATTCACACTGCCGACTTTATTTGTACAAGTATGTAACAGTCTTTCATTTTCATATATCCTGTCTTACTCTCTTAGAGACTCGCATATAGAGGTAAAGCGTAATCTGACACCTCTGGAGTGGCTTTTGGGTTTAAGGGCCTTGCTTAAAGGGCACAGCAGTGAGACGATGACTCTGCCAGGCATAGGAAGTAAGCTGGCAACCTTCGGATTACACAGCTAACCTGTGGAGTCACACACTCTATCTGAATACACTGACAGCTTCATTGAACATGTACTGATATTAACATTGTAGTTTGTCATCCGAATATTAAATCTCGCACAACCTGATTATTATTAGTATTATTATTATTATTGTTATTATTATTTTTACTATCTTATTGAAAATTTCACATTAAGTAACTAGGTAGCATTAGAATGGCAGGCCCCATTTGGGATGTATGCCTTCAGCACTACGCCCTCTGCTGGCTGCAATGGCCTGTACACCACATGTGCAGAAGCACGTGCCTTGCTGCTGGCTGACGGCAGGCCAGCCTCTGATCTGGGGGAGGGTGTTTTATACGCCCCCCTTGCCAGACACACCTTACACCAACTCCTCCCTTGCCATGCTACCTTTTGTTCTCTCTGTGGAGTAAAACCTCCTTTCCATAGGCCAATCCGCTCCCGAAGAGTAAACTCTTTGTGTCAGAGATTTACCTCAATTTGATCTCGGCTGGCTCACTATTAGTGACATGGGAAGTGGAGGCTAATGCCCTTAACGGGCTTAGATTGGGCCGCCGCAGTCCCCATGCCAAACGATCCACGGATAAACTTTTCCCCTAACCCCTCCCTTGCCAGGATTCCATCACTGCTGTTTAAAGCCAGCAGAGAGGTGAAAGACTTTGCCATAACCAGGAAGTGATTATCCTAACCTTGTTAAGCAATAAAGTACAACCGGTGGCTACATCTGCGCCATGTGCCAAAGTTGTGTCCCATATCTAATTCTTAATAATTCTACGAGGTAGAAAACGACACCGAACCAGGCTCCAGAAGGTTCCGTGTGATTGCCAGAAGGTGACAGCTTCTGCAAGGGGGTTGGTGTTGCTTTCACGTTTGCTGAAAGTCCTGCTTGCCAGAAGTTGCTTTCAATTGACACTGCGTCATCCCGTCTTTGGAAGCCCCGAGAGTCTACCAGGCGCCCCCCCCCCCCACCTTATAACCCTCACCCTTCAGATTATTTGGTGGCAGTGTCAACTCCAGTCCTCTGGGTCAGGCTGAGTCGTGTCACATTTTGCATTTTCAATGGTTAAAATTTAGCATAGTGACCCATTCCCCCAACCCCAAGCACACACCTTTTTTACACTTGACAAACTAATCCAGAGTCGCAGAATCATCACCGTGAGCCCTGGTACCTTTGATGGGCTGGATTTAGGGAAATCTCTATTCCTTTGGTGCAATTCTGATGCTACGGAACAATGGTACCGGCAGGACTCAGTTAATGAGGGGCAGTGCACTGCCAGCGAGATGGTGACTTCAAATAAACCTGATTAGCCTCCCCCCCCTGCAGCCCATGAAACCCAACTCCCCTCCTCGCTCCATCATCCCTGAGTGCCAAGGCCCTGATACCAAACACAACAAAGACCCCCCCCCCACACAGTTTTATTACCCTGATGAAGTAAGAATGTGCTTTTCACATGGTGTTAATTAAAAGATTTGTGGCCCTTTCAGTGCATTAGTTGGTCATAACCCTGTTTCATCCTAAGCTCCTCCTCTTCATCCCCAGATTCGCATTTTAATCTGCGGGGAAGAAGCCCTTGTTACAGCCATGCAGGCTGCACAGCTGCGGGCCCCTTTCTCTGTTTGCCATAGTGCCGTGGACATGATGATGTCTTAATTAAACATGCAAATCCGCCATCTTTACGCTATTCTTCCTATATCATTGTCCCAATGCAGATTATTTCCTTGAATATACTTTTGTAGATGTTACAATATGGATCATGTCTCTTGTGGTTTTAAGTATCACCTTTGAGGCATAACTTAAGAAACGTACATATCTTCTAAAAATTTCCTCAGTGTTTTACTTAATTCTTTTTCTATGAAGAGAATTCAGAACCACTTGTGAACAAAAATCCTTTGCATTTAATCCTGGGCAAAAACACAAGTCATTCTAAACTTTTGAGTTCACATATATAGATGAAGAAAGACATTTAAAACAGAATAATGTAATATATCATCTTTTAGGGGGTGCAGTGATTGACTCTAGGGGTCATGATGCCATGGTTGTGATTGGATGGTCACTGGTTCGAATCCCAGGGTTGATAGAGTAACTTTACCATTGGACCTTTGCGCGAGGCCCTTAACCCACAACTGCTCTGGACATAGTCTCACCCTGCCTACCCCCCCCCCCCCCCAAAAAAAAAAAACAAATGTATGTCTCTTTGGATAAAAGTTTCTGCTAAATGAAAGAAGTGCAAAACATTGTGTCTGTTATACCTGTAAAAATGGCCTGTCAAAAGGCTTCTGTTTTTCAGATGTTTAAACAGACACCGGCTTGTTTTTTTCCCTCCTTGATTTGTAATTCCTGAAGCTGCTATTTGTACTTTTGCACGTACTTTCTCCACTGCTTGTGCAATGATAAAGGGCTCGTCGCGGTATACAGTGCGTGTCCGAGGAACCAGTGACAGGCAAGCCAGTAGTGGCGGGCGGCAGGTGCCCAGTCTGCGGCAGTGACAGGCCTTTGAAGAGAGTTTCCAGTGACCTGGCCTTCCCAGATCTCTTATTACAGCCCCCCCTCCCCCAGCATCTGCAGACCATGCCATCCCCTCATTTATAGGCTTTTATTAGTAATCAAAATCAGAACCTTTATTGCCTCATGACCAAAGCCAGTATCACCGGCTTGCTTGACACCATGACAAGCAACAACTAACAATCAGAGCATGACACAAGCAGATTAAATGTACGAGACAGGAAACCCATAACAGGAGGGCAGAAATCTGAGTACCATGACAACACGAGGAGAAAATGCAAACTCCACACATGGATGGGTGAAAGCTCAAACCCGAATCCCAGAGGTGTGAGGCAACAGCGCTAACCACTGCACCACCACACCACCTGGTTTGTGCAATATCCATTCAATAGTTATTAATTAGTATTATAGCTTCTGAGCTGAGGCTTCTTTATAAAGAAACTTTCACAATGATACTTTTTAATATTTTAGTGAATGACTAAATACCTGAGTAACAAAGGACCGACAGCAGAACCTTCAGCACTATGCCATCTGCTGACTGTGATTGTAAGCATATGTTTCGCAGATGTCCAATGGCACGTCTGCGTCTGACCTGGTCTGCTGAGCTGCAGCTGCACTGCTGGGCCAGACCATTGACCTCCAGGAGGACGGGGGGGTTTTGGTTTTGAACAGCTATCAACGTTTATCCCACTGGTACCCCAGCACTGCTAAATGTAGCCTCTAAGCTAATTTTAATTGTATTGCTTTTGCCATCTATAAAGCTGAATGCTGGTTTTAGGCTAAGTGCTTCGCTGAAGTGTATAAGAGCCAGACCAACCCTTTACTGAAAGGAAACCAGTGTGCTTTAGCCTCATGAGGCTACACTAACAACCATTACACTGCTGTTCTTCGCAAAGTGAAGAGCTTTACAAATGCCGAATGTCACATACATACTTCTGCCAGTCCTTAACTATTTGCCGTCACTCCCTGCCTTTCTGTAATTCACCTGTCTTTTGTCGTCACAATAAACAATAAAAAAAAAAATAGCTTTAAACCGGACCTCTGATGCTTTGAGTAATTCTCTGATTTGTGGGACAGTGTCAGGCATGTCTTCAGTCGCCTTCAGCTCACCGAGTGCCTAGGAAAGAGTTTGATAACCTAGGAATGAAAGTCTGTTTATTGCGGAGATCAATGATCCAAATTAAATATTGGGGAGAATATATTCCCCATCTACCTCAGTTTGTACGCCCTCCATCTGAAACTGTCAGAATGAAGCCAGCCGTTTTGACAGTTGCTGTGGTGTGTGAGGTGCATGCATGTGGTTTTTTGCGGCAGTGCCAGCTGTCCTGAGGTTTATGTGTGTTTTCGTGTGTGTTTCACGGGGTGGGGTCATTAAGGAAGAGAAACGGTGATGGAAGATATGTTTCAGGGCTGCTTATTCCTGCTGCTGGAGATCTCACCCTGCAAAGCTTAGCTTCAACATAGCCGCCTCTAGTACTGAGATACTACTGAAGGGCCTGATTATCTGTTTCAGGTCTGTTAATATTTGGGCTGCACCTAAGCTCTGAGGGTAGTAGATCTCCACCAGCAGGAATGAGCAGCCCTGATATATGTGCGAGGAGATTAGGATTTGGTGCTGCAGTACTCAGTGTTAATTTTATAAGCAGTAAAGGTAAGCCATCGGGCCCTGGGTCGTTCTGGTGGGGGCTGTGATTTCGCACGGCACGCTGGAGCCCTCGCTGATCACTCTGTACCAGTGTCAAGGGTTTGAGGGACTGTGGGGGTTAGATGTGGTGTAGGAATGCACCGCCCAGACGAGACCAGCTAAGTGTCACTCCTGATTATGGGCTTTGTGCACTGGGCCGCAATCCAGGGATCTGCCTGAGTTCAGGAGTTCAGTACTGTATTTTTTTAAAGCCTTTCTTTCAGGCCCACATCATTCTCATCAAGGCTGTCATGTCTTATGTCACAGGAAGACGGTTCAGTTGGCTTCTTAAATAACAGAAAGAGCTTTCTTTTAGTTTCCCATGTGAACAATTGTCTAAAAAGTGACCTCACTGTTTAATTAATGGCAGGAGGTAAACAGAGGTAAACACTGCTATAATGTAAAGCACACACTGCGGTTGTTGACTAATGGCTGGCTTTGGAGACTGCCGTGGTTCAGGTGGGCCTGGTATTCCCCGATCTCCGGCTGATGAAGCCATCTCAGCTGCAAAGCCCTCCAGCGCCGTCTCCAGCGAGGGCAGACAGTGTAATCCTTTGTTAAATAACGTGTGTAATGATGTTGCACTGGGGTGCGGGGAAGCTGGGCCCTCCTCAGGCTGCTGGGGAGACACCTGAATGCTGCTCCCGCCCCTCCAAGCCCAGGCAGTGCCCTAAGGCAAGCGGCTGGCTTTATCACGCGGCCTGGCCTTGATGGGTCATACCTCAGTGATCTCTGAGCGGCCATGTGGATCCCGCCAAGCTAATCGAGACGTGCATATCTGTGGGGGGAGGCCTTATTTGTGTTGGATGCACTTGTGTTTTTGTTTGGTGGTGTGGCACTGGTGGCAGCATCGTCGGTGATGGGGGGGGGTGGTTTGAATGAAGCCAGGAGGGGAGGCTCTTGTGTGTGTAAATCCAGAAAAATCTCTGCTTTGAAAGGGAACAGATGTAGATTTACATATGTGGAGGTCTCTGGGCTCTGATGAGATTAGCTGGTGTTTTTCTGCCCAACTGGAAGGTGCATTTTTAATGAGCGCCCAAAGCGGGATGGTGCTCACTGGCAGGGTCTGGGGAGAGTGTGGGGGACAAAAGTGAGGGGGGGGGGGTGGAGGCGTCCGGGTCTGCAGATGGAGAACAGGGCCGCAAACAGATTGCCGCGGTCTTGGAGTGGTCAGTGACAAGGATTTATAAGTTTACAGGCTGGCAGGGATGCCCAGAGCTATGCCGCCCGCGAGACAGTCAATAAAAGGATTTGTGACTGGTTCTGTCTCCTCTGCCGCCTGGCCAGCCCACACTGATTCAGCCAATCCCGGTGTGACGGCTTCGCTGGGTGAATGCAGTGGAGAAATCGTCTGGGAAATTCATACGTGGCCCACAGTTTTAAAATAAGTCTGCAAGCCATCCACTGCTAAGTGAAGTTTATTGGGAGACGCCTGAGTTATATGCAGCGTGTCGAATTTGTAAACACGGCTCTCCTTCACTGATTTTTGTCATTGTGTGCAATGTCTAAAAATACGAGAGAAGCTGGAAAAAACAGACTCTGGCTAAATGTGTGTGAAACTAGAGTAGATATAGCCTGAGGTTACATTAGTCAACATTGTACCTTTTGTACTATACATGTAAATTATGGTTTGACCCCAAGATATTAATTTCTGCAGTTATATTCTAAATTATTATTTATATGCGAAATAATAATATGATCAAGTATTTAATCTGCAAGATCATATTTAGATTCATATATGTATAACTTTTGAACTGCTATATTTCTATCATATTGGAAAACGTAATAGAAAATGCCTATTAATATACTTTGTGTGATATAGAATGTATTTTCTATTTTGAAGTTGTGTGAAGTGTATGTACATACTTAATAGTGCCACCGAAGTCATCCATCCATCCGTCCATCCGTCCATCCATCCATCCATCCATCCGTCCATCCATCCGTCCATCCATCCGTCCATCCATCCGTCCATCCATCTTCCAACCACTTGTTCTGGTCAGGAGCATAGGGGACTTGGAGTCTTCCCAGGCAGCATTGGCCACAGGGTTGGGATACATCCTGGATCGGATGCCAGTGCATGCCCAGGAAATGTACACATCCTGATTGAAACCATTCCAAAGAACACCGCTCCAGGCAGCAGTGACAGGGTGATGTACCAAGGTGGAAGGCTGGCCGAGCCGGTCGCCATTTGCTCCAAGTATGAGCATCAAGCATCACCAGCGATGATGGGAGATGTCTGCAACACCTGAAAAAAATAGCAGCTTGAACAAAACTGGAGTCTGCAGCAACATCTGCATGGGGCTTCTGGAGCGGCTTTTGCGGCATGCCGTTACAGCTTTGTCTTCCGCTCTCCCCGGCTTGTTTTCGCCAGTGGAAGCCTGGGTACGAGCAGGTGATAGCGACCGAGCCGACCTCTCGGCAAGGGCAACATCTGTCCTGCTTGCCGTTTGGGTATTTAAATGCGATGGCCGGTAGCAGCAGGCTGCTGGACGGCTCTGTGGCGAGTGACCCTTTTGGACGGACGCTCCAGTAGACAGCTGGGGAGAGTGTGTGTGTGTGTGTGTGTGTGGGGGGGTGGTTAGGTGTGGGAGCCGGTGTTTGGATGGGGGACAGGATAGGTGCCTTCTCAGTAGTGCTGAGCAGACGGCCTTGTTAATTAGACTGAGCACGGGTGCTGTAATGTGATGTTGGGGTGTCGGCCTGCTTCGTTGGACCAAAGCCTTTCCTCGTATTTCAGTCGTTTTATCTCGCTGTTCTAAATGTGTTTAGTTAGCGCTGGGGGAGAAGACCAAAGACGTCTCTGCATTCTTAGAGGACATCTTCCTCTCTCTGAACTATGAAATCAGTCCTCTTCTTCTTCTTCCTCTTTCTCGTAGCTTTCAGCTACATGGCATGGACATCTGAAAGGTCAGCACGTCATGATTTTGTCTTTGGTCTTCTTCCTCAAAATTTCCTTCTAATTTTGCCAACAGTTGTCAGCACTGTCAGTGTTCACTCACAGGAAGTGACATCGGCAAGAATCCGCTCCTGGGCCGAGCTGAAACCAAGAGCTGTGAAATCACACGGGGCCCTTTTTTTATGTTTTTTTTTTTCTGCTGGCAGAAGGTGGGAAACGGGCATACCTGTGTATGGCTGAGTGGACGCCTCTCAGCCGTGTGATTGGGGCTTTGAGGGGTAATTACCACCACCTCCCTTCTGCCTTGTGTCTGCCACGACTTTCTGGCATGAGCATCGGAAAGGGGGAGGTGGCCGCCAAGGTAGCTGAAATCCCATCTGCCCCCCCACCCTCCATGGTAACCGCAGGAAGAGTCAGTAATAGCCTGGCTAATTGAATTATCACACCATGTTCCTGTGGGAAAGGCAGCTCCCCACTAAACTCCACAGAGGTAATCCATAAAAAATATAGGGAAGGCCAAGAACGTGTTTAGCGATGCCTATTAAATGAAGAGACGTTTAACAGACTTAATCTAGTATTAAATGTAATGTATTATTTTTACAGATCCCAGAACAAGGCCTTTAATCACCCAATAGGTAGCATTACACAAAGTCATTAAAACCTGACATGCGTTCCAAACATTACAGCAATTGCTATGTAACAATTCCCTGGTCTTTCGCTGACCCAGGTGAATCCGGATACACAGAGGAGCCCCCTCCCCGACATTTTTATTTTCTGACCTAACAATGCTGATTAATTGCCTCTTTTGTAGGCTGCAGATTGAATGAGGAACATTTAACTGTGTGCAATGCCACTTCCGAGGGCAATGGAAGTTTGTACCATTCGAACAGGTACTGTTGGGAGTGGGGTTAGGGATGGGGCGGGGGGGCTGGCAAATCTCGGCCGCAGGCAGTCGAGCGCAAAAAGTCATTCAGTAGGAAAACGGTGGCCATCCTTTATTTATTTAGCAGTGAAATATTCATTTGTCACGTGAAGCGTCTGCGGCAGCCTGTCAGTCAGGGCTGCTCACTGGAGGGTGCAGACTCTTTGCCGTCGGGGAGTGGGGGGGTGGGCTCAGCCGATCTCCTGCGAATAATTGCCGGGATTTCGCTTTTGGGAATGGGGCCCAGTGACCTCACAGCTTGTTCTTTTCCGCATGAAGAGAATTTGAGAATCTTTTAGGTGCCTCTTTCACTTCACTTTTTTTTGTCCATGGGATTTTTATGCATGGTAAACACGCTGGGAAACATGCGCACGCGCACAGGCACACGCACACACACACATACACACACACACACACTGGTGCACAGGAGGTAAATTATTAATCGTTTAACACCAAGATGCAAACTCAACCGGGTCAGAAAGACCCGTTCTGTTGCGCCTTCTAGAAAACAGTGCAGGAGCCTTAATACGACACAATCCTTCCCACTGCCACAAAGCGCTCACATGCCAGTCTGTCCAGTCCAGTGGTGGCTGGCGGCTTAAAAAAATTTGATATGAAGACATTTAACATTATTACAATAGTGAATTTTTCTGAAGAAGAAACAAAATGTGTATTTAAATCACAATAAGCTTTTCCTTTTATTTTGACAATACATTACTTAAAGCACTCGTGTGTAATGCATTATAAATACCTTCATGATGCATTTTAATGGCTTATACTGACCATTATAATGCATTATGAAGGTATCTATAGTGCATTATAGATGACAGCTTCATAGAGCATTTATAATGCATAATAAACATGCCTATAATGTATAAAGGTTTTATAAATAGTGTTGCATGATGTCTACTTTAAATAAAGTCTTACCATTATTTCAAAGTTGCTTGTTTATAATTTAATCTCAAAAATAGGGGGTTCTCCCTCTTCTGCCTTGATGAGTCCCAAACTCTGGGCGAAATGTTAAAAGTAGATTCATCCATTAAAAGGGACATTGCTCCTCATTTTAGGTCCAGAGCACTTTGAATTCTACCTTTTAATTGTTTTAGTGTGTTAGTCAGCTCTTTAGTCTGTGGTGCTGTCATGTAGATAAATGCACTAATCAAACCACTAACAGAAAGGCATGTCCACTGTGAGCACTCAGAAGGGAATGGGTGATTCAGGAAGGATCCCAGTCTCCTTACCATCTTGTTATCCTAAACTTGTACTGAGTTGTCCCCTGTGTTGAATCTTTGTGCACAAATTGCGATCTAATGTCTTACATGGGGTTTAAAGCCTTACTTAAAAGGATTATACACCATGACCTCATCGAGGATACTGAACTCGAAACCTTACAAGTCTCTCTTAGCCTGGATCGTAGCTCCTACAATGCAAACACGGATCGGCTGACACGCGTGTTCAAGCACACGTGTGTGAACACCTACTCTTTCCATGTAACCTGAAAGGTGATGCCAGGTCTCAGTGTGCATAATTAAGGTGGCCCATACTCAGAAAGAGCCTGTGTCTCCTCTCTGTACCCCAAGAAAGAATTCTTTAATAATGAAGGCTGCTGTGTGTGCAAAATGCAGGAGGAGATTCTTGATAAAAGCCAGCCTTTCTTGGAGCCAGTGTTGCTGGATTAGGGAGCAGCTTCCTAGCGTTTAGTGACATTTCATGACCCTTTGCACCAGATTTAATATTTCCCCTGAGCTTGAAAATTTGTGATGATCCTGTATGTTGTTATGTACAGGTGTTGACGATTGTCCCCTGTGTTGTTAGGTACAGGTGCAGGATACTGACCCCTGTGTTGTTGGGTATAGGTGTAGGTGTTTGTTCCCTGTATTCTTGGGTACATATAGGTTTAAGTGTGTGCTTCAGCCGGATAGCACTCTGTCTATCATAAGAAGCTTGCTGGTTCAAATCCCAGAAGGCCTTTCACTGTTGGACACCTGAGCAAGGCCCTTTCTGCTTTTCTCATTTATCATTTTCAATAAAAGTATCTGCTAAATAAATGTAAAAGTGTATAAATGAACGTCACCTCTTCACACATCAGTCTGCTCTGAAAGTATAGCTGTATACTAACATATATTTTGAGGTGAATGATTATTAATGCCTTTTACTGGAGATAAAAACTCAAAATATGTTATTATTATTTAATCCTTGATATACACACATTAATGGTTATTGTCCTGTTATTTTAAGTTGTACATTCAGTAAAACATCAGAGATCATGAGGTAAACAATTGCAGAAAAGCCGATAGATTATTAAAGCGTACCGCTGCCTTGGCATGTACGGGAAATGCTTTTCTTTGTTATCCTTATTTTATAGTGAGTTTGGTGTAAATTTGTAGTAGATTAGTGTTACAACTTATTATTATGAATCTGTCATTTTTGTAGTGATATTTGAGAATTGTGATGGTTCCTGGAGCGTGCCGTTATTTGAATGCATTTGTCATATTATTGTTATTTTTGTTAGTTTGTTAGTAACTTAAACAGGGAACAGACCTCATTTGGGAAATATACACCAAAATATGTAAATGTGTC
>JAABNX020000008.1:11452463-11462692 GCA_015163995.2 Mormyrus lacerda
CAGTTAGAACAATTTCAAGGGATATAATCTGATACGCGTTCATAGGGTCCAAAATCTGTAACGACACCCCTGAGTGTTAGTCACTAAAAGAAACATCATTGAGTGAAATGTTTATCTTGGTCAAAGTTGTGGATGGACAGCTTCTGTCTCCATATAGACAGATGATAGATAGAGATAGATAGATAGATAGATAGATAGATAGATAGATAGAAAGAGAGAGAGAGAGAGAAACTGAGAGGGTAAGTTAGAGGGAGTCAGAAGGAGAGGGAGGAGGCACAAGTACCAGCCTCCATTTCTGCACGGTCCAAGTTTATTCCATGGAAGAAAAATCGATGAGTGTAGTTTGGACAGGAGCTTTAGAAAAAAAGGGCAACTAACTAGAGCCGATTGTATGGTTTCTCCCACAGTCTCAGGCCTCTCCTTACAGCAGCAGAAGCCTTACAAACGATTAAATAATAAATCACAAGGTCGGGCGTTGGAGGGTGGACAGAACGTGTTTCACAGTGAAGCAGACAGAGTGGCATGAATAATTTATGGCACGGGTAGAGATTAAACAAGAGCGCTGGGTATGAAGGGAGCTTCACCGGGCCGCCGTCCCTGGTGCCGGGGCCGTCAGCAGGATCGCTGCAGCATGTCGGGGCCCGGCCCAGTTCTGAAGAACAAAAGAAAATGGCAAGGTGGGGGGTTGGAGGTGGTGGTGGTGTTGGAGGGGAGGGGCAACAAAGACAGGAAAAGTTGGTGGCTTTACCTCTCAGAAGGGAATCGGCACATTAATAAGTAAAGAGCTGAAGTAGTTATCCGTGTACAAGGGGCTGGTTTGAGCAAGGAAGCGAATTGCGGAATATACCACCAAAGAAGAGCTGGGGAACCGTTTGGGCTGCCATGAAAAGGGTAGTGAGTGGAGGACTTTAAACAACGCCCCCCCGCCTGGAGGTAAAGCCCTTTACTCTCATCACTAACATGGGTAACAGTGTAATGCTGCCTCTTACGTACACATCCTGACCCTCCCCCATGATCCGGCAACCCCCTCACAAACACTTCACACCCCCTCTGCCTGATCTCAGAGCCCACATATGACAGAAACCTGTATCGGTTTTGCCAAGGGTGTGACAGCCGCTTGAAACAACGGGGATAAGCCTGGATGGGGTGAGTCAATTAGCACGTAGTTTCAGGACTACGGGAGGTCGAACCTACGGAAGAGTATATTGGCTGTACTGAAATGAACATTAATATTAAAGAGCTAAGCAGTGCTCTAAACAAAAGTAATTGCAGAATAGCACTGAAGCTAAACGTAAGAATGGCTACAGATGTTTAGCATAATATATCTCTGTCTGTTCCTGCTGTTTTTGGAAAGTGTTTCTTATTACGGCCAAACTGGGAAGGGGGGGCTGTATATGTGTGTGTGTGTGTGGGGGGGGGGGGGATGCAGAACTGTGAATAAATATTTCTTTTCCAGCACTTGGTCATTGGGGAATTGTGTAATAACCCTAATTAGCCCAGAAAGGCAAACAGGGAAGTTCAAACGAGCTAACGTGAGCCTGCGATCACTTCCCCGTGAAATCAAATCAACCTGCGGACCGTCATTTCATTATGGGAGATTACACCGGCTATAGATGGCAAATTAGCATGATATTGCTGTTTTACATCTGCCGGTTGGGTTTGAACAAAGCTAGCGGTGCTGGCCAATACACAGCACTATTCCTAGCTTCAAATTAGCCTCCGCGCCTTTAGCCTTATCGCTCTTATGTCCTTCTTTCTCCATGGATACTGACCGTCCATTACAGAAAAACACCATCCCAGTTCTAGGTCTTGCGAATACCTTATCTAATTGAGAATAAACTTGCATTCTCGTTTTGTTAATCGCTTAAGTGTTTCCCTGGATAACCTGATATCCAAAGGTCTGGTCCCAGTAGCCCGAAATGTCAAAACGCAATTATATGCATGATTAAGCCAAGCCATTTTCACGGGCCTCTCCCATCGCTCCCCGCAGAAGCTGACGAGCGCTTGTGCATTTGTTTAGATGAGATCAGGCCGTGAGGGGGGAGCGCGGCCACCACGTTGCATCAGAGGGTATGGCGCCCCCGCCCGGCATAAGCTGTGGAAGCAGCCAGAGGTTGCAAAAGGCGGTAAGACGAAGACAACAGGTAGGACGCAATCCTAAATCACAGGGGGTGGAAGAAATAAATAACAATAAAACAGTTTATGCTGCTTAAAGTAGTTTGAGGGATAATATGATCAGAAATATTAATCAAATCATGTGGATCCTGGGCCCGGTGCTTCAGGAGCTTAACGGCTGCCAATCCCCTTTAATCTGATTGCAGTAAGATAAGGGAGACTTAGCCCTTTCATTGCGCTGCGTGGTCCTTGTGGGGGGGGGCGTGGCAGGGGCTCGACATGCTGTTCCAGCCTGCAGCTGGGGTAGACCCCCCCACTTATATGAATGACACACTGTTGTGTGCTGCACACTCATGCGCTTACACGCCACGCACTCCCACAGTCTTACACGGGCACACGCAACATCCAACGCACTCGGACAAAAAGTTTGCACACTTGCTAAGTCAACAAAATGAATTAGTAGGTGCTCTAAGTGCAAGAGTCACATGTCGTGATAGGGTTAAAAGAACAATATAATAGAATTCGTAGCATACCATTAAAAAAGGCATACAGCAGTTACTGTCCTGTGTAAAATGCAAGTGTGTGTGTGTGACAGCCCCATGAAAATGATGGTGCTTCTTTCCATGTAGGAATCCGAACTCCTGTGTGTTTTCCAACGGGATGTTCCCGGCAGGAAGAAGCTGTTTCTCTCTGGGGTGGTGGCTGAGTGACATAGGCCCCAGCTGAAGCGGTCGCCGTGGAGCATCGCCATGGTAACAGAGCATCTGACGGAGGTGAGCGCCGCTTCCCTTGCATGCACGCTCCTGCCCGTTCTGATTAAGTCTTCCCACTTTGCATAATTGGTCCGGAGCGGCATTTGCCGCTAATGAAGTTTAAACAGGATCCCCAAACATTTTTTTCCAACAGCGGCTGCGGGAATGCCGTGGTTCCGGAGATAAACACAGTGTCCCTGGGCGGTCCATTAAAGCCCCTCCCATTACTCTTCAGGTGGGGATCCGTTGTGGAATATTCATGCTGGCGCTGCGACGGCTGCAGGATCTCCCTGACGACAAGTGGGAAAGCGAGGGGAACTCTCAGCTTCTGCCCAGCCGCTGGAAAAGTCACACAGGCCCATCTCGACCCCCCCTCGTTAGCTCTGTAGTGAATGAGCACGGCTAACAGAAAGTGCCGGTCGAGTCGAGTCGGAGAAACGCAAACAGAGAAGGAGGCCTGACACCAAAAAACAAGTTGGAAGATTTTTTTAAAAACAGAAATTCTTATTACTCCTCTTTTTGTGCTCTGTGGAACGTATACATTTTTCTGATCATCTTAAAAAATATAAAATATATAGCCGCTGCAGTTTGTAAAGCTGCAGTCATTGTGGTACAAGGATAGGACCTGTAGTCTAGTATGTTACAAGTTTGAGACACTGAACCCAATACCTTAATTTTTAAAAATCAGTCTGGTTTACAGTAAGTTGGTAAACCAAATATTTGATAAATATATTGCTCAAATACACATGGGTGGTCCTTTGCTCCCCAGATCCCAGATCCCTGCTTCAGAACAGAACCTGGCTCTGATTCATACCGAGCACTCTGAACGGTAATGAAGCTGACCCGATACTGCTTCAGAACAGAATCTGGCTCTGATTCATACCCAGCACTCTGAACGGTAATGAAGCTGACCCGATACTGCTTCCAGAACAGAATCTGGCCCTGATTCATACCCAGCACTCTGAGTGGTAATGAAGCTGACCCGATACTGCTTCAGAACAGAACCTGGCCCTGATTCATACCCAGCACTCTGAGCGGTAATGAAGCTGACCCGATACTGCTTCAGAACAGAAACTGGCCCTGATTCATACCCAGCACTCTGAGCGGTAATGAAGCTGACCCGATACTGCTTCAGAACAGAATCTGGCCCTGATTCATACCCAGCACTCTGAGCGGTAATGAAGCTGACCCTATACTGCTTCGGAACAGAACCTGGCCCTGATTCTTACCCAGCACTGCATGGCTCCTTTACAGCTTCCAGCATCTAGTTTAACGTTTAGCTCTGAGTCCCTCTGTCACCCAGCACGACTGTGGCTTTGTTGTTCTGAGACAGGTCACATTAAGGACCTTAAGGCGGGGGTCACATGGTGCCCTCTGTCGCTCGCCCCCCCTCCCCGAGGGCATTGCCGGGTCGGGACTTTTCACAGTGACGTCTTGTTCCCCCTATTTTTTGCCGGAGTGAGTCTCCTCTGCATATTATCCTAAAAGCTTTAGTAAGGGCAAGGTCTGGGGCGCGAGGGCTAGGGAACGAGGGCTGGAGGGCGAGGGCTGGGGGGCTGGCCCGGACCCGGAGGGGGGCAAGACTCCAAATCCAGGATATCTTTCCCATACAGGTAAATGCGAGCTTCCATTTCCACTCAATTTTCTGCTGGTTTTTATTTTTTTATTTGCATGAGAAAACCCCCCCTTGCCCTGAATTTAGTCAAAATGTTTAATTAATTGCCATATGCTTGTCGGCTGCCCTTTCATGTCAATTATTTGGTCTCGCTGCGCCGTCGTGTGCGAGCAAGCCGAAATGTCAAAGGTGTCCTTTTGATGTCGGCTACAGACCCCCACACCCATGTGAGGCGGCACTCCAGAGTTCCACTTTGGGAATCCTGACATTCCTCAGCCCCCCCCCCCAACCCCCTCAACCTTTGTCTCTACATACATGCTGATCAAATAATTGCATCTGCACTGAAAACTGTATTTCACCACATACAGCTAATTTAAACTAACTGATACTAGTACCACTAAACATAAATACACACACACATAACACACACCCTAAATAAGCATTATGAAGGCCCTTATCTGGAAATGTGATACATCTCGAGTTTTAATTTGCTTCAACACCACCTGCTGGTCAATTGATTTTACAAACAGATAAAAAGATCATTGAAATGAGTTTTTCATCTCAATAGGATAATTGCAAACACGTCGCTTCCACAAAGCTCTGCGTTTAATGACTATTAACAACGATTTAATCCAAAGCAAGAAGCTTTGTACCGAATACAGATTTTAAACTCTGAACCGCTTAAAAAAAGATAATGTGGAAGAAGTTTGTGAGGTTTATTTAAAAATACTTTGTGTTTGTCTGATTTTAATAATCCTCCCACAAAGCAAAGTCGTCCTCTGACCGACACTCCCCCCCCCCCTTATTCTAGACGCTTCCTTTTCAAGGGTCCTGTGACACCCCCAGCGAGTTCCTGGTCCCATCTGCCTCACCTAATGATTTCTTTTTGATGATACCCTCTTCCAGGTCCCACAGAGAGACATGTGGCCACAGGGGGCACCGTGGAGCACTCCCCAGCCCCCCCACCTTCACCCCACACTGTCCCACCCCCTTAATTTCAGTGAGCATCCGTAAGACTGCAGGGGAGGGGCTCAGAGACCAACGTCCGTCACCCCGCTGCTGTCACTGCCGTCTGAGCTAAACCACCCCCCCCCCCCCTCGAGGTTTCAGTATAGGCCAGACCAACCAGGATTAATTAGCTATGAGGTAATCCAGGTCTGCCGACGAACCGTAACAACCGGGGAACTGCCATTTCAGTGGAAGGTGAGTGGGGTGGGGGTTATGGATGGAGGGAGTCAGCATGAAAGATGTGCGGCAGGCCTTGCTGATGGAGGAGAAAGCAGTGTTATCAGAGAGATAGGCCTTCGCTCGTGACTGCGTCCCGACAGCTTTGTTAACAAGTCCTAACTGATGAGTACGATTGCTCAATCCAGATCGCGCTCACACAAAGCGCAGCCGGGGCCGTCGCTCGCCCCTGCCGACCTGTTTTTAACCCACGCTGGGTGTGGTGACAGCTCAGTGCGAGGGCACACCTGTGCCTTCCTCGGGTCCCTTGTCTGATATTTCACTGCGTATAATTTTTCGGTGAGATATTTTTTTTTTCGGCCCAAAACAATGAAATACTTTGAAAATGGAATTATCATATAAAGAAGTTTCTGTGATGTCACCATGGGTGTTGACTCTAATGCCCATAATTGGGTCTGGCCTGTTTCCCGTATATTTAGTTAGTTTCAGTAACTACTAATCCGGATCCTGGTGACCTGGAGCCTAACCTGGCAAGAAATGTATAGAAACGTGGGAAGTGCACAGAAAGGCTACATGCTTAGCCGGATTCGGACTTTCAGCCCCGGAGGTGTGAGAAAGCTGCGTGGGGCCGCCCGAGCAGGTACGGGCTCAATCGCATCGCGAGCCTTCGGGATGGATGAGGGGAGCGCTGACGTGCTGGGGGCATAGGCCAGGCTAAGGCGCCGGGCTGATCCGATTACTGAGACACGGGTGAAGTTAACAGATCAAGTTAGCCTGCCTAAGGATGCCGCAATTCCCATGAGGGGAGTCTGTACAGAGTGGAGGACACCACAAATCCGGATTAAAGAGCATCACGTTAGGGAAACAAAAGGGAGGAATAAAACAATGGCAGTTTTTGAAGGAAACGCAGCAGTATGAACCACCAGCAAGCCCACTCCATTCCAAGACTCAAGCTCTTATGTATGTCAGAGGAATAACAAGTTTATAGGAAGGAAGAAATTGTTTAAATCTCGATGATGTAATGCCAGGTGAGTCTCGAACTACAGAGCATGACCATAAACCAGGCCCACATACATACTGTTGTAGAAAAGGTCCTGAAGGATTCAAGTGAGCTTGGTTCAGCTCTGTAACCCTCACCCTGACGGTCTCCTGCAGGATTCCAGCGAATGCCTGTGCTCATCAATATTTTATAGTTAATTATTATCACTGAGCCCCTTTTATTATTTCAGGAGACTGGGCCCTGGATTGTTTTATTTTTTCCCTGCCCCATCGGACTGAAAGAATGTAGCCATGAATGATTAAACCCAGGGTGAAGAAAGATAGCTCTTTTTGCATAGGCTGCTTCTCAGCTCCATCTCAATGCCATCTCCGTTCCCACGCATTCATCCAGCTTGGCTGGAATATCAAAGTGGGAAAAGGGCACCATGCAATAAGACTGAAACGGACGGTGCTATCTGATGAAATGCCAGGCCTGCTCCCCACATCTGGGTACATTTCCTAAAGAAAGTCTGCACACTCTAACCTTTTTTATGCTAATTGTTAGATTAGCATAGCGGGCTAGCATGGCGTGAGCCAGTCACACGTCCCGTTCCGTTCCCTAGCTGCAATGATGAAATGTGATCCTAATAAAGTGTATCAAACTTACTGCATAATGACAAGAAAAGCACACAGGGGAGAATTAAGTGAATCTTCAATGAGAGTGTAGGAACTACGAGGGAATTAGCAGGACTGTCGCCTCATGCGAAAGGGTGAAGATGTATGGGGTGTCCGTCACTTTGGACGAGAAAATGATTATCATTTATATAGGTATTTTTATATAAAAAAATCAAATACGATTCCACGTATTTATACAGCACAATACGGAGCTGTGTCTTTCTAGATTAGTATGAAGTCAAAGGGGCTGAGGGAAAGTTTGTTCCAAGTTCTGAACCAGTCTGGCCTGGCTCTGGCCTTTGGGTTAGGGGTATGGCTGTGTGTATGCAGGGGTGTACCTGTGCAGGGTTGTGGATATGGGTGTGCAAGGGCGTGGGTTTTAGGGGCGTGGCTGTGTGTGTGCAAGGGCGTGGGTGTGGGCATGCAGGGGTGTGGCCAATGGTGTGCAGGGGCGTGGCTAGGGGTGGGCAAGAGTGTGGCTATGAATGGGCAGAGACGTGGGTATGAGTGGTCAGGGGCGTGGCTCTGGGTGGTCAGGGGCGTGGCTATGGAAGGGCAGCCTGACGGATTGTCTGCCCACCCAACAGACCCCCCAAAACCTCTGACTCAATTTGAACACTGGTGCCCGCCCAACATGCCCAGATGTCCATCCCAGGATGGCATGGACATCTGGGCCACTGCTCTTGTGCTAATGATCTGCATCCTGAGACATCTTTTTAGCAGGGTCTCAAGCCCAGTCCACAGAGAGCCCGTTGTGCGCTGGTTATTATCCCACTTTACTGGCCAGACTGGTTAATCAATGTCCAGTCACACATGTTTTAGCGTTATTCTTCTCTCCGTGAGCTCTGCTGTAGAGTTAACAGTGTTTATCAGGTACGGGGCCCCTGCTCTTCCTTGTGTAATCTTGAAATATGGAATTATCAGTGATAATTGATGGTTACTTTGAGAGTGGCGTGTAATCCTACGCTCACAAACCACGTGTGAGGAATAGGGATCAGGCGGTGGCATGTGTGTGCGAGGAATTAACCAGAGGGAGTGTGTATATCCACAATAGTAGCATGGTTCTGTACAGCGATTTGTAATTATTCTTGTCTGGAATGCGCCCCGGTGTGTGGAAGCCCTTCCCAAAAAAGTGAACAAGCCTGTGCAGCCCCCTGCAGTAAATTTTCTGAATGCAGGCCATGTTCCCGCCCTTACATAGGGCTCCATACAACATTATTACAGCTGTCGTTGAGGGAAACCTGTTATTATTATTACTTAACCCTACTCTATTACCCCATACATAAACCTATCATTAGCATTAAATTTTAATCATCCGTGCAACCACCGGGGGGGTCCAGAAGTCGCAGTGTTTTTACAGGGCTGCCTGCACGCCCTTTAATTGCCAGCTATTTCAATTACTGTGATGTTTGAAGAGACAATGTTTAAAAGACTCTGTAGAGGACTCAATTAGGGCCACCCCCTCCGCGGAGCACGGGCTGTTCCCGTGCCTCTGGCCAAATATGGGCGGCCCCATTACTGACTTGCATTTGGTTAGACCTGGGAGCTCGAGCTGGTGTCCTGTGACTTTCATGAAGACCCTCAAAATGGGGTCAACTGAGCAGCCGATTACACTTTTAATGTGCTTGGACAATTGCTGACAGTTAGACATCACTGACATTTCGGCCGGAGTGTTTTCAGTGATAAAAGCGAAGTTACTTTCTGCATTTCTGTGTCTCTCTCTAAATTGCTAAAACCAATTAATGTGCTTGAGTCTGAGAAGCCTAGGTATCCCAAATGAGTCTGGTGAAATATTCAGTTCTCATAAATCTCTCGGGATAAAAGCATCAGTTAATGAAATGTTTAAATTAGTCCATTAATCACGGAATAACTGTTAATTCATGTTTAACTGCTAAAGAGTGACTCTGCCGCTAATCAGCCACTGCTCAGTGCTGTTTTGTCTGAGGCTTGAAGAGGAACAATGTCGAGGTCGAGGAGACGCGGGCGGACTGTTTATTAGCGCAGACGCACCTTGAGCCGTTTAAAACCGCCTGTGGCTCACAGTCAGTAGTTTCCGTAACATAAGTGAGCAAACACTGAAAACATCCCATTGACGCTTAATTAATGGAGGATTTAATAGGGACTTTCACACTTTGTCCATTCATCCAAGGCTGTAAACAGAGCTCTTGAGGTTAAATATCTGGTGGTATCATAATGATTACTGACTATTCAGTGTGAGAGTCTTTAATTACAGACTAGTGCTACACGTATTTTAACTTGAAGGACTCAGGTGTCGTCTTAAGAGCTGCTTTTGTGTCACAGTTCTTGTTTAAGGCAAATTGAGCATGTTTACTCTGCTTTCAGTTCCCTCCCACACCCTGCCTCCAGCAATCATGTTACCTGGCCATGAAATCAACCCCCCGCCCCCCACAGCAGGCTGAGCCTGAATTAAGTTTCATATACAGTATGTGCTGAAATGTAATTGGCAATTTGACTGACTGGCTAGTATTCAGTTTAAGTTTAAGCCAGAACATTATTACAGATGTATCTGAAACATGTTATAATAATAACAGACAAACATGATGTTACTTAAAAGATAGACAATTTCAAAAGTATGTTCTGGAAATAATTTAATGACTATATAGAAGAGGGATAAATAGTTCCCAAGGCAGGTACAGGCTGAGGCAGAAATGCCTCAGTGAGTCACAGCCCAGATGGATACCCAACACCCCTGGGAATGCTGCACTGGTGCTGATGGGGAAATGCGTGAAGGTTGCATTGGTGCTGATGGGGAAGCGTGTAAAGGCTGCACTGGTGTTGATGGGGAAGTGCGTGAAGGTTGCATTGGTGCTGATGGGGAAGCGTGTAAAGGCTGCACTGGTGTTGATGGGGAAGTGCGTGAAGGTTGCATTGGTGCTGATGGGGAAGCG
>JAABNX020000008.1:11482339-11504920 GCA_015163995.2 Mormyrus lacerda
GAGGTCCGGGGGGGGGGGGGCTGGACCGTACCTCCATTCAGCTCCTCATGTCTTTGATCATTAATTTATCTTCTTTCCAGCTGTTTGCTTGACAGGCACTCCAGCTCCAGTCTGATGGTGAAGCCTGGTTGCCCACTCTGACAGGGAGTGACCTGACAGAACCCACCTCCAAACAGAGACACCATCCCCAACCATACCAACGGCAGCTGATAATTAGACCCAGTTCCATTCACCACGCTGCAAGTTTCAAGACTATACCTACAAGCAAAAAAAATAATAATAATTAAATACTCGTGCCCTTTCTAGTAACCTTGTATCCTCTATGGTCCTGTCTTTCTCCATTTCGGAGCTTTGGTCGATCTCCCCGACCGATCATGTAAACGTGAGTGTTACTCACAGAGCTACGCCTGAATCACTTATCCTTGCGTTGCTGTGACTTCGGCCCGGGCTGAAAGGGAGGCGACCTGGGCTGAGAAAGCAGGGCCTTAATTGGACGATGTTTTATTCACGACTGGGTCCCCCGTGTAATTCTGCTGACTGCTCACAGCTTGCACGCCCCCCTCCTTGGCTGAGCCCAGCTCGGCCCACCAGCCCCTTGCAGGATTTCCACTGACAGCTGATCATTAGCGACAGCCACCTCCCCTCCCCACCCCAGAGCCCCGTCTCTCACACATCCATCTAAATATTCGAGCTTCCATCATTTTTTTAAGATGGCCCCCTTTTCATCCTCAGAATAACATTGTTAATGCTTCATACTGTATGCTTTGTGAAATGAAAGCGTTAAGTGCAGACTGGGTCGGTGAAGAGGAGGAGGAGGAAGAGGAGGAGGCACTGAGACCCTGACGATTTGGCAAAGCAGTAGTGTGCTGTGGAGTCCAGAGTCTGGGATGCCATGAGACCTGTCTTAGGGCCGGGAGAGGCCAGATCATCCCAGCTTCAAAGGTCCAAACAAGTGGGAGACTGATCTCTGAAGCAGGCCTTGGGGGAAATGATATGGGGTCTGTAAACACCTGTCCTGTGGGAGGAGCATTGGGAAAAAGACCCCCCCACACACACACACCCACCACCCGCACTTTCCCCGGCATCCTGGGTTCCTTACACCACTGACTCAAGCACGTCCGTTAAAAACATTTTTTTTTCTTTTACGCAAATACACTCGTGTGCTATCTCCCTGCCAAGCAGATACATAAATATTGCCTAATACAAATTTTACACAAGTGCTCCAGTCTTTATTTTGAAGCCACAATTAATTTTAAACACTTCTAGGGTTTGTATTTCCTTCCTGCGATGTTCTTACCGCGTGTCGGTCCTGTTCTTTTGCTTTCGGTGTCTGTAGTCTCAGTGTTATAAATGAGATATGGGAAGTGCATTTGACGGGAGCGAGGATTCCACAAAGGAGACCTTCCAAAGACCCTCCATTTGTTTTGATGTTAAGGACAAATCGCAGGGGTCAAACCATCTAGTGAGGCCGGCAGTTATGGCTCGGCTCGGAAGAGATGATTTATAAGTTGAGCGACAGCCCCATTTGGGCTATCTGACTCTAGGACTGGATAAAGTTAAACACTTTTACTACCACTTGAATGCAGCGTGCATTAAATCTGTAATGTTGTAAAGATCAAACAGAGAGTATCCAAGGGCAGAAGTTATGGATGTTTCATTTGGAAGCTCAAATCGAAATCAGAGGCAGACAGGGTCAAAACCTGTAAGGCAGAGAAACAAAACAACATGAAGATGGAAAACAGAGCCAGTGGACTGGTAGCAGGTAAACAGTCGGCGATACAACCAAATCCAGGCAAGAATCCTAAATGCAGGTGATCAGAGGGCTTTGCGGGCAACAATAACAATAAGAAATGCTCAGCAAGATGCAGACACTGAATATTTTGCTTACGGGAATTGCTGGGTTAATATTCAGAGTTTAATTACTAGAGTTGCACCGATCCAATATTCGGATCAGTTTCAGTGCTGATCCAGACCTATTTGACAGATTGGGTATTGGCCATACGTGACCGATCCACGTTGGAAACTTACTTATTTAGCTTTTGGCAGTTTCTAAAAAGATAGCTTCTATTTCATGTTAAATCTATTTGTACAATCAATCGCTCTTTCCCATTTTAGATGTCTTTTGCGGCATTGAAGCTGAATGCTGTCACTCAGTGTTTTGCTACTCAGTGTGTGTGAGTGCAGTGACTTCCGTCAGCTGTGACATCATGAGCATACCGTTTGCAGTAGGGGGAGTGTAAGAACATCAGAAAACAGGATGACAATCTGGAAGCATTGTACACTTTTAACTACAACTAGTATCACAGCAATTTGCAAAAAACAAAGATTTTATGGGTGGATGTAGTGTTTAGTGGAAAATCCCACAAAACAAAGTCCATGCAGTTCAGTGAGACTATGGGAGTAATATGCAGTGGATGATTTGAGAGTCCCAAGCTTGGGCTATTTTGCGCACACATAAAGTCATGTCCACTTGATTCATGGGGGTTTTACTGAGTGCATGTTCTGAGTGTAGAACGAAAAATGGCTGGTTCAGAGAGATAACCAATCAAATTGTAGAGGAGATGGGTCCAAGCAACTAGAGAAGGCGGGACCAAGACATCTGATTGGTTGGTCTCACCTCCTCTAGTTGCTCACCTCTCTGAACCAATCAATTTTCGTTATGCCCTCAGAACATTTTTGTGTAAGTAAAACTTCCATGAGTGTCCACTTGGCTGTTTGCTTTCGTTTAAAAAACACAGATTTAATTCAGGGTTTTATTTTTGTTTTTACAGTCTGCACTGAAAAATCTGTAAGTGCATCACCACTTCCTTATTGATGCTCTGAAAATTAGCCCCATGATTTCCTTTGAATGAAGGAGATGTGGATGTGTGCTGTGGATGAGGCTGTGGATGAGGTGTTCCCTGGATGTTGTCAGAGTGAGCAATTGGAACAGGCAAGGCGTGTATGTGTATGTCTTTGTGTGTGTGTGTGTGTGTGTGTGGGGGGGGCAGTACCCCACAGAGCCTGGGTCCCATGTGCTCCTACGTGGGGCGCACCTAGCTTAGCATCTGGCTGCTTGGAGAGGGACGCCCAGCGATGGATTTCGGCTAGCCGGATTTCCTTTGTTATCGGGGGGGGGGGGTTCCTACTCCCTCTGCTAATTTCCCTCAAGTTATTCATCTCCAAACTGTGTGTGTGTGTGTGAATATATATATATATATATATATATATATTCATCACTATATTTTTAATGATGCAAAATAAATAAGCAATACTCCTGGGGAGGCCCAGGAATCTGCAGCTCCCTGTGAGAGTACTGCTGGCATGCGTTGCCAAACAGGCTGGAAATTTGCTTTGATTGAATTTATTTTTAGCAACTTACAGTAGTGCAAAGCTAACGTAGACGATATGTTGACGGAGGGCTGTATTCAATGCCACCGTCCCGGTTTCACATTAAGTACTGATATTAACTAAACAAAAAAAACAAAAAAAAAAAACAAAACAAAGCTGTGAGACTCTTAATGTGTGTGTGTGTGGGAGGGGGTGGGTGGTGATGGGCGACCACACGGGTGGAAGTGTTTAGTCAAGCTGTGGGTGCCGGTCACATGTAACACTGTGTCATCCAGCCCAGCGCCGGCCGCCTTGCCACTCGCCGCCTTCCCAGCATTCCCCCTTCCCCGCGCATCGCGGCAAACTTCTCAGATTGCGTTCATTAATAAATGAATTGTCAGCCTTCCCATTCCCGGATAATTGAATCCCACTGCAGTTCCTAAGTAGGACACATCTGAATTAGACAAATGGAATTGTATTGGGGGGGGGGGCGGGTGAAGGAGGTCTCCTCTGGGCACGGTCCCAGTTCCGGCCCGGAAAGCCGGCGGGGCCTCCTGTGGCAGGCCGATGCTGGCATTAGCTGTTGTTGATAAAGCCGCTCCTGTAAAGTCACAATGCATTTTACAGCCCACAGATCATCGGCGGCTGGGAGCCGCACAGGAGGTGCAGGAGCGTCAGCTTATGCCACATGGCGTCGCCGGGGAGGCCACAGCTTAATGCCATTACGCTCCTTTTAAATAACGTTATGCAAATGAGGAGTGACGGGAGATTATCTCCTGGGGGCCGCGGCTCGGATCCCTCTGTTACTCTCCAGTAGCTTTGGAAAGTAGCCCAGGGATCAGCAGGCGAGAATATGGAGGGACGCGGCGGAGGGCGCCGGGACGGAGGGGACGTGAAGGCATGCCGCTTCTGATATTAAAATCAATTTACAGAAGGTGACATGGGGAGTGTTTTCTTTGGGGGGGGGGATCTGTTCTGATCTTTGGAGGAAGGGTGTTCTCGTGTAGGGATGAGTCAAGGTGAGGGGAAATGTTGAGCAGGGGAGGCGGGGGCACTCTTTACTCAGGAACATACCACAACCTGGCAGTCTCCATATGGGGAGCATTTCATCCAACATGCTGCATATTTGTGCCTGCTTCATACTATATTTGAAGCTTGAGGATCAGTAGTTGTTATGAAGTTGTAGCAGGCAGGATAGGGGGGTGGGGCAGGAGTGCAGGGACCAACTGGTGATTAGGGTACTTTGAATAGGCCAATAGGCAGGACCCTGCCAAAGGACATCCCTGCCGTCTGATGAGGGCGAAGTACGCAACAACCAGAGTCAATACTTTGTTAAGAACAAACCCATCCATTATTGAGCAAATGAAGTCATTTCTGTCCGCAGTGCTCTGAGCCAATAATTAAATACACGGTGATGGTGTGGCACACGTTTGGGGATGCGTGTCGCGTGGGGCAACATCTGAAAAATTGATGAGCTCAGTTGCATTTTTTTGTGTAATAAAGCGTTGCAGAAAATCGAAACTCTCCCTAAAAGAAAGCCTTTTTTACGATGCACTAAACAATTTCTGTCCCGGTGATCCGGGACATAAATTTCCTTGCAATTGCTTCCAAGGACTGTTGTCATAAATTAACCATTCCGTCATTTGCCTCTTTAAAATACATATTACTTAATTTGACTTATTACACGCAATATGCATTAGTCTGCACTGTGTAAACTTAGCTCTAAAAAAAGCTTCTTTAAAATATTGCAATAAGTGCAGTGATACCTGCAAGAAACAGCGACAAGCCACGCCTGGGGGTGTGAAAATGCATTGCTCTGCACTGGATCCTGAGCTTACACAGGTACCACTCAGCATGTGCGTTCTGGAGAATGTGTTTTGCAATTAGTGAAAACACACAACAGGCCTACAGGCATATCCATAGCAACCTGAAAAACATGCGACACTTCATGAAATGCATTTTATGTCTGTTTAGAGTATGAGTAGTATTTTCTGTCATGTCATTCATTATTTTCATTAATTATGTATAACCTTTTTTTTTTATTTTGAAGATTAAAATAAGCCTTTTCATTGTTTGTTTGTTGCATTGTTGTTACAAAACTGATGGTCAAAAGTTCTATACTTAATTAATACTTACAGTTACATGATTTTATGTTAAATTGTATTTTATGTAAGTTTCTCGGTCAGGTATCCGACAGCAGGGCTCCCGCAGTGACTGAAATGAGGGACTTCCTGTTGAGTTAGGGGTCCAGCTTCTTCACGGCCCTGACCGCTTCCCTCCCCCCGCGGTGTAGCCCCGTGGATGGGGCTCTGGTGCAGCAATCTTCCAGCTCTGAGGGTGGATATTACATGCCCGAGATGGAGTCTTCGTGAGGCTATATGCAAACATCAGCAGGACCCTGGGTCGCTGCTGAAAGCATCTCTCCAGTATTAGACTTTTCAAGATGCCTCTAATATGAGAAAAATACCTCAGAGCTCACACTCAGAAATACCCCTAATCTCTCACAGTCTTATGTAATGAAGCTCATTTCCCGCCGTATTTCCTCTCCAGGGTTTATCAGCCAGTGTTTTTTTTTCTTTCTTAAATCAGTAGGCAGTGACCCTCTGAGTTTTATTTCCTGAGGAGAGCCAGTGTGAACAACAGTGCCCCAAGTGGCCACAGAGCACGCGATTCCAACACCTGCCTGAGAGGATTCTTACTTTTACTCATCCTGTTACATTTTCCCAGAAGCTGAGAAATGATAGCAGAGATGGTAAGAATAATATGTCTGTCAGGTGGAGTGACTCTCCAGCAGTGAGGAAGCACAAGGAAGAGTTTTCTAGTTATTGGCATTATTTTTTCAAAATCCATATTAGTTTTATTTTAAAGCATTTTGAGAACTCTTTATCTGGGAGAGATTTCTGAGTTACAGGTGGCACGGTGGTGCAGTGGATAGCACTGTTGCCTCACACCTGTGGGACCTGGGTTCCGTGTGTGGAGTCTGCATGTTCTCCCCATGTCCTCATGGGGTTTCCTTTGGGTTCTCCGGTTTCCTCCCACAGTCCAAAAACATGCAGAGATTAATTACTTACAAAACTGCCTGTTGGTGAGCCCTGTTCTGGGTTGTTACCTGCTCCGTGCCCATAGGCTCTGTCCCCCCATGACCCTGAGTAGGATAAGGGGTTACGGAAAATGGATGGATGGAGATTTCTGAGTTCATTATTGCTATTGTAGTCTAACAGCTAAAGGGTTCACGTAATACTACACGGTGGATCATCTTTAACTCGTTCAATTAATATGATGGGAAACAGTAGGCTGCCTGGTAAGAGATGGTCTTATAACCAGAAGATGGTCAGGTCAAATCCAGTAACGAACATGCTGCATCAGCCCCGTGTAAAGCATTTAAAAATGCTAAGATGTTCTAGTAAATGACTAATCTACTATCTATAACCACTTATCTGATGCAGGGCCAAGATAATTCCTGAGTCAATCCCTGGAAGCACAAAGGAGGGCCGTCATTGATGGGAACCTGAACCACAGAATACTGCAGCTGTGCACACAGGTGAAAACTGCCAAGTTGCTTTAGGTAACGGTGTCAGCTGCGCAACAAAAGGTAAATCACATCCTAATTGGAATGTTCTCGAGGCAACTGAATTGGCTGGGGTACAGACAGCCGCCCCAATAAGTGCGGGCGCCTCCCACAGGGCCAAGCCCATAATCTCATTCACGAACATCGAAATCACAATTTCGTGATGTCTTCTACTCAGAGGACGTGTCACATTAGACCACATAATGATGGTCTTATAGACAGAGCAGCCAAATCACACCCCCTTCCAAGCACCGCCTTCCCTGTCATCATCTGCAAAGGTGACAGGTGGCCTCCCTGAACTACACGCTGATAACAGTGTGATGACTCTCTATCTACACTTTGCCTTAATTTGTTTGGAGCCCTAAGTCTCCTCCCGTGGCCGGGTCCTAATGAGGCGGTTTTAAATCGATCGCCCATTTCGAGATGCGACGTCATGGGCTGATGGTATCAGAAAGCTGTCGCTACTCTGCCATTTCCATTCCATTGGCTCTAAGGGGGGGAGGTGTGCATTACTGGCTGCTACAATCGCATTTGTCAGCATGATCCTTTTAAGTGCATTTCAATTAAAGCCCTATTCTCTGATTTTATTACGCATCGACTCCGTGGCAACTGCTCTCGTCTGGTAGAACAAGCAGCGGATAATGTACGCAATTTAATTTCCTTAATTGAGCGAGCCTGCTTTTCATATCCTAATTCCTTAAACAGCCTCTGATTTTGCATCCAGCCCGACCGCTTTAATGAAAAAGGGCAGCCAAAAACATCTGCTACAGATGTGATTAAATTACCCACACAACATCTGCATTTGCGATAGCGTTAGCAGGCAAACAGCTCCTTTATCTACTCTGGGCAATTATCTGCTCTGGCTGAGAATATCTGGAATATTAATTTGTCTGCATCTGTGAAGCCTGCCCTGTTACATTAATTAGGTCATGATAAATCTTTCTTCTTTTGTTGACACAAAATAGTTTTCCTAAATAGTTCTGAATCAAATTGTTACGTGGGTCACCTGGTGTGCAGTGTAGTACCGGGCTGGTCATTGTGCCTTGGTCTGTCTCACAGACTGGCCTCTTATAGCGCCCCCTTCAGTTCAGGGCTGGAATGTACCCAGAGATCACTTCATTTTCTGAGCGACGTCCAGGAGGATCCTCGCCCTGTCTGTCCGTGCGAGGCCTAGAAAGTTCCATCTTCCCTTGTTAGCGATCACATGCACACCTGCAGTCACCCCCCTCCCCCATCACCACCTCCCACATCGAGACCTTTTTCTCCTGCTTCCTGTCCCCCCCCCCCCAAGCTGAACCCACACGCTGGTATTCCTGGAAATGTTTTCCCCCATTTTCAGTGTGTGTGTGGGGGGGGGCATAAGTACGGGGCTATAAATGTGACATTTTAACGTGCTTTTTCTGGAACCGTGGAACACCGACCACTGGCTGTTTGTGTTTCATAAAAGCCCTGGTTTGCCTTTTACTACAGCGTGTCCCACGCCGCTGCGACAGCGAAGCGCTGCTTCATGGAGACACACCCGAACCCTGGCTGGTTGCCGCTGCATGGCCGTCGTCTTTAAAGTCACACTCTGTGGCTGCACCACTAAGTGGCCCAGGAATGAGACGCACATGGATGCCCCGGCGATGTCCCCTTTCAAGTGGCTGCTTCGCATTTCTTTCCTATTAGAAGCCTTGATTTTGCTTTTCCTTCCCGTCTCTCCTGGGATCGCCCCGCAGCCTGCATCTCTCTGTAATGGCTTCCAGTTTAGCCGGGACAGGGTTTAGCCACTGGGTCCGGTGCTGGATTCCCCATCCACATCTGCCTTGCCCTGGCCACATGGGCCCATTTGCCTAACCTTCACCTGTTGAATGACCTTCGCCTTTGACTTCACTGAGCGGCTGAAAAGAATGGGGGAGGGTGTGGCTCAGAGGGTTAGACCTGTGTGCCAGGTTTGGAGTCCCGCCTTAGCGGAACAGTCACAACTCTGTTGCGCCACCCCCGGAATGTTCCAGGGCTGCCAGATAAATGGCAAGCTTCTCTCTCAGCCGTCTATGTGTGCAGAGGCAATTCCTGGGGCCCTAGGCAAAAAACTCCATGGTCCTTCATAGCACCCCGCCTGTACAATTTCTGACCAATATTTTAGCATGTAGTCTAAATTAATAATATCAGTAAAAAGAATTTAATAAAAATAATTCCTTTATTTTCACTGTGAAAAACAGAATACACAATATTTCAGATTTGTTGTTGCAATGTACCATGTAATTGTTGCCCTCAGGGGTCCCCTCCCAGCTCAGGGGCCCCCAAGTAACCACCTGCCTTGCCTGTCCAGTGCCTACGCCTCTGTACGTGTATGTCTGAAAATGAGAGAAAAGATGGGATATGCCAAAAAGAAGCATTAAAACTGACCTGCACTCATAGTTGTGCAAATAACAAATAAGGGATCATTTTGTTTTTCATCTCATTCCTCACAATCACAAAGGCTGATGGAGAACACGACGCGGCTCCAGACTACAGCGGTGACCTGGCGCGGTTCTCAATCCCTTGACCCCGTCGCCTTGACCCGAACGGGACCGGGGAGTGCCGGTACAGGCGATGCGTTGATAACAGACATGCAAAGCCCACTCTGTCCTGCCCTTACTGGCTTACTGTTATTACACTGGAAAATATGCCTTGATTTCCATCGACCCGTCGCGAATCAATGCTTTTAAAAATCTTAGACACCTTTTACTTAAGAGCAAAAGCATGCATTTTATGTTTTGACATGGTTGTATTGATTGGGGGGTGGGGAATGGGGCTGCGGGGGGGCGTTGACTCTTTTCTTGTCTGCCAGTGTCTGGTAACACAACATCCTTAATGGCTTCACTGGGGTCCATCTGCGTTCTCCTCCCCCACTCTCTTCTGGTCCCTGCCCAGCAATGCCCCCTCTCTACTGTTTCTCTCTCTTACTTTTTTTTTTAACACTAATCAATATTGTGTGCTCCCTGTCCACACCCCTGTCACTCATATCTGGCCCTGCCATAAATTATGGATGCCTCTCTCACATCAGGTATAAGATTTCTATTGTGTTTGCCAATTGCTGATCAATACGCCTCATCTTCCCCCACCTCCCCGCCTCCCCCTCTCTGACGTTTGCTCGCGCACAGTTCCAGACTCTCCCCTTGAACTGCAGCTCTTCCCCAACCTGGAGGGCAAGGCGACTCAGCGGTCTTTAGCAGACAGCAGCAGCTATAATCTTCAAATAACAAACATTTACTCCCCTCACTTACGCTCCGTTCCTCCCCCCCACTGTCCGACGTGTCATTAACAAGTATAGACAAGGTCTCTAAAACAAAATACCCGGGTCTTAACTCTGTACTGTTTCCACTGGGGTGTGACCACGTAGTCAGAAGATTCGCCTTTGACATCGCGGCTCAGGACGTCGTCCCTGCGGGCAAAAGTGAATGAAGCGCACTGTTTGTCTGACATGTAAACTAAAAAGAAAGCCAGTATCACAGGAGCCAGGAGTCAAATCTAAAGTCTAAACATCATGACTATATCAACACGCCTTGCTGGTGCCTTGGTCTCTTGTGTTTATGGGTCAGGAGGGCATGTAATAGACATCATGCTGCTTACGGTTATAACCGGCAGAGAAATACCGCTTATTAACATGCTCAGACCGAACAACTCCAGTAAAATATCCAGCTATAAAAATGGTAAAAATTCATTACAGATGAAAAGATAATTATAAGAAACGCAGGAGTGACCTACAGGCTATTTTAAAAATCTTTTGAACTTATACCTATCCCAGAATGCAACACTTCTGAGTTGCCTACTTGAAGAATACCAGAGAATTTCTGATTATCAGTAAACCTCCAACCAGTGCAAATATAGTTTTGATTTCTTAATTTAGTCTTCATATTTATATTATTTTCAATTTTTATTTGAAATCCAGTTTGGTTTTAGTTAGTTTTCAGTGTGGTTTTATTAGATTTTATTACCTTTTGTATTAAAAACATAGTTTTTATATATTTAAGTTTATCTTTGACTAATTTTATTTCCAGATAGACCGAAAATTGTAGAGCTATTTTCTGATGTTTGGAGAATCCTACACAAATACACAATGCAGATTATGTACTAATGTCCTCAAAATGTGCAAAATATGATTTGGGTATTATTTTTGGTCATTAAATGTAAACACATTATTAAAATGTATTTTAGTAATTGTATCTTATTTTAGTTTAAGAAAATGCTTTCTTATACGTTTGGTTTTAGTTAACAATAATATCCCCGCACTAACATAGTACGAGGCTGGACCGTCGTCCCTCACGTTTCAACACCTTCCTGTCGTTATGGTGAGTGACCAAGTGATATCTGCTCTTTCCCGCCTTGTGCAGACCCTCCTATGGAGTGTGTCCTTTTTCCATGCATTTCACTCCATCCTAAAACACACTTTTAGATGGAGCAATGCCTCCCCCCCCCACCACCCCAGGCTGGCTGGGTTTTTTCGGATCAGGTTTACCTGTCCCTGCCATTTCTCGGACGAGCACGTGACGCTTTTGCTTTTCCGATGGCCCCATGTGGACCTTAATATGAATTATTCAGATCATCTATCCTCGTTAGAGTCCTTCTAGGATGGGATTCAGGACAACAGCTAACAGCTCACATAGCAGAAAATCTATACTAAGTGACATTTCACTTCAAATGGCAATTAATATAACTGGCAACAGGATATACTTTAGCATCATTGCTCGTCAGGTGAAATGTTAATTAAGTAATTGTGCCTGAAGGTTAATTTATATTTCCTGCTGAAGGAAGTATAGAAAACAAGATGCCAAACGAGGTGGAAAACCGTAGATGGCTAAGTGTCTCCCTTATAGAGTCCAATCTATGACATAGAAACACAGACTTGGATAGAATGGGTCTCCTTGAAGCTTGCAGTGCAATCTGGAATCACAGAAATATGTCACCAGTCTGAATCTCAGCAGACACCTATAGAATCCCACCCCACCCCCTCCCTTCCCAAAGGAACATATGGACAAACTTTTGCCAACATGTTCCTTGTTAATCTCAGAACTGGGGGTGATGTGTGGCCCAGTGGCCCTCTGTGCCTGTTAGTGGAAGGTCGGCAGTTGGAGCCCTGGCTGAATAGTCACATCACTGCTGAGCCCTTAAGCATGGTCATTAACCCCCCCCCCCCCACCCCAAAATGCTCCAGGGGTGCCGGGTAAATGACTAACCCTGTGCTTGCTCCCCAAGCATCACTCTCGACTACCTATATGTGTGTGTCTCAAAGGAGAGCATGATGGGATATGTGAAAAGCAGCATTCCAATGTACCTGTACTTGTGCAAATGGCAAAAAAAAGCCTCAGCATTACAGATTCCTCATTTTAGTCTCTGCTCTGGTTGGTTTGCTGCATTTTTCCCTCCTCGTTTTTTTTCTTTCCCTTCGCATACAGAAGAATCGCATGTAAACCTGCTAACTTCCTCGGTGCCAATACATACGGTACGTAGCCAAAGGTGCTGCTTTCTTTTTTTTCTCTTTTTGCGGTTAGTTTGAGTTTCATCTCCGTGGGATGCCGTCTTGTCCCTTGTGCTCACGCTCTCAACCTCACATGCCAAACGCAGACTGTGCACACAAACATGGGCCCTTGTTATGGTGGTCCTGTACCGAGAGCTGCTAGAAAAGGTGGGGAGGGGGCAGGAGAAGAGATTCAACCAATAGTAGGAAGACTGTTGACCAGTGATCCTCATCTCTGATTGCTAATTAACTTCTCGAATAATTTCTTGACTTCTTTGAAATGTAATTGTCAATGTTAGCATTTGAAATATTAGTATCGTTCACATGTTACAATTCAAACAAAATGTCAGAACAGAAGATTGAAATGGCTAAAGTGGCTAACTGACCTTTCAGCTGAGTGTATTGATGCTAGTTCAATAATTTATTAATATTTCTAAATGTTGTCTTTCTTCCATAGTTGTGTGTCTGATGTGTGCCGCTGACATACCGCCGCAGAACCTGATGGCCCTGCAGTGTCCCGTCCCTGGATGATAACAGACTGGCCTAGTTGAGGCCTTCCCAGCATGTGAGCTGTGGCTGTTGAGTTTTCAGGATACATCAGTGGACCACAGAGCAGCGGTTCTGCGCCTCTTAGCGAGAGAGATAAGGGGTTAGGCCCTCGGGGGATGGCAGGCCACCTGTGAGGGTCTCACACCTGTGCGCCGCGTGACAGGGGAGCCCGGGGGAATTCCCTAAGTGTCCCACCCTTGACTGTGCTCTGCCAAGCTACGGAGAGCTGGGTCCAGACAAAACGATGTCAGACTGGCGATAAGGACAATGACAAGTTAGTTAGTGCATTAACCTCCTGGAAAAAGCACAGGAGCCTCTGGTGATTTCCTCTGCATTGTCTCACAATGGAAACAATCTGACTGCACAAAACAAAGTCAAAACTTTTTGTTCGTGTCAGACCAGTGCTTGAGTTTGAACTGATGATATATCTATGCCGCACTAAGGCAGCAAAGCCACAAACGGGATGGTCATCTTTTTAAGGTACGGCACAACGCTTTCAGTGTACTTAGCCCAATGTAGTTCAAAACAAAAATGAATGTATAAGGAATGGAATAACATTTAGATTAGAAATGATATTCCATTGCTGAGATTCAGCATTCACCAAGGCAGTGTGGAGATCCACATCTATCTTTCCATTTTCTAACCAGGTATCTTGGTCAGGGTCTCAGGGAACATGAGGAGTCTTGTGTACCCCAATTTTTGCCATATCTCAATTTCACCTAGTTATTCAATAAGGAGAGCAAAGGAAAAACACGTTTAAATACATAGATTATTGTGTACTGTAGATATGCTTGTTGCTTTGGGACAGCAGTCCCAGCTCTTTTGACACAGTCCACTCAGTGGCCACTCTATTAGGCACACTTGCATTTCAACATAAATTGCCTGAACACATAAGCAAGGGGCTGCAACTGAATTCATACGCCGTGCAGATGGGGTCAAGAAGCATGCTTACTGTGCAGCTAAACATTATAATGAGAGAACGGCCAGACTCGTTAAAGCTAACCTAAAGTGCAAAAATGACTGCTCAGTCCGACTGTGGCGTGCAGAATGGCGTCACTGATCCCACAGATCGCCTACAGTGTAAAGATGGGTCCTACCCAGTCCTAGCAAGGTTTACCTAATAAACTGTCCACTGAATTTTCATTCCCTACTAGAAAGCAAATGGGTGGCACCTGCCAAACATTTCTATGGCACTATGACCTTCGTCCATATGTTTTTAACCACCTCGTTTGATTGTGAGTGATCCACCACTGGCAAAGCCTTTTGCTAGCGCGAGCTGCAGCTGTGCAGTTAAATTTCGCCTTTTATTAAACTCAAGCTATGAGAACTGATATCCGTGTGCGCTTCAGCTATTAGGGATGGAAGTAACAAGGCTGCAGGCTGATAAGCTCTTCATGTTTTCCTAGGGTTTGCGGGGAGAAGAGATTACAGCTGTCACACACCTGGTCTTCAAAGCCAGCTCCTGGCTGGCAGCAGGACTTCTCGCTGCGCACCCAGCGCTGAAGGTCTTTCCCTGTTTGCCAGATCCTCGGTCGAGGGCTTACTGCTTTCGAAAATGCGCACTATTATTTAATTATTTGACTTCTTAGCAAACGCTTCCACGTCCTAAAACACATGCGCAGGTCACAATTTTGCCCTTATTGTTCCTGTAGATACAACTGGAGGTTTTATCAAAGCTATTTATACTTAGCAGTACTTAGCTAGATGCGAGATGCGTAGGTGAGATCCGGCAACACAGGGATGACAGAGTTCTCTAGGTGGCACTATAGCCGCCTCCCAAGCACCACGGCAAGCGTGGCTGAGGGTGACAAGACCACCTGGTCCCCGTGATGAAAGGGGTGCCTTGCTGTGCCCCCCCCCCCCACTCTGGGGACAGGGAGCGGCGGTAGCGTCTGCCTGCGATACAATGGCTTTTTTGTGTACGCTCCTCTTCTTTTTTTTCGTTCTTCATAAGCATGTTCCAGCAGCCTCCACTCCTGTCTCTCCTCATCAAATTTCAGAATATGTTACTTCTCTGATACCGGGGACAAGACTTGAAAGAAAATCGTAAGGATGTGAGCTTATACACTGTGCCAGATTTTGTTAAATAAATGGGCAAAAAACGGTGCCAATTCATCAGTAATTGTCCCTTCTGGCACTGTCTGTTATAAAGTCTTGGAACAGCCTAAGCCCAAGATCACGGTAAATGTTAATCTTCTTATACTTAAGGTATCAGGTTTTCTTTTGATGTTCCTAAACATGTTGACTCCTATCTCAGACAAGTAGGCAATCCAGACATAGCTAAAAGCAAGCAGGTTTTGTCTGTTATGGCTTAGTAAAAAAAAATCATGTTTCTGTCTCTCTTCCAAGTGTTTTTGTGTTTTTCTTTTTTTGTTTTGGACTAGAAACACAACAGATTGAAAAAGAAACACATTTTTTTAAAAGATGTACCTTTATTTTGGACCCCCCATCCTAGTTTAAATGCAGTCACTCAGATTATAGCGAGAGTGAAGTAACTCGACTCATTTTTAAATCACTATTAATCCAGCCCAGCTGGTATGTCACCCAGGAGGGATATTAAGACTATTCAAAGATGTGCCTCATAAATGGAGCATCATTCTCCTTTTCTTTATTTCTAATTATTTAAGAAAATTATGGTATTGATGGAGCTGGTGAGGAGGTATGTGGGGAGGAGTGTATGGTTGGCGGCCTGAGGTCGGGGGGCGTGGAGGCCTCGTCCAGGTGGGTCTGCAGTGAAAGGTGCCATACCCCCCCTTTGTTGAGTGCTGAGGTTAGAGAGGTCAACACGGGTCGATAGGGGTCACGCCGTCATGCCCGTGAGCCTGACACGCCAAAAAGACAAGGCACATATGGGAGTTCGCGCGACTGCTATGCCGTCCACGAGTCTGCGCCAAAATACACGGGTTTAACTGCGCTGAAGCCCAGGGGCCTCTGTTAATGGCCTCAGCTATCCTGGTTTAATAAAGATTTCTGTGTTATTTGCCAAAGACTCAATCAAACTGCTGAAGTGCACCCCTACATGGTCGTCAAATTTTACCATGCTCATCACTCCCCCGGATAAATTTCACCCCCCCCCCAGCCCTATAGAGGGTGACATTGAATGGTTTGCGGGGTGGGGGGAGGGTGGGGGTGTATTTGAAGCCCAGAGGCCCCTAAGCATGTTTATTTGCCTCCAGTTACACGCCATGTGATGCCTCTGAGCACTGGGCCGTGCCTGTTGTTAGGCGGTGGTGGAGATGAGCTACGCAGCTACTGCATCAGCCTGAAGATGACAGCAGAAGTAGCACTGTTACTGCCAATCCCAGGTAATTAAGGTGAACCAGCCCCACATCAGGGAACGATTCGCTGAGGCGGCTCCCATTTCTTCTTCTGGGACGTGCTCGGACTCCTCCTGGTTCCTGTCGCGGAGGATTCTTCCCTGAAACCAGACAGCTGCGCCCGTTCGTGCGGTGAATTCCCACCTTGACGCAATAAAGCAGAAGCCCGCCTGCCTGCAGGGACTCCTGCTCGACTGTCCTGGGAGATTTAGGATGCAGTTCATAACTTTATTACAACGATTTGTTACGGGGGTGAGAAAAAAACAGGTGTAGATTTGGCCGGGAGACGGTTTGTCAGCATTGGCACCGGTGAGGGTATTTCATTAAGAAAACGCTGCCCGTTTCATTGTGACTTTGTGATTTTGAGTCTGCAGATTCCATTATTGTTCTCTCTGTTGAAATTGATTTGAGGGAAGATCTCACCGTTTCAGACCTGTGAAACTGTGGCGAGGCTATTAAGCTGATTTTAACGTCGAGCAAATTCCTGTTTTGAGGTTGTTTTTGGGAGGGGGGGGGGTGGCTGGGATATGGCGGCCCACTCCGAAAATCTGGCTTGCACTGGGGAGACAGGATCACGGGGGATTCTTGGTAGGATGCCCAGTGGGGGATTCGTAGTGAAGGCATTCTGAGGTCAGGCCCAGTAACTGGCCCTCGGTGTGTTTCCTGTGGCGGCGGGACGCTCCCTCGCCTCCCAACCCCAGTCACGGCTGCCGCTGGCAGCTTACAGCGCGAAGGCACGGGAATTATCCAGCTAATGACCGAATTAAACCCGTGAGTCACCGTGTATCTCTGTGTAATGTTAAGTCTGAGGCAAAGGTAATAGATTGTCTACTAGGGTCTTCACTGGCTTTTAACAGGCAGTTTTCAAAGCGACAATGTCACTCTTATAACTTCATAACCATTATTGCCATTTTCAGTATTAATATGGAGCTGTTGCTGCATTTGCTGCATACAGACTGTTTAAATCAGTGCTGACAGCAGTCAGAAGAGACAGATATGTACAATAAGGATGAATAGATCATCAGGCCTGCAAACGAATGAAGGGACGAGCCAACAAACATATGAGGAAGGAAACAAACGATGGAGATGTTCTAAGTGGTAGCACAGCAAGGTTAGGCTGAGGCTGGCTGCAGAGGAAAAGCAGCTGGGACCACGAGCACTAACTCTGCAGCTGATGCAGTCCTCCTGTCAGATTTCAGAGCAGGGGGGCAAACATTCGCCTTTTTAACGACAGATCGGAGAGCGCCGTAAATTTGATGGTCATAGTGCCATAGAAATGTTGGCCGCACATATAACCAAAGTGCCGGCACTGGGCTGCTAGCGGCGGGCACAAAATCCCCACATTTGGAGGGAGCCAAATGACCTAAGCCTGTGGTGAAGCTTTTCTGGCCCTCAGCCTCACCCCAGAAAGCTGGGCCTAAATCAACAGCTCACCCGGTGCCCGTTTTCTCCATGCGTGATGTAATCCACACTTGTCTGAACAGGCCGGAAAAAAAAATGGAAAGCAAACTACATTCCCATCATGCCTGAGACTGGGGACCCCAGGGCCAGTGGACAATGCAATCTGTAAGCTGCCATGGTCACTGCATGTCACTGGGTCACTGACTTATCTTGACTTGCTGTGAAGTGTAACTATGTTAACACTGCAACTCTGTCTGGTGGAAGAACAGCTCTAATTGTTACCATTTATTATTACTGGTAATATTAAGTTTTATTAAACCCATCTCCACTCCCAAGTAAAACACATGTCAAAAAAACATGTAAAAACTTTGGTTTTCTCATCCATTACACTTGGAGCAAGTATTATAAATATCCATCCATCCATCCACCTGCATTACACGCATTTATTATATGAGCTTACAGTTGACGTACTGTATAACTCAGTTACCATTCAGTTACAGTATCTGCACATTCACTGATACTGTTTACATTCAGCACGTGGATTGGGCGTACAGCCCATAAAGCTGTTATTGTGTTTGAGACCGTGACCTAACCGCAGCTTTTTACTGCCTTTTGTTGGTGCGGCATTACACATAGTCTGATTTTTCAATTTGGTACGATTCCCGGTCACTTTATGGATTTCACCCAATTTTGTGTAATTCCCATCTTATTAATGACATGGCTGTAAATGGGAGACGGGGATCTTTTAGCCAGAGAAAGCTTTTTGCAGGCCGTGGAATCTAAATACCCATGGATGGGAATCCCAGCACCACAGACAAAAGCCCCAGTGCCCAACTGCCTCCCCCCAATCACCCTGTTAATGTCTGAGCATATTTGGTCCCTAAAACTCCCCCTTAAGTAATGTTGGCTGCTGTATCAGCTCATCTTTATTGCGTAAAGTAATTGCTGTTTTTGGAGCCATTTAAGTAAAGTTAATGGAGGGTTTAATTAAATATGCAGAGGCATATGAAAAAGCCGGTATTGTATAAATTCTCTGCTATGTCTATGTACTTGTCCTCTATGTATGTAAGCGACTAATCTTTGTAGCGTGTGCATTCATGTGAACTTCTTGAAAGGCGCAGGAATGACCATGTGATTTACGGCAATGATTGTATTCAATTGCGACATGCATGTTTTAAGCAGTAATCCGGTTCTGATTCTTTCCCCAACGGGGTTGGGTAGAACTGCGTGTTTGTCCCAATGTTCCATGTGTAAAAAGTGAATAGAGGTGTGAATTAGCTTGCCAGGTACAGGAAGGCATAGACAACAAAGTTTTTCACATCCTGGGTTAAAGGTCGACATTACGAGCCGTCAATGGAAAAGGTGATGTTAAGAAGCAAAAAATTTGTCCATCTCGATTACCTCAGAATTACAAAGCATGAAGAGCCAAACTGAAAACATTTCACTGGCAAGAGGAAACTGAGTTAAACGACAAATGGGTTTTGCTACAGTGTCCTAAAGAGGTGTTATTCTGCAGCAAGGAGTTAGAAAAACTGTAGCGTAAGAAAGGATCTCACAGCATACTTTGTAAGCCCGCACCAGCCACAACAAAGACTAAGATGACAAACTGAAAGAAAAATGATTTGTAAACATGGCAGCTGGGAGAGGTCCACTTGTGGAAAAAACCTTCTTTATATGGCCTCAATTTCTCCATCTGAAAACCCTTATGAGCAAAAAAAAATATTTGGAAAGTATGCATGTGTCTGCCATAATATTAAACAGGAGTACGACAACATAAAGACTTTGCTTTCCATGTGAAATGTTTTTCCCCTTTAACTTTTTCCTAATTGTTCTTCTTATTGTTTAATTGGCATATAAAAATATGTCTATGCTGGAGAAACACAGAGGAGTTTGAAAGGACAATGAAAACAATGTAATATTGAAAATAACCTTAACTGTAAGAAGCAGGCACCATACAGGGAACTCTGCTTAGTTGTCCTTAACATTGCTCACCGTGCACCACCAATAAGTCCCATCTAATAAAAAGGTCCACTGATTCACGCATGTACACGTTCAGTGACCTCAGCCGGACTCATTTGACTGTTCCGGGGCCGTCATATGAGACTGATCCCAAATGGCAGCCCACCCCATCCAAACAAACCCCCCGGCTTGACCTCCTCTCCTCTCCTCTCGAGGATGCAATGCAGCTCCACGTGGTCATTTTTGTTTGCCAGATTACCCCCCCCCCCATTCCCCACCCAGAATGACTTAAAATGACATGTGGTTAAATGGTTGATTACACCATAAGAGGAGGCTCTGGGTGCACGTTTAGGGGGAGACAAGGCACTTCATCCAGATGTACGAAGGGAAAAAGTGACGAGACAGCTGGTGTTTGTCCTAATAACAGGTTTCTAGTAGAGAAGGAGGCGCCGTGTGAGATAAATATGACTGGATTACGGAGCTTGCTGACAGTGAGTGAGAGACACTGTGCATAGACACTCATGAGGCGATGCTGCATTCAAATACATCACAGCCCAAAACGCCTGAGGCCTACAGAGCCAACCACTGGTCATAGTCACTCTTCATTGTCCAATTTTTATTTGGTTTATGAAAACAATGAAAATATGAAGGCTGTCATTCTGTTTAAATGACAATTATTCATGATGAAATTATTAAACATAGGGCAGTCAATAATACAATTTATTTTGGAAAAAATGTCTCTGGCTAGATTCACATGTAAAATATAATAAAGAACATTTAGTATGTCACGGAGGTTCCTCCAAGCAGACTAATTACCCCTGTCTAGGGCACTCTGTAGCCACGGTCTGTAAGGATGTCTTCTGTGGTGCGACATTCATTTGCTCAGGAGTTTAGTAATGAAACTGGGATATCACTAATTCTCAAATGTGTCCTTATTGATCAGTGAGGAGATACCTACAAATGAGCACCTCAGCATGTATATCTAGTGGGTAGTGCGATTGCTCAGGGCTGGACGTTACTAAAGAATTCAGAGTTAAGTCAGCCATAGATGTGGGTTCTGGAATAGCAGAGTGTAGCCCCATCCACAGTAGGACGAAACCCAGGTTTTTCACAAGCTTCATGTAGCAGTAAAGAAGAGTGAAATAACACATGGTTATTAGCTGCCAGTCATCAGGATTCATGCGTCTAATCAGTTCCAGATTACGGGCTCGTTGGTGACATGGTTAATGTTCCTGAAATGTCTTGTCAGCGATGTAATTGTGCAGCTTTTTGGATACGTTATAAGCGATGCATTGGGGCAAATGTTTATATTTTTTTTCAAAAAAAAAAAAAAAAAACTAACTAGAGGAAATATCTGTCCGTAACCAGAATTCAATTGGAGACTTAATCATTTGGTATCAGACTTAGGAATTCAGATAGCAGCGCTAAACACACATGTCATTATCAGGACTGGGGATTAGGAGAGAATTAGGGTGATTGCCGTGGGCTTTTTAATTGTTGTTTTTGCGGCGGGTTCGTTGTTCACGCAAACCCTCGGCATACTGAGTCATTCGAGGGCTTTCCTCCTCTGCACCTCTTAAATGCCAGTGAAACATGCAAGTTTGAGGATATAAAATCTGTTTCACAGGACAAAACATTTCCTTTTTCCTTGCTTGTTGTGGTTGGATCATCCATCCATCCATCCATCCATCCATCTTCTAACCACCTATTCTAGCCACGCCTGGAATTCCTGAAGTCATTCAGTAATTGAGATTAAACAGGAACTCATCGGAAATCGGACAACTTCTGTTCAGGAATCTGTCTGAAACATGATGCTTATTGAATATTGCATGAGTTATCAGATTCACAGTATTTCCTGGATGATGGCTCGCACCCAGTGACTGGCAGTTCTGTATAAACACACTCAGGAATTTCCAGAGTAAGTTATATTAACTTGACGCTACCAGAAAACATTAATAGGAACCGGAGACTGAGAAACCAGGATGGAGTGAAGGTAACACAGTTACAATATAATTATAAACATGTAGTAATATTTTCGCAGCACTGGTCAATTTTGAGGAGACTATTAAAAAGTCGGTGCTGATAGCCACAGAAAAAGTAGACAGACGTCCAAAAGAAATTTAAACAGAAACTGAAGTGTCTCTTGGTGTCAGCCGGTAATCTTGAAGAGACAGCTCTCAGATCATAATACGTGTCATGCAAATTTATTTGGATATGAAAGAAAGTATCTAGTGGTGATGGAGCTTTCCAGTGAAATACCCTTGAAAGGGCCTTTCAGGAACACAGGGACGGCTAAGTGCTGAACCGACAACCTTTGGTTCAGGAATCGTAGCCCCACGGGTCGGCTCCCTCTGAGCCTCGAATTCTCTGGTTTTGATTGGCTTCTAGAAATACAGCGATATGAAGGTTAAGTTAAAAATTCAACGCAGGCGTTGTGATAACTGTGGATAATAAAATGTTTTAATTGTCTGTGGTAGTCAATGATTAATTGATAGTTTGCAACTTCTATATAATTAACGTAGCTTAATTACACCACAGAATTATCTGGGTCTGTCTAGGTTTTGATAGAATCACATAATGAGAAAATATCTCCTTCCGATAAACACACCTTTGGCAGTTGTTGTCTTACAGGTATTTGTCAAATTCTGGGTTATAAGAATGAGTAACAAAACCCTAGAGTAATATATATGGATTGGATTAAATCATGAAAGTGTACTAATTCAATAGCCAATCAGTGCTGTTCAGCAGGAATCCAGGACCCTGTGCCCAGCAAGCCCCAGGTCTGCCCTCCCCAGATTTGGCACACTGACCACAGTGCCACCCCCATTCTGAATATGCAGGAGTGTGACAGGGGCTGCTCATCTTCAACCGTATGTTTCTGCAGCCATTGCAGGGGTCTCCAATCCCTATGATGGAGCATGTTTTTGGGATTTTGCCATGATTCCATTCTTCTGTGTCCTGGACACGTTGGGTGGGGGGGGGGGGGGGGTTACTGCGGG
>JAABNX020000008.1:11522925-11539984 GCA_015163995.2 Mormyrus lacerda
TAAGTATAATTATAATAATTAAGAAAACACACACACACACACACACACACATATATATATATATATATATATATATATATATATATATATACTAATACTTGTGATAATATCATTGTGTTATTTGGCTTGTTCTTCTAATTATTTTTATTTTTATGAACAGTATAATGCGTATAATCATTATAGTAATTGTGATTATTGCACTCACAATCACATTGACATTAATAATGAAATAAGGTTATTCACAGACTTAGTTAAAACCACATTTTATTTTAATAATTTGAGCTGCTACATTTAGTGATTTTTTGATTGTTATATTATTCGATATAACTTGGATATCTTTTTATTGCTTTTCCTTTTTTATTTCTCTAGTACACATTGTGTGTTTTTCTTTGTGTTTTATCCCCCCCCAAAAAAAAATATCTGTCATATTCATCACAGGTTTTAAGTTAAACATTATTAATTTTAAGTACATTATTATTTAAGTTTATTTTGTTCCGTTTCCTAGATATATCGGACATTAATATTTATTGGCGTCCATAAACAGCGTCATGATTGGCGAATTCTATGCTCAATCATTTAGAAGTAGCTTAGTCGTAAAAAGAGAATGATATGAACGTACCTGTTGTCAAGGATACCGGAAGACAAGCCTGCCGGTTGCAGATGTGAATGACGTCATCGTTCATTGATACTCTGTTATCGGCAATAATGCCTTACTCCACTCCAATAGAGCCTATCAGGGAGTTGATTATTTCTGCAAAAGAGAGGAGAGGGGGTAAAAGCAATCACACGGAAGTGGAAAACAAAGTGAAGACTGTTCACTTCCACCAAGAGATGAGAACAGTAGGTTTTGTGCGCTTTCTAATGTACTTTTTTTCACAGATATATCAATTACTAACATTTGTGTATATTTCGGGATAGCGGTCTTTCAGCATAATAAATGCCCAACAAATGGACGAACTTTACTAGCGTTTCTTATCACGGCATTTCTGGATTTGCCCGGACATGGTAAGTCTTTGAAAATACCAGTACATTATTTGTCGCTGTAAATTATGTAAAGTACGTTTTATATGACATAGCATTGTATAGCCTATACTTTAAATGTCAACATATACGTTTTTTTATTTTTAATTTATAAAGTATCATTACATTTAAAATGCGTCCATTTATTTATTTAATTTTTATTCTATTTCTGTGACTGTCTTTTATATATCTGTACATTTTTAAAAATATGTAGTTTTATTCCTTAATAATATTCAGTGTAATGAATGATATCGGAAATGTAGCGTGTAGCGATCATAATAAAAATCGCAGATGAACCCGACGCAGGACTGATCCAATGCAATGAAATGTCTTTAGGGGTGGGGGGGTGTGGGGGTGTTGTCGTAATCGAATTTGAATTTACAGACTATTATTAGAGAGCATTATCTAGTGTAGCAGGCTAATTGTTTCGTACGGTCACTGAAGAGGTTAAGTGAAATGGTTTCCTCGAGGAATTTGGCAAGTTTCCTCGAAGTATGAGATCAAGTGGTCGTTTTCAGACCAGTGGCAAGACGGAAAGGTATACAGTGCTTGCGGAACTCTTAAGGATTTTAGCCATTCAAAGTCTGTGTCGTAAACCGATTAGCAGACGCGAAATTTACTTTGATGTATTAGCTGAGGGATTTTACCGCTTGGCAGCCAATTGAAATTCATAACAGTTTTCGCTCATACCGCCAAGGGGATATAAGCAGCAAATAATGAATGCCATTTATTTTTGACCTTGCATTTTTTATTAAATGATTAAAACACACGGGCACTGTAAAATTCACCCGTTTAGTTTTGATTTCTAAATGTCAGAGTGGTTGAATTAGTTTTGGCAGAACTGTAAGAGCTGTGTTTTATATTTAATAAAAACGGCAGGTATCAGTTAAGATTATTGTTGATATTTTAATTGATATAGTTGTAATAATTTCTGCTTATCCAAAATCTGTCACTCTTCGGACTGTATGGAAACTCACACATGCACGAACAATTCTGTTAATACCCAGACGCCAATCTCTATTACAATGAGGGCAATAAAGAACTAGACTATATGTAGATACATACTGTGCACATGTCAACATCTTTTAAATCATTTTATCATTAAACGTGAAGTTGTAGTTTTGAATTCAGAATCAAAAGGAATTTTAACTAGTGTGGTGATTTAATTGTATTTGTGATTGATCAGTGAAAATTAAGCCTTAACTGCATTTCCAGTAATTGAATTGGGACCTTAATCTCATAAAAAAAGCTAAATACTATGCAGTGTTTAATTTGTCTGTTTGATGTGTAAGCAAAACAACAGATTTTTAAAATGTGGTTTTTGAAAAAAAAAAAATAGAGTGAAATTAATAGGCCTTAAAAGGTGTAATAATGTATAATTGAATAAACAAGTGAGAGTCTTTTATCCATATTACTCCTATTTATGAACAATAACAATGAAGTAGTACATTAAAGGGGTGAAGAACTGGGAATTAAAAATGAATATCTCTGTCAGGTCGTCACGCTCATAGTCCCCAGAGAGTTTGGTGGGGGTCATAAACTATTCCAGAAGTTACAGTGAAGACTTGTTAATGTTTTCACCAACACCTACGAGCACGTCATGTGGAAATACCAATTTTTTTTAGCCTGTTCACATACAATGTGGCCAAAAGGATATTTATGCTATTGAAGTACAAAAAAAAGACTTTAGGTTTTGTGCTCCTGTTGTGTTTGCAGGATTCAAGAAGTGCACACAGAAGATGCACTGTGGAAAAAGCAACAGAATGTCATCGATATGCAAATGTTCCGTTTCACAGCTGAGAACTTTATGAAGAGTAGGCAGCAATTGGAAGACCATGTTGTCATCAGCTAAATTAGTTAGCATTCACCATGCTGGGGAGGAGGAGAGAGCAGGGTGATGCAATTTCTGGCCCAGAGTTTAATCAAAGAAACACATTTTATGGTGTAATATTCACATGGAATGAACATGCACTGCGAGCCAAACAACACAGTTGGACATCCGTTATTGTTATACTTCTAATTGCCTCAATTTACTTCATTCTGTTGGGTATTTCATTTGAGGAATTTAGGTTAGCTACACTTTTTCAGAATTACTTAGGGTACATCACCCCTGGGTTCTGAACTAACAACCTTCAGGTTCCAAGCTTGTGTCCCTAATTATGGAAAGTATTCTGCCCTTTGCAGATGTGAAATAGTACAATACGTCTTCTTCTTCTTCTTCTTCTAATAATAATAATAATAACAATAATAATAATATCTAATAGTCATAATCATCATCATGATCATGCACATTCATCCAAAGCAAACTGTACATGCTCTTATTAGTTGAATACATGCTGATGTAACTAGACTCCTTTTCTTAATAACACAGTATCAGGACATTTGGGCTAAAATTGCACGGCTCTTTGCCGTGTCGCTGTGTGCCGCCTCTGACGGCCTTCCTCAGTACGTAGTCTCCGCCACGATGCTGTTTCGCCCTGTCCGCCTGCTTCCCGTTGGAATGGAGCTGCTCTGCAGCACATGATTGTATATTGGTTTTGACGCTATGTGTCGCGTTCCAGAGAGCATTCAGAGGGCCGTGATCGATTATACTGTCACGCTTAAGAAATACGACACAGGTGCTCATTGTTACAGTGCTCAAGCTGTGAAGGGAATGTCTTTTTCACTGTCAAATTACAAATTAGATGCATTGAAAGACGATTGAATTTGACTGCTATCAAAATTGCAACGTAAAAAGGAGCAGCCTTGAAAAGAAGCATAAGAATGAATGGAAGAAAACAACATATTTCCAAGCATATGTGTTCTGACCATAATGTTGACATAATTACCATTAAAGCATTTAATTTCAGATCTGATCAGTATCAATGTACCCCGCCTGGAGTTTTCTGTTTGTTTTTCTTCATACGCACTCCATGCATTCAAATGTTTTCTTTGCCGCAGAAAATAATGTTTCTTTTTGTGGTTTTTGGATTAATTGAAAATCATTGTGCATCACAACACATCCTTTGCTTTAATAGCATGTACTGTCTTTGCTGGATATTCTTCCATAGCTGGATTGTAGAGATGAGACCTACAAGGGTTCAGGTTGGTGGATATTGACCATGTGCTGTCAGTCATCACCCAATGAGATCTAAAGGAAAGTGAGTTGAACCAATCAGTGATTGACAGCTCAGAAAAGTCCTGCCTGCTATTGCCGTTGATTTTAATTTCTTCTATGACTGCATTGATTTGGTTTCTGTCTTATGGATGTTGATTTAAGGCCCAATCTGGGAGGTTATACTTAAATTTTTGGGTCGCAAGTGTGATTCCTCCAACACTGGCCACAAGCATCTCTTTATCTTCTTCATCTGCTGGCTTCTTCATCCTCACCACTCCCCCCTACACACCCCACACACACACCAGACAGAAAACTGCAAGAGCGATGTGATGCGATTCGCAAAGGTGGAGGCTTCAAATGGCACCGAGGCCTCCAGGGTCTCCCCACCCGGCCGGTAGATTATGATTGATTTGTTTGTGACACATTGCAGGAAGCAGTCATTGATTTCTCAATGTTTTATCCCAAAAATTATTTACAGTTGTAACCGTGGGGAGGTATTTCCACGGACTGTCAACGCTTGAAAGGCCGGGATAATATTCCCTGGTCCATGACAAGACAAATTACCTGTAATGAGCACACTAGCTGAAGGGTGTACTTTTATTTTAGAATAAGTCAATAACCCCAGTGACTAAACGAATATTGATTCGGCATAATGAAGCCTGAGTAATGTGAAAATGAGCTCTTCAAAGGGCCCGATGAAGAGGCCGCTCCTCAGCACATTACAGAAGCTGCGCCTCCCCCCTTCCCGGCTGCCGTGTGAAATGGTGCAGATTGTGGCCGAGTCATTAGCGGCCCTGCTATCACGTCTTAGCGTGAAAGCCACAGATGGGGTTGGGAGATGAGAGATGCTGCGTTAGCCGGTGGATAACCCCCCCCCCCCCACCGTACGCACGCCGACACACTTTGGCCACCGGGGCGCGCTCTGCGTTTTAATCCGCTGTGAAACTCTTTCTCGGGTCTTTCTTGCAAGCAATTTGCTGCCCTGAAATTGATTTGATTTTTTCCCCTTCTTTAGCTGCATAAGCAAACAATCGCGCTGAATGGGGTAGTGATATCAGCCGGGGGTTTCATTTCACGCTGAGGTGCAGAAAACGGTGAGGAAAAGGAGAATGTCATGGCAGGCAGTGGAGTTAGATACTGCCGTGGCTGGTTCTGAAGCACATACATCCCTGCTGGTGGCATGTCTGGGTTTCCCATTAATGGCTGGTTATTAGGCAGCCCATTTGTGTAACGCCTGCAGAATCGCATGGCAGAAAAAGGTGGAGGGTTTGGATCAGGTGGAGAGCAGGGAGATCTTCTATCTTCCTGGGACTCATCTGTCAATCAGCTATCCTTCCTCTGGATACGCCCCCTCAGTCAGGCTCCACCCTTTTGAAACTAGAGTCAGTGATTTCAGTAGTGAAGGTCAGAGCCGGTCAGCACTGTAGATGACATGGCTGGGCCACCTAGGGCTCCATCTTCTGAAAGGACTTCAACTTAGCACAGCGTCGCTGGTGAAATTTGCATCTGGTGCTACAATGGCATTGACTACCACCGGGTGATGAGAATGTGTGCACAATACAAGTCAAAATTATTGTGCTCAGCTTCAAACCATAATTATTGATGTTTTTATGATGTCATGATTGCTGTTAAATAGCAGGTCATTAGTCAGTCTTATGGACTAATGAGTCAAAATTTGAAAAATCTGGGGCCAACCGCTCTGTCTTGCACCCTTTCTGCATCTTACAAAGACACAGTGGTTGAACCCAAATACTTCACCCTTTGCCTGGCATGTGCAGGATCCACTGTAAAGCATAGAGGAGAAGGTGTTACGGTTGCTTTACTGGTGACAGAGATGGTTATTCTTTGCCATGGATTTAGTAATGTCACCCAGCATGGCTATCAACCTCCATGACCAAAGCCATTCCATGAGGATTGTCGGGCAGTCCTTCAGTCTACAGGAACATTTTAACCTAAAACATACCACAAAATTGTGCGTGAACTATCTGGGGAAGAAGGAAAGTGATGGACAACTCAAAGTAATGACCTGGCTTTCCCAGTACACTGACCTCTCTCTCTGAACTTGTGTCAGACAAACTGGACAGAAGAATCAAAGAAAGGTAACCCACAAGCATTCTTACATTTCCGTATCTGGCAACCCACAAGTAAACCACAGCTCTGTATCTGGCAACCCACAAGCATCTTACAGCTTTGTGTCTGGCAACCAACAAGCATCCTATATCTCTGTATCTGGCAACCCACAAGCATCCTCTGCTGTAGAGGAACTGGGAAGACACATCATGTGATTTTTTGCTGAAACTTGTAAACTTGTTTGCCTTGATTTAGAGATAACTGTTATTACTGCTTTTTGCACTCATGCACATTATTTTAATGCATATTTTGTTTATAATATATAAGAAATAAGTCTTTACAGAAAAAGAAATGTGATGTAAAACATTATGAAGAAGCCTAATATCCCACCTAATATCCATCAAGTGCTTTCAAACCTTGTACTGGTTATATGCCAGTGGTGTCCATGTCATGTTTGTGGTACACAGATTCAATGCCCATATATACACTTTTTATTTTCTTTTCAGCTCATCTGCTGACATGAGCCTTTATATTTCCTTTTGAACGAAATAGCACATTTATATTTAACTGCTCAGCTGACTCTTAGCTGTCACCGGTGTCGTTTTCCGATTGTGGAGCTGTACCACGACTAACCGTCTTTCCTGCGATGATCCGTGAAGCTTTTGGCTCCGCTCTATGCTCGGATGCTGGGAACTGTCCAGCTCAGACACCTTTCCACTAGACTCTTACGACATCACTATCTCTGCTTAAATCAACCTTATATAAGTCATATAGTTTTTAAAAGTCCTCCTGAGGGTGTCAGCTTTCAGTGAACACAGGAAAATATATAGTCTAGTTATTCTGATTCGTTATTAATATAAAAAAAATAGAAAATGCTTAATATTTGCAGTGTACAGCCCATAATATTCCATAGATTTATAATTAGATGTGCTATATAGTTTGACTTTTTTTATTAACTAAAAATCCAATACTTTGTGTAGAGATGACCCCAGATATTGAGATTGCTAGGTAATTTTCACATATTAATGCCATTAACAAGAGAGGATTGAGGGGTCAGTTTTTAAATTACAGCCGTAAATTATGGGGGGATGGGGGAGGGTTTCAATCCCCCCAATAATCCAAACCAGCCAATACAACCCCCTGGACCCCCTTAAATGCTCAACCCAAAGTTATGCCCTTCAGACTGTAATGCTGATAAATGACACTGATTCTGTGTCAGCTGCACACGACACAATGTGAAATGATGTAGCAAAACATAAGTACTATAGTAATGAAGCCTTTGAATAGTAATAATTTGCCATTCTTACAAGTGTGAGTACAAGTACATAGGATTAGGATTTCTGCATATCCCATCAAGCTCTCTTACGAGAGACTCATATAAACAGGTATGATGAAAGCTTCAGGCCAGAGCCTGTTTTTCTGGGGTCCCTTGAGCAGTTTTGGGGTCAAGAGCCCAACAAACTAGTGCAGTGACCATGGCTTTTTATCTACAATCAACAGCCACTTCTAAGAGCTAGTGAGTCCACCTGACTCCTCTCCTCATTTGTCCAGCCTTGTTTGCTCTTGGCACGCCGGTGGAGAAATAGCACACACCCATGAAGGCAACGCTTAGCTTTCCTGAAGAGATTTGAGTTTGAAGCAGGAGAGTAGAGAATTTGCCTTGAAATCAAAGAAACCCTGGTGCTGAAAACCCATCAGACCCCCAGGATTCCTTCCCCTCTGCCCAATACTGACCTGGCGGCACAAAGCTGGATCATCCCAGGGTCCCATTTAATCTCAGGTGACAATTTGTCCAGCATGGACATCCAGTTCCCCAATCGTAAACAGACAGATGTGGTGGATTTACAATGAGGCTGTTCTTTCTCATGTCACCTAATTGCAGGGGAACATCTCCCAGACAGTAGATGGCCTGGGTGGTGAAATCAAAGGGGACCCTCTCTGGGCGGGAGGACACAGTAAACATTGTGACGGCTTTGCTCACCACAGCTACATCAAGTGCGTCCTATGAATAAAGCGCGTGCCTCCGGAACTGGTAGCATTCTGAGAAGTGACCAGACCGATAAAACAAGAACTGCCTATGAACTTTTAAGGTAAGTTATTTGAATATGTTTCATAAAAAATACTCAGCCATTAAGTTGAAGGAACCATAAATTTGTAAGCTATATAATACTCTTTGAAAGGCTCTGAATAAACTGAACTCTCACATTTCATCTGGGGCGACGTCATGAGCCAGAAGATGTAGTGTGAGCCATTTCTCCTCCCCCCCCCCCCACCAAGATGGGAAAGTGCTAATTAAAGGAACCTGTGTTTGGGGAAGTGCCCCCCCACCCCCACATTTTGAGGGGCGCTGGGCTTTTGTGAGGCAGTGTTTTTGTTTTTGCTGATGAGGCTTTCATGCTGTATCCTCTTCCCTTTGTACTCTCAGCAGCTATGTTTCATAAACACCAGGCAGAAAACATCCTCCCCCGTTTGAAATTTAGATCGCCCGCTCTCAGCTCCCCACATTCCTGGCATGCTCTGCATCCATTCTGCGCCTCTTCAACCCAACGTATTAGATTTCCTCAAACATCTCCGCTGCTCCTAAGTGACTGTGCACCCTGCGCCTGTCACGTACAAACATGCCATTCTTCTACAGTCTCTCTCAGTAATTATGCACCCGACTGTCCCTGTCACACTCTTGGTCAATGGAAATGCTTGAGATAAACCTAAGAAAAACCTGCTAATTAACTGGAGGAGATACCAACGTATGTCCTGCCTGCATTATGTTCCATAAACTATCTTTGGTTTATTTTGTATACTTTATACCCTTTTTAGACATTACTTTTTCATTGTAAAATTTACTGTGTAATTGAATAAAATAGTTTTATTGTCCTTTATAAAATTTAACAGATTCAAGTTCAATGTAATTTTGGAGGCTTGTGGGTAAGAGGAACTTCTACTCCAGGTGAAAAAGAGAAGCGCAAACTCCTCCCCCTTTCCCCAAGTTAATGCTGTGATTGGTCGGACTGAAGGTGTGTCCCTGTGATTCTTGTAGTCCAGGGTGGAGATGGGTGTTTGTGTCACCTTACACCAGGTTAGAGCAGCATACCGGATTGGGATGCTTTCATCCCTCGATAAATCTCAGAAAGACTCCCTCTGCTATTTCTGATTCTAATGACGTACAAATGCGGCTTTTCTTCCCTAGACCGGCCAGGCATGGTGTTGAAAGCCGCATTCACTTGTGAGCAGTTCATCGCTTAATCTTGGGGCCTCCCTGGCCCTTGTCGGCCTCGGTACTCACCCCCCCCCCCCCCACACACACACACACACACACAGGGGGCTGGTCACCTGCTATGAGTATGGGGGGAAGGAAAGTAAAAAGGCAGCCATGCTGGAGTCAGCAGGGAGTCTGACAAGGAAAAATAAATGAAAATAAAGAGGTTTGGAGTCACTGAACCAGCGACTGGGATGGCGGCATATTCCATATGCACTTCTTCCTGAATGACGACCCCCTATGAGTCAGCAAAGACAGAGCAGTAAGTAAACGGTATTAACAGCCCCCTCCCTCTGTGACAGGAGTGTCCGGCCGTGAGCTTCCCGTTGCTGGCCGCACTGACCTGGACTGAATTTGTTTGTGGTATTTGGTTTTAACAGACTGCTGTGGCTAATCACTCTCTGGGCAGCGTGGCATGTAATTACTCTGCCCAAACGCTGGCTTTTCACAGATTAGCGCTGCGTGGCCTGACCTGCACCTCCCCGTCTTTCGTCGCCACCCCCCCAACCCCCTCTCCCCAGCTCACGACCCCGCCCTTCAGGTCACGTGGATGAAGAAGTTAAGCTTCTCCTCTTATTTTGAAAACTCCCCCATATTTCGGTGCGACAGGGCTGGGGCCCCGTTTCCGGCCGTTAACCGGCTTTTTGAAACCAGATCCGAGCTGCGGTCTGTTATGGCCTTAGTGAGAATGCTGAGATGGCATACAGCAGCGCGCTCCGCAAACGTCCCCCCGGCACGGGAAGAGGTGGATGGACTGCGTGTTTTATTTTTCATTAGGACAATCCAAGCTCACACTCGAAGTCGCACCCACTCCTGCTGACAGTCTCCGTTTGGCTGCTTGCTGGCTTTCCTCTTTGTCTCCCAGCTCACCCCCCCCCCCCTCCCATCCCGTCACCGCGGATACGACGATGAGCAGAAGCGACGCTAATTCATCCTGAGGTGGGAGCACATGGGGCAACAGGTATGAAGCCGCAGGGGAGTGGGGCTGTTAGCTGGATTTCATAGCTTGTTGTGATCTCCGCATTGTCACAGCGATGGCCGCCAACACCCGGCTCCCTGACCGGCAGCTGTGGCACAGCTTCCATTCACTGTGTCACATGACTGGTCACGTGACCCAGCAGGCGTGGGCAGCTTCCTGCAAATTTAGCTTCACTTTTATCTCCTGTTTTCTCACTTTGTTTTGTACAGCTTTGTTTGCCCTTCTTCATTATTTGTTACTCATTTGCATTTTTTACATGTTTTATATTTGCGTTAATTTTGCTTTGCCCCGATGAAGAATTTTGGTTCTAACCCCCAAAGGTCACTGGAAGTGGTATCTGTGTGAGAATGATAAAAGGGAAAAATGTCTTTATGTATTTTGACCATATCATTTTCTCAAATTGTGAGGCCAATTTGGGAGAAGGCATCAAAGTTAAGTGGAAATGCAGCACGACTTCCTGCTGTATGCTAAATTATCTGTAGCCTAGAGACTGTTTCCCAGGCTGTAATATGGTAATGGAATTTCAGAGACGGGCTCACTTTATCTTTCCTATTATTTTATTACATCAGTGAGCGGTTACTAAAAATACAGTGAGGATTAACGACCAGTCTATAATATTTTATAGTACTTTGATAATATAAAATGAGCAGTAGCTCATGGTAAAATGATCTGATAAGAGTTCACGATTGTTAAAACTACAGTGGATATTTCAGACATTTAGAGCAGCAAAACAGCGGATCCGTTTTAATTTGCGTGAAAACAGTGCGTGTCTCCCCCCATTGTAAAAATCTAAGCGCAGTCGCTTAATTCTTTCGTAGGGGATTTTTTTTTTTACAGGATGAGAGCATTCTTCTTCCTCCCTCCTTTTCCTTTTCTACACAAATTAGGCACGGTCCTGGAGGGCAAAATAACAAGAGGTTACTCAAAGACTGTGTGTTTAATTAATTGAAAAATGCTCAAATTGCTTTTACAGTTGTTATGTAAAGTTAAAATACAGGGCTGGCGCTGCCAGTACTCAGCCATAATTAGAACCCATGGGGATGAAATATTTAGCATTAGTAATGTAGCAGCAGTCAGGACACAAATTTCTATTTTAGTAATGAAAGCGGCACAGTGTTCTCGCAAATGGCGGGCGCGACAGCTGTGACGAGAGGGGCAGCCTGGGATATCTCACGGAGACACTTCACCGCGGTGGCAGTTGGACCCGCGTGTAAGAGATACGCCGGTTCAAATCCCAGTGGCGGCGCCGTTTACCCAAAGTGTTTGGGTTTCTAATTGGACGGAGGGCTGGGTCTCCTGCCAAGGGGTCCGCCGGATGGTGAAATTCCCAGCCTTCCCAGATTGCCCCCACACCAACCCCCCTCAAAAAAAACACCACGACAACAATCACTCGAAGACCTCCCCTCCATCCACAGCCCCCCCCCCAACAGTCACCGTCCTAAATTTGGACAGTCACCATCCTACTGCAAACGCAAACTCCTTCCTGAAGTTCGTGTCTTCCCCCCTCCCACCCCGCCCGCCACCACCACCGAAAAATGAAAATGGCAAGGCGGGGCTTGGGGGGGGGGGTCGTGTTTATGCAAACTTTAATTAGATGCGAAGTGTAATTGCCGCAGTGATACAGTGTGAAACGCATGGCACCGATGCCTTAATGATCTGAAACGGCGGATGGCGAGGGACCCGCTGGGATTCGACGGCCATGCTAAGCGCCGCGCGGCATTTGGTTTGGCCTTCCGCGTGACAGTCGAACTGCTTTTAATGCCCAGTTAGCAAGGCGCTTCTGGATGCTTCCATCTCATTTTTAAATGGGCCGTGTACGGACATCGACAGCTGAGGGAGGCACCCGGCGTTCACATCCGAGCGTATCGGGTTCCCGGCTAATGAGAAATAATAAAGGTTATTCCTACTAAAGGGCTTTGATCTCCTCATGCCGCGGAGGTCAGGAGCACAGTGACAGTCGGCAGAGAGCAGGAGTCCTAATTTAAGCCGTTCGTTGGGAGGCGGCTGGTAGGATGTAAACACAGGGACAGCGGCCGACCATGGAAATATTCACAGGCTTCCATTTGGCAGATGGTTACTTTATGGCCTTGGAGAAGAGGTCTCGATAATCCATTAATAAGTGCTCCGTTAGCTCTCACACCATAGCAAATCGGCTCCCTGCACGCGAGAGCGCTCTGTGTCACTGCTGCTGTTACTGTCTGGATCTTAACTACTCCGCCAGTTTTTTTTTTTTTATATATTCCTTCTTTGTTGTGTGTGGTGCATTCTGGGAAGGCAGGTCTAATTTATGGGGATGTGGCCTGAGGGACTACATGGAATATTGCGACCTATATAGAAAATTGCAGTTCTCCCACGCCACTGGTATAAAATACATACAGGTTCAGCTATATGCTGCATCTCTGTCCCTCTATGTTCATTTGCACGCCTACTTTGCATAAATATGCTATATATTCTTTGGCGTAGTATAGATCTGAAACTAATGAATAAAACAACCAAAAAGTCCTACAAATCAGGACGAATCGTTTGAATCGGTTCCATGTCTGCTGTATGTTTACATTTTACTTTACGCGATGCGCTTATCTCGTCATTCAGACATATTCTGTAGATTTTATAGACGCGCAGTCATTCTAAATGTCCTGTATTTACAGTGCGTAGACTGCTGAAGACAGGAGCTTGACAGCTGCATCAAAGGCCGGTGTGTAAACGTGAAGAGATCGAGGTGAGAGCGAAGGCAGGTAATCTCTAACCCTTCTGCGGAAGCGCCGGCGACCTCCGGGGGGAAATATGCTAATTGCGACTCCAAAGTGGCGCAAACCCCTAGTTATGCGATTTCCCTCAACAGCTTGGGTTCTGCCAAAGTGACAGGGTGTGGGAGGGAGCAGGCGTCCACGCCTGTGTGTGTGTGTGTGCAGTCTGGTGTTTGGGGGGGGGGGGGGGGTGTTTGTATTAAGGGAAGGGGATAGCTTGCGCGGGAATCGAACAAACAAGGATTCTCACTTTGAACTGCCCTTTATCTGGAACAGTCACCTTATCATACCTGTGTGAGGTTCACCCTGGATTACTGGACCTGTTTACCTCTTGACTCTCTGCTCAGCACATCCTGTGCCCATAGCAGGACCTAGAGGAAAACCAGCTCAATCAAGACTCACTTTGCCAGTGCAAATTGAATAATAAGTAGCTCGTGCTCTTAGTCATAGTGACCCACTGTTTTCCTCTCCAGAAGGAAGCAGATAATAAAGGTCAGAGGTCAGGGATACCAGTTTGAGTCTCTCAGCCAATGGCATGCATCATTGGTAGTGCCAGTGTTGGGCTAGTGAGGGTTAAACACCAAATGTTTTTAGTAAAGCCCTAAGTATTTTTTAGTCATGGCTTGTCCGTTATATGTGTGGTTTTGTTGTCATGACACAGAACTAACTTCTTTTGAACGGAAGAAATGGACCCAAGTGCGGATGGACCGAAAGACATTTTTTTAAATGAAAACAAAGCTAAACTAACTTTACCTTTGGCTACAAATGAAGTAACCTGAACTGAAACCCAAACCCGATAGTCCATTTTCTCAACACGACTCATCAACAGGGTTCTGGGCTAAATCCTGGATCTCCCCTCACCTTCGAGCCGCCACTGGCGGGCACAGTTAAGGTTGTTGGCTCACTGTTGCAGTTTAACAGTCATGCAGTTTGTTTAGCTGGTAGCCACATGGCTTGCAGCACTTGGTGACACACTTACGCAAAGCCCCAAGTCACATTACACAACAGTAACAACTGTAACTGTAACAATTGTAACTGTATCAACTGTTTTGTGGGTTTGCCTGCAAGGCTTGAAGTCATACTCATCAGGATTGACGCTTGACAGTGATGCTAATCACGCTGAGTATAAAGACCTCCAGCTAGTTTCTGTGGGTGAGGGGAGTATGCGGTGGGCTTGCACACGAGGGCCATATATGACATCAACTCCCTGTCCTTTCATCGCCAATCCCGCTCTTCCAACCCGTCCAAAAGAATTCTCCCAAGAGTTCTCCAGATCCAAACTACAAGATGCTCCGGAAAGTGCCCCGTGTCTCTACCTTGTCCACACCCATTTTCCAGAAACAACCCCGCCCCCCCACACCCACCATGGGGACTCCGTGGATCGAGGAATCCAGGGCATGGGGGGAAGAAAATGCCATGGAGATGAAACAGATGACAAAGGCGGCTGTATTGTGGAGGTAGGGATCACACAGGCAGATGAGGTGAGTGATAGACAATAGCTGATGTAAAATTCCTTCACATCTTGCCTGATTCGTATTCACAGATTTCCTCTGCTCTCCGCCACACTCGCACTCGCACTGCCTGTCTCTTTTCTTCTCCCTCCCTTTCATTTCCTCACCTTGCATGTATCCTTTACTCCCCTAAAATATTTGCTGTCTTTGTTCTCCGTCTAAATGATGTGTCTGATCACCCGCAATTCAAAGCTTTCCTGACAGAGTTTTTTTTCTCTCTCTCTCTCTCTCTCTAATCTGCTTCTTCAGACTTCATTTGCCTCCATTTGAATGTGATTTTTTTTTCCCTGGGGTAGTACTTTAGCTCTTTCGATGATATGACATTAATTGTGCATTTGTTTACATGATTGTTTGCTAAAAAACTGGGTTAAAACCAAAGGCGGAAAAACAACATAAAAATGAATATTTGCAGCTGATAAATGCATAAATAACTGTCAATAGAATCTGAAAGCCTTCTTCATCTAATGAAAGAGATATGTGATTGTACATTTGATCTTTAAAATTTCCATAATTTGGTAGCATAAAAAAATGTTAGACTTTCATCACGGGAATGTCAGCCATCCACCTTGATTTTGAACCAGGAGGAATCATTCTCTAAGTATTACACCAGTAACTGGATTATAAACATTAAGGTCAAAAAACCAGCCAATCAGATCAGTCCTCTTATCTCGTATGGTGGTCGGCCATTTTCAAAGTTTAGCTTCTTTACCTCTGTGCCGAACTTCTACAGAGCGGAAAAAAGTATGTTGCCTCTAATTGTGGGAGTGGTTAAAATGAATATGGGAACAGGCCCTCCACCGCCAGACTTGTGCATAGTTACGCAGGTGCCAGCACTTGCTAAGTCAGTCCCCGAATAAAGCGGTAATCATCTCCGGGCAGATCTGCATGCTGAACAGCATTTGTTTTGCTTGTGGGAGAGTCTGGCATGTGATAATTTAGGTGGGAATTGTTTGACAAAGCTGGTTAGCTTGAGGAGCGACTTGTTGGAGGGAATGCACAGCCCCCGTTACACTGCAAAGGGGGCACATTACTCATTGTTGAAGTGATGCATTGGAAGTGATATCATGGACCTCCAGGGTACAAGCTGAGAAAAGGTCTTTGATATATTTAAAGAACAAACTGTTAAGGAAATGGAGGGGGGGGGATTGCCTGCTTTTCAGCTGCTCAAAAAATCAATGGCCCTGACAGCACATTTCTGGGCGTGTATCTTAGTAACGGTATTTTCAATCTGCAGCCTGTAATGAGTCTGTAAAACAAACAAAGGTGTACAAAGCGGAGATAAACAGACACGACCTCATCTGACTCATTCCCACCGCCGTTTGCGCCGGAGGCCACCTGCGTATGAACTGGAATCTCGCCGCGCATTCTTATGGTCCAGATTGTGGGCCAAAGCCCCACCCCTGTCCTTTCCTGGAGCTGGTGGTGATTGATGGCATGGGGGCAGGGGGGGGCTGAATCCACCTGCATGACTGAGCCACGCTTTGAAGTCACCCAAGAAGGACATAAATTGATATATCAGCTTAAGCCATAGACCCTATTAAGGTCCCTGGCAGGTTAATGCGATACTCCTCACCTAACCTTCTCCTCCATGAGGAACCGCTGCGGCTCCAGGCCAGCAGGCCGCAAACCCATTTTATTTTTCCACGGGTGACGTTCCTCTGACTGCAGCTGCCCTGACGGGAAATGGCACTGCGCTGAATGCTCAGCCGTTATCCTACGGCCCCCCGGTCTCAGCCTCTGGCCGACAGGCTGGCTTTTCTCTAGCATTAGCCGGCATTCTGAGACTCGGGCGGCTCAGTCACGGTGTGATGTTATTCCCTGCTGACATCTCCCCCCTGAGTTGAGCTCTGGTCAAAGCTGCAATTAAGGGCCCTTTTAGGGTCTCCTGACAAACCCCGCCTGCCAAGTGTTCATCCATTTTTAATGCCAGGCAGCATTTTTAATTTTTAATTAATTCACATGCCCAGTACAGATTCGCCTCAAACTCTTGGACACACACCTTTCTCTGTGTTATAGTCAGCTTGGCTTTCTTTTCATTTCCAGTCCTCACCTGTACTTAATGGTCAATTCCATTTCCTGTCACAGGGGCCATGGGCCAGGTAGCCACTGTTAGATGAGGAGAACATGACGTGTGTTTTATCTATCTCCCCCCAATTGGTGTTATAAACCAGTCTGTTCTTTCCCACGTGGGCCTTCGGTGAAGGGCATCCATCCTTCCATCCAGAGAGTCACACAGCGAAAAGATGATGGACACAGGAGATACTAAGCTGAGGAGAGGGTAGAGAGCAAAAACAACTGCCTGATCACCGGTGGCAGAACATTTGGACCTGGTTGCATGATTTAGATGGTAACGTTAGTAATTATTAAAAATTTAAATATATA
>JAABNX020000008.1:11542556-11552664 GCA_015163995.2 Mormyrus lacerda
CCCTTGGAGCTCGACCCGGGAGCTGGCATGAGAATCTAATTCTCAGATGGTGTGTTTATGATAGTCTCCATTACCCGTCACAGTGCGGACACATTTACTGATCTGTAAAGCCTTAGAATGAGCTCCTCCCCCTCCCGACTGATACCTTTCTACCTGCAGAACGGAGGCGTATTTGAGAGAAATTGGGTTTAAAGATGGGGCACTCGTGAAAGTGCCTGGTATCTGGCTCGTGCTTATTCAACACTCAGAAGCGTGCAAATAGGCAAATCTTAGCCCAGTAGCTAATATGAATGCAAATAGGATTAGGACCCTGCGCCTGGCATTTGATATACAACTTAGGCTGCTTGGTATTTGGTGGGGCCTGACTGTCAGGCGAGAGATAGCCAGGCTGCCACCACGGAAACGCAAAGGGGTCCATCCTAGGGGACACCAGTTGGCAATGTGACTCCCGCTCCCCTGACATGCTCTTCATTAAAATCAGTTGTGCACTCTGCTTCATTAACTGTTATATGCCTATTGTGCTAAATAAAAAAATCTTTCTTTCTAAGGGTCCACTTTGAGCTAGCATGATTTTTTTTTCCAGGCAGCTAACCAGGTAATCAGGAATTTTTAAGACTAAATCAGCATTACACCATTTGCTCCAATGTTTATATTTGAATGTTGATTTGAAATACCACATATTAGTTTAAATTCTCTGGCCTGTTCCTGACCCATGATTCATTGAGTTTCCACAGGCTGTTTGTCTTGTTGCCGTCAGATGCGACCAACATCTATTTGGCGTTACGCCACGTTTGTTACCGTTATCTGAGCTCATACTGTTTTACGGCCTCGTATCATCTGTCCGCTTCCTCGGCTGCTTACTTTGTCCACACGGGGACGTTAAGTAGCCTTTGCTGCAGCTGTAAATCTAAGCGCCTTCGCTAAATCTGCTCAGGGGTCATAAATTAAGCGCCGATCCTCAGTGGCCTTCGGCCTTTTCTCTCGGGGCCCGGACTGGAGGAAAAGGGGGCCCAGTGAGAAAGCCGATCCCCTTCGGGGGCCTGAGCTCCTCAGGGTCAGAGGTCCCTCAACAGGATCAAGTCCTTCGGGGGTGAACGGTGCGCTAACGAGACTGCTTTACAACCGGGATTCGTTTACAGAGCATTCCTAGCGTCACCCCCTCCATCCTGCCCGTAAACGGCGAGTCTCTGGGATCCATCAAGCCGCGGCCTGGAGACGCTGGTGATGATGAGGAGAGGCTCACACCGAAAGATTTTGAGTGAAAGATGACGGCTTTTGTGCCGCTAATGGACATGTGCTAGCGTGCTATGTTAGCAAGTACCAGGCCTCTAGCTCAGCACCTTGAACAGTTTACATGTGAGCGCAGCTGGGTCAGATGGGAGCAGAGCAAGGTGGAAGCCTTGTGTCTGTTGCTAGAATTTAAAGAATTACAACAGCGGACCGTTGCTCGCCCGTGAAGGTAATGCGCTAACATTAAAATGCATTCGCAAAGACATACACCATAGCAGCTTAGGGGAGTGTCTCAAAAGCTAGCTCCTTGTTTCAGCGCCGAAGAGTGTTAACTAACAAAGCCATAATTAGGAAATCACCACCTAGCTCCAGTATTATCTTTGGTGTGACCATCACGCAGCGGATGCATGGGAGTGACAGTGATATGATTAGAAAAGAATCTGCCTAGAAACAGAGATAGCTTAAATAGTTTGTTGACATCCCCTAAAAGTGCGTAACAACAGATGCCATCAGTTCTCCGCAAAATGATAGAATCTCGGGGTTTACAAAGTTATGGTGCGGTTTTTTAACTGTCAAAGATGGCCTCCTGTCCAGACCGATACGCTGAGGACTGCACGGACCGGCACTGCACTGTGATGTGCCGAACTCCTTCCCGTCATGCATCTTTACTCGCAGCCTTGGAGGATGGTGGCTTTTGCATGTTTCCCGGCTATTTTTTCCCAGCGATCTGCCTCAGTACAGAGAACCCACTGAACTAGAGAGGCTGTCAGAGCTCAGGTGAAGCACAGAGACAAGAGGCAAGTACCTCGCGCGTCCAGATTATGGTTCGCACTGGCGGATATGTTATTTTCACCGCCTTGAGCAGAGTCTGAGAGTGGGGGAGAAACGGACCCTCCAGAGCCAGAGCACTGGCCAGCAGTTTGTGGCTTAGGTCTGATTGCAAAGCAAACATGGAGGCCCACGCTGCCTCGGCCTGCAAGCATGGCCTTAATAAGGCAAACAGAAGAGCCTCCCCATGGTCAGATGGGTTCACAAGAGTCTCAAGAAGTGATCTGAACCCATCGTGTTCATAACAAGCCCAAGATGAAAGTGCGTGTTCAAAGACATTGAAAAAGAGCCACACACATGACCTATGAAGACCTTGTATACCTACCACGTCCAGGCCAAAGCGTACATTCTCAAATGCAGATCCCTGTGCAAAACCAGGTATTAGACCAGGTCTGGAAGAGAGCTTTCTGAAATTCTCCTGCATTATTTAAGAACAAAGAGCACAAGAGAGTTGGTAACTTACTGATAGGCCAGTTAATGGTTTGACTGGTGAATGGCTGCTCTGGAGGCCAAGCCTGAGATTGTTTAATAGGTGTCACCTGTCCATCACTGGGACCCTCTGGTCTGCTGCCTCCTGGTGATGATGTCATCAGAGAGGAGCCCATCAGAAGTCAGCAGCGGTCAGATCTTCTGAGATTAGCTCCACATCTGGGGGGCACCCACAGCCGGTACAGTCAGGAGACTGCTGGTTCACGCTAAAGCCTAAAAACAGGGAATGTGTTCCTGGTCTGTGCTACAGGCAGCTAGGAAGTGCTTTGATTCCCTGTTCCTTACTGAGTTTATTAGGAAATTTAAAGGTGAATTTATGAAGGCCGGTATCTGCTGTCCAGGTGGCCTTTTTTCCATTTTGTTGCATAGTAAACAAACATCCACTTGGAGTTCCTGAACTTAAGGTGCAGCTTGGTAAATTGCAGACTAAACCTGCTGGTTTAGCAGTGAAGGTAACTAATAAGTATTTTATAAATAAGGCAGTGATGACAATGATGATGATGGCATGAGGAAGCAACACAGATGCCATGTGGGGATGGTGACACTACAGGGCAGAGATGTCTGGGGACTGCAATCCGCATGAGTGCGCGGGAATCCCGAAACCCGAGGCAGGGCTGCTCCTGGCTCAGGCCCACCCCCCCCGGCCCCGCAATGCACCACCTGCCTCTAACTGTAGATGGACAAGTGGCGTCTGCTGGTCCATCCGCCAAGCGTCAGCAGCAGTCGACGCTGTAATCGCAAACCACCCCCCCCACCCCTGCCGTCGTAGTTGGAGGGTCACCGGAGGGTCTCTCAGAACTATGATTCCGGGTAGTGTGTGAGCTGGTGCGTGAGGCACAAATTGACGTATTAGGGGACTAATTTTTCCGTGCTCTTTAATGTGGAAACAGTTGTGATTGCATGAGAGGGGATTTGCTATGCACGGCAGTCCACAGTTCCAGGGACTAATTAAAGGATAAATGAAGCCGGCAAGCTAACGAGCGGGCGAGCCAGAACCCAAAGAGCATTATGGGTCCCCTAGTGTAATTAGACAGACGTGGCGATGCTACCGTCTCAAGCCGGATGACAGGTGATGCCACTTTAAGCACTCTCCACGCCCGCCACCCCCCCCCCCCCCATCTATGCGTCTGTTATCAGTTTTTAAAACAGATGTGAAAATGCAGAGGAAGGCAATGGCCAGGAAGATAAGTGATCCTGCTCCTTAGTTTTTGCCATATACTTAAAATCTCCGCATTGTAGAAATGCCCAAAAAAAGTTCTCACTCCTTGCCGAAAAGGGATGACAACAGAGGGCAAAGGGGTGGCGGACGGTGAATTCACTGTAGTAGCCCTTTGGCCCCCCCCCCCTCGCAAATGGGGCGACATGCGACATGCATGATCCTGTTTATTTCCTCACGCCTGGCGAGCTGTGTCACTGCTCCCCCCCAGACCTCGATGATGCCTCCGTAATTCTGCCAGTTTTCTTCGGAAAACACAGTATACGTGGGTTAGATGCTCAAGTCCACTACCCCCCCGCCCCCCAAGGGATACGGTAACGAAGCCAATTAAGTCCGAGTCGTTAACGAGAAAAGAGTTCCCCTGAGCGGCATGGTATGGTGGCGGGGGGGGTTGGTGTTTAGCGTCCCATTCTGATCTGTTATGTCTGACTGTGCTTCTGGGTGCTGAGTGTTTGTAAATATATGAGGTTAATTACGAGGCGGGGGAGACAACGCTACAAAAAGCCCGTGTAATGCGCATCAGTCAGCTTATCCAGAACACACACTGCACGACTCTCGTGCCCGTCTGGACTTGCCCCCCCCCGGTGTGTAATTTATGGATTCCCTTGAGAGGAGAGCTGCTTTCTCTATCTCAGGTTTAAAGCACTGTATTTCCTCTTACCTTCCTCTTTGCCCCGCAGACCCACGATTAGCTGCTATTACAGATCTAAAAAGGTGCCGGGAAAGTTTCCTGTGGCTCGGAGCGTCACGCCGTGTTGTTTTTGGAAGCGTCCGGACGTCCCGCAGGCATTCCGGAGCGGGAGATACTGCGGCGCTAAGCTCATTAGCATGCCGGTGGGACAGGCTGCTGCCCGGTGACACGGCCGCAGACTTTGCCACCATGCACGCGGCCTGTTTATTTCTTTTTTTTTCTCAGATCGAACCGGAAGCCCCGCATGGTGAGGTTTGGTGTTCCAAGTAAAACAGGATCTGCTCACTTCCCGACGCGGTCGAGGCCAACTCCGAAAATAAACGGAGCCTCAGAAATAGAGGAAACGTGCGCGGATGGGATATTGTTTTGGTAGGGTTGCCGGTTGAACGCAAGACCCGAGTTTGCGGGCTATGGTTTAACATGGGGGGGGGGGGAGGGCTCCGCCTTATACACCTGAGACTGTATCACTCCCACAGAGTCTTTCACATCTTTTTAAGAGCATTTTAAGGCAGATTCATCCAAGCTGCATCTCCTTTTTCATTAGGCCGGTGACATTTCCCCATGCAATTTGTACCGTTCCTATAAGTGGTGTAATGGCCCCAGGATGAACAGAAGGGCTGCGTTTCCGGCGTTGAGAGCTGGAGGGCCTCTGCACTTGGGTCGCCATGGGAGACGCCACATCGTTTTAATTCACATGGCTCGACATGACTTCAAACGGGTCAGGATATCCGAGTCCTGGCACCTAATCAAAGCAAACAACTGGAAGATGGTCCCGACAGCCAAAGCCGTTTTTTTTCTCCTTTTCTATCATACAGTATGATGCATATTTCTTTATTATCTTCCAGGATATTAAAGCAGTCATTTATACCCTACTTAACACGATCAGTAATTGTATTTTATTCATAGCTTGATGACAGCATCACGCCAGGTGCCATTGCTGAGAATAAGGACCCATGAGCCAGACAGTTTATTGTTTCATCTCCGTCGCTGAGGCTACACTCAGACACACAGGGGCATGATAAAGAGGGTGGGTCCTACAGTAGCACGAAGGCACTTCTAACAGAATCGGTCATGCTTTGCTTAATACGGAGAACGCTTGCTTGAAGGTGTCACGGCGATGACGGGATCCAGGTGCTGTTTTTTCAGAAGATCAGTGTACAGACACACACAGAAGCCTCCGGAAGCACAGAAGATGACCCTCCCTTTCTGTCATGTTTCCAAATGTTTTGCACATTTCTATTAGATTTGTTTCTGTATTTCTATCAGTCATAGCTAATGAAAAATGAAAAATTAACGAGAGGGAAAAAAGTCAGAGATTCCCAAGATTTAATTTGCTGCTATCTTATGGGGAACGATTCATTGGCTCCATATCACCGATCCCTTCAGATTTAACAAAGGCGGCCGCGATAGGGTCTGAGAAAGGAATTGTTTTGGTCCTGCAGTGCGCTGACTGTCGAGTTCGCTTGGGTTGGCTGGCTGCTGCTGAAATAACCACACCTAATTGCCACATGGTCCGGGGAATAAAGCACGGGGACTTCAGGGGAAACGTCGAGTGTCAGTCGCTTCTGTCTGACAAAAAAAAAAAAAAACAATGACAACAAAGGGAAAGGCAGTCGGCTGAACTGTAATGAATATATTGTTTTCCATTTCATGGGCAAATAAATAAAAAAATAAGCGAGTAAAACGAAAGCCGGGAAGCGAGCGAGTCGTTCCGCGAAACGCATCTACTCTCAGAACTTAAAGAGTTTTGAAAGTTGAAAGCGGCGTTTTTTCCGGCTCCTCCTCCCCCCCCCCTCGGATCCCGGATTTGATTTCGCCCGCGATTCCTTTTGTGGTCGACCTGCTGGCGATGTTATTACAACAGGAGGCGGATGTGACTGTGACAGCCTTCAGTACCGATTTGAAAAGCAGACTCTCGGCGCTCTCGCGCGCGCCGCGTATGCCGCGCGTCTCCCATAAAAACCCACTCCGCCTCGCGCGCCCCTTTCAAGGGCGCCGCTTAGCGCGCGCGAGTCGGGTGGCTTCTGAGAAACTTTCCCGGAGTGATTATGAATCGCGCGCGCGGGATCGGCGCGCCTTTTAAACAGCGCAGTTTAGGGTTTTTCAGCCTGACCTTGATTCCCCGCTTGTCAAAACCGTGTCTGTAATTCCTCCTCCTGCCTGTCTAGGTGTAGTAAAATCACGACACTGTCGCCTCCCTTTGATTTGTCACCAATGTGCGCTCTTGTATTGACAAAAGATTCCCCTTTTCCTTCTCCTACCATCTTTTCTTCTGCTCTCTCTGTCATGCCAGCTTGAGTCGCTCCTGCTCTACATGCATGGGCTCCACCATTCTGTGATGGGTGCTCGGTGTATCCGGAACCGGCCAGAGAGCATTCTTTAATTTTTTTTTTAAATAGTCAAAGGTCACAGGCAGCCATTAAAATAATAACACTGCCAGCCTCTCCTCGTACGTGTCACACGTCCTGTACCCCCCCCCTTATTCGTTTTAATCCCCGGAAAGGGTGTCCACATCTGACACACTTCCTAGGAGTGTAGCAGATCAAAACCGGTAAAGTGGATCGTTTAGACGCTACCCCCTATTACTGAACAGCATGGAGACAGTTAATGAGAGCGGTGTCAAGAGGCCCATTGCCTCCACTTTGTCTCTAGACAGGCACTGGCGAAAAAAAGGGGGGAAGAAACAGGTCTTTGGGGAATCAACGACTTGTGTAAAAAAAAAAAACAGAACAAAAGCTATATATGATGTGTCTGCAGATGCTGGTGGTTCACCTTGGCTCACTTGAAACAGCTCTGGAGAAGGCATTTGCAAAACACACATAGGGTTTCCAGCTTGTGTGCACATGTGTGTGTGTTTCGTGTGGAAAGGTCTAGCTGTACTGATAAAAAAAAAGGTAGCTGTGACATTTGCAATTTTCTATATGCTGGCACACTCCGTTTCCTTCCCCGGTGCCTCTTCCATGGTAGAGTAAGCCTCTAGGATTGACAATAATTACAGCACGCATAAAATGAAGAGGGTAATATGAACACAGCTTTGCCATAATTGCCTTTTCATTATTTGCTAACAGTGAGCTATTCAGTCATAAGAAAGAGATTGCATAGTAATTGGCTGACAATATGAAGCCAAGGCTCAGTTTGGGGGCTGTGGCAATTTTCCGTGTTGCTGCAAAGCTTTTTCGGGGGTCTTTTTTTTATTATTATTATTAAAAATCTGAAGCATTAAACTGTCATTTAAAACTACAATTTCCAGCATGAATGAAAATCTCAGCATTAACATGGGCTTCCATTCGGAGTGGAACATCCTATTAGCTGTATTAGCGCTCGCTGCTACGTTTCCATACGGCCTGCCGCTAAACCAAATAGGATTTATACAGCTTTGTTTCTCTCGCTCATTCAGACACATGTTGAAACCAATTTGACGTTGCGGTTATTGAGTTCCTATATTATTCCCCCTGAATGGGTATGGAGAGGACGCGGGCCAGTGCCATGTGGATTTTTGCCAGGAATACCGCCAGGAATTATGGCAGGGGGTTGCGGAGGCATCTCCTCTGAATTGAGCCCTTGAAGGCCGCTGGCAGCAATTAGATCTGTTTATTTAAACGATGTAAACCGAGCATAAAACCAATCAGGCACCGTCTTTTGTGCCGCCGTTTCAGAAATTAATTTCTCTCCCGTCCTCAGCCGAAACGGCATTTGCTTTTGAAGAGCGTGCCCTGCCGACGGGCCCGGTGTGAGCTGAATACCGCTGGCGGCACATTAACTGCCGGGGAGGAGGCGGTGTCACTGGGTAACGCTGTGTGGGAGGGGCGTGGAAATTCCTGGGCAGAGCTGATGAGTGCATTAATTCATTTCACCTGTGCCTTATTACAACTGGCTTCTGATTTCCTCTCTCAGGCCCTGAAGAACATCCCCGATGGTCTAGTCTGCAGTCAAGTCCATTCTGAGTCCTCACCACCGTTTTGTTTTCTATCGTTTCTGTTTTTCCCATCTCTGCTCCCTTATCCAATTCAGAATCAGATGGTCCTCCTCGCCTCACGTGAAGCTCATTTACAAACGAGGTGACAAAAACGTGACCTTGTGCTGCAATTCTCCAATGACAGCTGTCCGGTGTGGGTCCGCTGCCCCCGGCAGTATCACGCAGCAGCTCTCCCACTGCCCCCCCCCGACATTAATCCTGATTGGTGCGTGAAGAGATCCCTCAAAGGTAACGATTTCTTAAGCAGGCCATTTGGCTGATTGCGTCAGGGATCCGCTGCTAAGTCAGGCCAGGTTTTGACATCAGGATGCTTCCGGCCGCTCAAGGGCAGGGAGAGCGGCACTCTCGTGTGGCTGGGAGCTGGCAGTGCTTTTGCGCTCGATCAAGCCGATCGAAGTTAGGGCGTGACAAGCTCCCATTTTATATATCCGGAAATACGGGGGAGGCGCTTAGTTAGACCATAGGCCACTTCCTCTGGGTACCGGTCTGCCAATCCAGCCGTGACAGTGGCCATAAAGAGCCCCACCACGATGTGTTCGTCCTGCACGTTACCGCCGATGGCTCGGTTTGTTGGTATAGGCAGCCACGGGCTCCTCCTTTGAGGTGTGATTTGGTGTCATAATCATCTAACGAGACGGGGGATGCCGTTCTTATTGGTAATTAACTGTACCAAACTGATTGGTATGGCTCCCCGTACTCGTCCCTTTTAATGTTTAAACATTTACTTTGTGCTTGAAGGATTTGTTTGTATATATCTCGCGTGTGATGAGCGCTTTTCAGTAATTGGTTCCTAGGGGACGGCAGTTTCTAACGCTTAAGGAATAATTACAGCCCTGTGAAATGTTAAAGTGCCTCTGATGTCTTTTGTTTGGACCTAATTGCACGCAACAAGTAAGGCAGCCTTTTTATTTCGCACCCATCATAGGGACGGACGTAACTTTCATAGAAACACATAGAAATTTTGTAGAGCCGTAAATAAGCTCTCATATGGTAATTTGGTGGGACACCAAAGCGATTTGAAAGGGCCGCTTCTTATTGAACTCGATGCTGGTAGCGTTTTTCATGTCGGCTGAGCACGGGGCTGGATGTCTGCTCACATGTCTGCTTTTTTTAATGTTCTACTGGAGTTTTGCATATACTTATTACAAAGGCAGCAGAGTTCGCAGAAAGGAGAGCAGAACTGTTGCCATGTTACTAAGTTTGCGACACAAGGATCTAGCTGCATATCTTTAAGATGGGAACCTTCTCTTTATATTAAAATTAAGGCTTCTAAAGATTCATGTTCATGTGCTAATTGTGTAATTTTACTGTGTTTCACCATAAAACATGTCCCATCTGACAGGACGCCCAGAGTGTGCTCTCTGTGTCCCTCACATGTCCCATCTGATTGGTCAGTAGGAAATCCCCAGGCTGCTCCCATCTCAGAAGTTGCTCCCTCTACCCCATGGCTCCTGTTTTCCAGACATGACCAGCCTCTCTCCTGCCTACTTTCCTGCCTTCTCCTGCTCCTTGCAGTTTACTGCACACTCTGAACTTTTATGCTCCATGCTTAGCGTGTGCTCACCAGTTCCTCTGCCTTTTTGTGAGCTCTGCAGCTCCTATGCCTTAGCGTGTGCTCGGCAGCTCCCCTGCCTTAGCGTGTGCTCGGCAGCTCCCATGCCTTAGCGTGTGCTCGGCA
>JAABNX020000008.1:11552764-11567670 GCA_015163995.2 Mormyrus lacerda
AGCGTGTGCTCGGCAGCTCCCCTGCCTTAGCGTGTGCTCGGCAGCTCCCATGCCTTAGCGTGTGCTCGGCAGCTCCCCTGCCTTAGCGTGAGCTCTGCAGCTCTGATGCCTTATCAGAAGGCTCTGATTGCTCCCTTACATCTCCCACCAACCTCTGCGGGCTCCTCACTCCCATTCCCTCCTGACCAGGGAGCTTCCATATAACTCCCAGCAACATGTATGCCAAGTTGGTACAGTTTCTTTATCCCAGATAAATAGCTTCTGAATCCCAGAACGAATACATTCTAGAGTTTCTTTTTTTTTTTTTTTTTGAATGTCCATGCGATATCTTTGAATCTTTACACTCCTCACAGATGTCACTGTGTTCCTTTAGAATTGTCTTTGCCCCTAGCGGTGATTCAAAAGCAAAGAACGGAGAAAAAGATGGCGGAGACGGACCATATTGAAAAGCTGCTTCTCTTTATTGCTTTCTCTGTGTGACAGTTTATGTAGCCTTTAAAATGTGATGTCACACACCATAAAGCACCGTGATTTATTGTCACCCTCCAGCACCGGGCAGCAAACAGTAGCTCAGGGTGGGATTCAATCATGCTGTTTCAGAAAAGTGTGTTCAGGGGCGCAGCCGGGCAGGGTTTCCAAATACCAGCAGCACTTTTGGGGTGGGACCTGGACCTGGTTGTGCAGCTGGGCAACGCCACTCAAACGAGTGTTGTAGTGAACTCCAACTCTGTGCTGGCTCCCCCTACAGGTCACTTCAGGAACAGAGAGATGAGTAAACACTGGCTGGTCTGCAAAGAAACAGAGTGATGATTAAGCACAGTGATGTGGAGGAATGCTGAGCTCATTCTGTGGCAAATTGCCCTGAGTACCTGCTCGCTTTGCCCTTGCTGTTTTTACCAGGTGCCCCTGGTTTCCGCTTGACTGTCTCCGTTCAGGTCGCCCCCCCCCGCCCCCCGTGTCACCTTAAAAGGATGGGCCTTGTCTTAGCCCCTCTCCTCAGGCCGTGTCGGTTAATCTCCGCTGCCTCGGCCGGCCGCCTTAATCCATTCAGGGCCCCGGTACCACCGAGCCGCTGCCCCTTGTGCAGCTTATAGACTAATTGGTCCGACATCGCCTGGGCGCCACCTGACCTTTGCTGTTCTCAAGCGCCGGTGTACCGAAATCCCCCCCCCACCACGCCGTTCCCAAAGCCCCAGTCCTGCTCCCTCTGCCATATAAGGAGTGTTGTGGTATGCCCAATCCCCGGATGCGGCATTCCGGCACTAATAGCGGCAGCGACATGCGATACCTTCCAAACCTCTTCGTGCGTCAGGATCTGCCGTGCTGTGCTTTTCGCAATTTTCTTGGGGGGGGGGGGGTTTCTCTCTAGCTGCTAACTGAGCCCCTCCTGTTTAAAGCCCCCCCACCACCCCACCCCTTTGCCTCTCTCCTGTTTCCATGGCGTGCTGACAATTTAGCTGAAATGTCCGAGGTTGCGTGCGAATCAACGTCCTAATTTTACCCGACGTGATTGCTATGAGCATACCCTGCCGTCCCCCATCGCCGTGACCCCCCACCCCTCAATCCCCCCCCGCCATCTCACTCACCAGGTTAGGCTTCTTTGGTGGGAGCTACACCAAACACCTTAATTCGACTCACTGCATCAGCCAGGCCAAAAAAATAGAGACAGCCCCCCACCATGTGGTTCCAAAAGTTACCTTCTCTCTCCCAGATACCCAGACAAAGGTCAGGTGCATCGCCCGCGTCGGACCCTGGCCGGACCCCACCGGTCTGCTGTTGCTCGTTTCTGAGATCACGGGCCTCTAGCCTGGTATGCATCAAACAAAGGACTCGAGAGTTCAGTGCTGAGTTACACTCCTACAACAGACTGGCCCTGCTTAGCATGTGCGTTAGCATTACCAGGTAACAGGGCCCCCCAGCCACCTCCCCCCCTTGCTCCAGGTTGGGAGGTCCCTTTGTCCTCTGCCCCACTCCACCTGCACCTCTTTCACCTGAGTGTTTTCATTTTCATCTGGAAGTAAAAAAAAAACCACCCCCACCACCCCCTGCCACAACCTCCCCCACCCCCCGGTTATCTCCCCCTCGATCGCTGCCCTTTCAAATTGAACAAACCGTGTTTCAAATAGCCTCTTCAGTTTGTGACAAGATGTTCTTCATTTTCCTGCAAAGCCCACAGCAAGGTCACACGTTTTTAATTCATTTTCGGTAAGAAAGAAAAGAGAAGGGGAGGAAAATAGAGAGAGAGCGAGAGAAGGGGTGACAGAAAGAGGGTCCCGGCCTCGCTGGAGGTCATCCACAGCGCTGGTCATAGAATAGAGCGGGATAAGGGCAATTGGAGAGATAAGTGTGTACAGTGCTATTAAAGGCTCTGCCTGCGGTCACGGCGGCCCGTGACATTACCATTTTCACACGTTCGGCTCTTCCACGGGATCCTGCATCTCCGCCTGTCATCTCCCCTTCCCTTTTACACCGTGGCTGTCACAGGGTTGGTTTAATGCTGGCGTACGCCATGTGCTGGGTGCTGGACGCGGCCGGGTGGAAGGGAGGAAGTGTCTGCCTCTCGATTTAGGCGTCGGGTCGCCGGTAACGCCCTCACCGTACTTTCGATAAACCACAAACAAGCGAGCACTCCGTCGTGCGGGTGTTTACACCGGGAGCGGCGGAGTCGGCGGCGGAGCCAAGAATCCGCCCGTCAGCCTCCCGTCCGGGGCTGCGCCTGTCTGCGCAAGCCGTCGCCGCGGCAGCATTGACAGGGTGTGCAACTCTCACGCAATCTCACTGTCGCCTTTAAAATTCAAGATTTGTTGCATGCACAGCATAATGCAAGGACAGCTATATGTGCATTATGATTTATTTATTCAGCGGCAATATTTGGGATAAGCACCTTCCTTAAGGGTACAACAGCAGGGCTCCTAGGATAAGAACTGATGACCTTTCGGGTCCTTAATCGCTGTGGTAGCCTGCCGTCAGAGGTCAGTAGCATGAAAAGGATACTGTCTTGTCATCATGGCGCTCGATTCACTCTTAAAATAAAGTCAACTCCGAAGTCTCCTGCCTGAGCCTGTCACACATAAGCCCCTGGAAAGTGGAAACATTTTTTGTGGCGTCGGCAAAATAATGGGAGTTGTGTCATTGTTTGTGGATGTGGGCTTGGCAGAATGGGTAGTGGGGGTGTAGACCTCAAGCATGCCTAATAGTACTTAATCTGTGGCCTGCCAGAGAGCAGCCGCCAAAAATAAGCCCTGGCACTTTAAGGAGAAAGCCATCTGGTGGGAACGATAGTGAGGGCCGTCTGCACATGACCCGCGGCTCTCTGCCACCTCCCAATGCCCCCACGGAGGTGACAACCTGGGTAGCTTAGCGCAGAAATCCTTCATGTCCCCCAGAGGAGCCTTGGTAGGGGAGGGGGGCTACTTCATATCACAGGGGACTCGCAGAGAGGATGGTATTTACCAACTTTAACACACCTGTGTGGGGTACCAATCAACTCCTTCATAGGGTCAAACCATCACAGCGTTTGTTTGACATTTTCATCAATGCTCCTCTATCGAGGAGAGACTCGCCAAGTATGACGCAGGAACTTCCAGAAGGGGCCAGCATTTCGATCCGCAAACATGTTGGCTTTGTGGCCTCTGAGGATGTTAATAATATTGCCTCTGTCCCTCTCTGCAGTCCCAAGTCCCAGTGTTGAGCAGCAGCAAAGAGCCTCGGTGGAAATGCGTGACAAACTGCATTTCTCGTGACTGGACGGGCACCTGGGACAGGATCGTCAGGAACTGGGGGTGTGTAGGGGGTTCCCATCACACGCTGGGGTAGTACATTCCAGGGGCAAGCTCATGTTTCAATCTGAGAGTGCTCGTGTCTCATAACATTGGAAAAATAATGCTTTACTTGGGGGGCAACGAGGCAAAATGAGGCATTAAGGTCATTGTCTCTGTCATTCCCATATAGCTCTCGCAAAATAATTCCCCTGATCTCCAGCGCCGCCCTCTTGTTTCGACAAGGTAGGCCGTGCCAATGCGATATCGTGCAAAATGGCCTTTCTCCTTTCCTAGAATGAAATCACAGATTACATTAGAAGGTGCCCCCCTCCCTGATAACAGGTCTACCTTGAGTAGCCCCTCCATGCCTCCATGCCCTCTCGCCTCCCTGCTCTTATCTGCACTCTCCACCCCCCCCCCCTTTCTGAAAGTTGATTTGAAGCTCTCCCCGTTCCAGCAGCCTGTGTGCAGAGTCTAGATTAATATGTAAATGTCTGAAAGCTTTTTAATTAATGTAAGATTAGCCGCACGGCGTAACCGTGAGCCTATCGGGGTGTAAATGCTACGTTTCAGGCGGCGTTACACTCGCAGCTTTGAAAAAGCCCCCCCCCCTTTGAAAAAAGACCCAGAAAACAGTAATTACAGCAAATGCGGGAAGATCTGTATATTAGCTATGGAGTTTAATAAATGATGAATCATTCATGCCGTTCTTCATGGATTTTAGGGTGATAAAATGATCCCTTTGGGCTCGTATATATTATGTGAGAAGTATCATGCACTCCGTGACCCTGTATATTACTTGCCAAAAAGCCTTTGACAAACGACGCTCCTTTTTTGCACAAATAAGACGCCGCACATCGTCAGTCAATGCTAAGGTGTGCTTTTTTTTTCTTTTTATGAATGCCAGCCAAGTAACTTATCATCATGGGAAATATGACTGAGAGTGGCTACTCGTCTAGGAAATCGTTAAAATAAATTCCTAGCAACAGCGTGCAAACTGGCGAGCGTGTGAGCAGGCAGACTGAGCTTGTGCATAAAGGGTGCCGCTATGAGGGGGGGGGGCACTGTCGAGCTCTGGCTCATGAGCACAGCGCCATTCGGTGGCTGGGAGGAGTAGTGCAGGAGGAGACAGGGAAGTGAGAGTGAGGGAGATGCTGAGTGGGTTGAAAAATGGTGGCCATTAAGCTAGAGTCTTTATTTGCATTTCTCTTAGGGGGGGCATGCAAACTATAACCTAAACCTTGAGCAGAGTATGAGTGCATTACACAAGGTGGAGAAGGTCTCCTTGCTCGACTTGTACTCGCTGGAGCGTCTGTACGGGCGGTCTGCGTGTGAGCACATCAGAAGTCAGTTAAAAAAAAAACATTTGACTGTGGCCCAAATTTGTGCAGCCCTAAAGTAGGTCTTGGGTTAAACATCTTGTGGCTCCAGATTAAATATCCCTGCCCACCACTGGGACCCAGGTGAAGGAGGACAGTGGAGTGCAGAGGCGCTCTGGAGCAGATAGACGTATCTAATCAGAGTCCCAACAGAACCCCGGTCAACGGACCAATTCTCTGCCCATCCTCTGCCTCTCCATCACTCTTTCACCTCCTCCCTTTCTCCCAAACCTACCCCCTCCTCCTCTGCCTCAGCTTCTCTTTTTTCCTCCTCCAATCACTGTCTCTGCTCCGCTCCACGAGAACATTTAATTTTAGACGGAGTTACAGAAATGTGACTTCGGGCCTAATATTTGATTTTAGAAGAGTAATTAAAGTTAAGTGTGGCCCCGTAAGTCCCCCAGCTTTGCTTTGTCTCCTCTAGGATTTGCCGTGATATTAAATTATTTAGCGCTGGAGGTGCTCTGTATGCAAATCCCCTAGAAATGGAAATGTCCTACACAGACGCATAGATTATAAAATTTACACTTTCTAATGTTAACGCTGGTGCTTAATCATCACTCTGCTTTCCCATTAATGCCGCTAATAATGGTTATTTGAGAAAAAAAATAACAGATGGGGAAGAAAAGGAAAACATTCAAGCAGATAGGAAGCAGACATACTAACTTTAAAGCACAATCGAATGTGTGTGATTCGCTTATCGATGGATTGTGCTGGAAATGGTGTTGGGGGGGAGGGGGGGGGCAGGGACGCCAGCACTAAACAATTTGATTCACTCTGTCGGTTTCTTTTTTTCCCGCGGTAGGAGAGGTAACTTGCCGGTTTGCCCCGTCATCACAAAGCAGGTCTTATGGTCTTATTTCCTAGGTTAAACACAAGTGGAGAGACTTCTCCCAGTGACAGGGAAATAGAGGCATCTAACAGAATCTGCCCGACGGACGGCTGCGCATTTTGCCTCTGTGTGCGAAATCCCTTTCCTCCATATTGTTTGCACTAGGGGTTCAGGGCGGGGGGTGGGGGGTGAATAACAGATGCTGGAGTCACGGTGATGGATAATCGGATACGTCAACCTGGCAGCCTTGGAGGGCGTCAAGCGGCGAGTAGATAAGAGGAGGATGCCACGTCCTGTCAATAAGAGCACTTATCAGTAGAGAGGAAACGCGCGGATGAGATAGTGTTTCAATTTAGACAAACGACTGTATATTATCTCCGCTGCCTGATTTACTGTGAATGCGAAACGTGGCGGTTTTTCGGAAAGCCTTTCGCCGCTCCTCTCCAAGCACGAGATTCCACCAGGCTGGCTAATAACCCCCCCCCCCAAAACCCCAAATATCTGAGCAAACAAACATGGGTAAGGATTGCAAAATTACAGAGGATGACCTGAATAGCTAATCTACAAACAATGTTAGATTCGGCACGCCTGTTCATTCAGTGTTAAAAAAAAAAAGAACAAAAAAGGGAATCAATCTTTTGTTTCCATAAATACAACGGGGAAAGTAAGCCATCTTAAAGAGAAACCCGCCTGCTGTGTTTCTTAAGTTTCACTTTATTTTTATTGTTCCCTGTGAATCAGATAAATCTGGGTTTTCATCTTAAGAACTTTTCTGATTGAGTCAGTGAAACTCTCTCCTCTTCCTTCAGCCCTAAGGCTGCGCTGCCTTTATCTCAGAGGCTCGCAATTTTTTTTTCTCCCAGATAAACATTCCCAGCTTAAATCCTCCTAAATTCAGTGGTGAAGCACAAGGGCAAGTCAAGCTCTTTAATGTCATAACACGCCCGGCCTTCTCCCGTGCATCCAGGTGAAGGGCGATCGCTACTCGTGTGGAGAGATTAGCCAGTGGTGGGGAATGCTTGTTATTGTCCGTGCTCCGTGTGCAGCCCCAACTGGGCCAAGGTGGCGGGGTGTGGGGGTAAGGTGCTTAAACATACAGTTTGTTCACTGGATTATTAGCCCAATAAAAAGAGTGACCTGGTCTATTTTTCCTCGCTACGGGTCTTATGCGATCACCTCAGGGCCTTCCCTCCTTTCTCTTTTTAAGGCGATAGCGACTGTATCGCATCTTCTGACTGCTGCGTAATCTGCCTCCGACCTAAGAAGATTTCACGAGGACGCCGCAGAGCTGAGGTGGTCCCTGCACCTCCGGCTCCTGCTGAAATCCAGCCTCCCGCGGACCCCCGGGAGAGCCGGGCCGAGCCCAGAGGCCCTCCTGCGCTCTCGGCCTGTGCATTTGCCTCGCCCTCTGTAACTGTCAATAATGGACGACTAAAAGGAGTTTGCAGTCATTGTAATAAACAAATGAGTGAAATCTGAGGCGGATGAAAGAATGAAATGTGTCTGAGCGAGGCCGTATCTGCACTCTAATTCCATTTGTGCTATTACATAATTAAATTTAGACTTGGATTGTGCTTTTTAAAAGATTATGTGAGCATATGTTGATTGAACAAGTGCCAGTCCAGGAAACAAGGCTTCTTTCATCACTGCTCTCCATTAAGTTTAGAGAGTTTATTGAAAATCACAATCGCTTGTTGCCAGCAGCTAATGAATTGGTGTTATGATCTTAGTCCAAGGAAGCTGGTCGGCTATAATTTAGGTCCGGCGACCGCCAAACAAAGATGGTAAATTGTCCCGCGGATTCAAATGTAACGTTTCATAATGATTTATTTGTTGGTATTTGAATAAGTAGAATTATTAATTCCATGGTTATTTTTCCTGTTTTGGTGAGCGGCCAAAATGGGAGGTAAAGATGGCCAGTCTGGACCGGACCGCGATGGTCGACGAGCGTGTTGCATTTATAGGTGGATGGGGGCCATTTGGGAGTCTGTGGAGGGGGGTTTGCTATCAAACATGAATAACTATGTCTCATTTAAAATATGAACACAATTGGATGCTTGGGAATACACACTGAAGTGGTACTCCACTGAAATGTGTGTATATGTGGACCCAGCAAGAGAGCGATACAGAAATGTATGTGCAACTTATACGTTTTATAACTATAATCAATATTGCTAATATACCTTGAACTTAAATATGCTCATTTGTTAACATTTCCGCCATCTTTTCTTGTTGCCTTTCTGCCAGGCGGACAGAAGACTGAAGGTTCAGATTGGACTGATTACCTTGTCCATGACAGGTAGCTGAGGAGGCCCGCTTCAGTAAACGTAAACTGTACACATCTTTGAGGGGGGGGGGGGGGTGGTATAACCAGGTTGGGTCCTTTTGAAAGGTCAGTCAGTCTAGCAACACGTCTTTGAACAGAAGAATAAAAGTATCCACACAACATGGGAAAAACATGCAAGCCCCCCTCCACACACACACACACACACAACAGGATTTGAAACCCCAGCATTGATGGTGTAAGACAGTTGTCCATCCCACTGAGCCCCTGTGCCACCCAACTCCATAACTCTGGATACAATAATCTGGTAAGAAAACCATCACTTATAATGTAGGAGCTAGTTAGCTTTTGCCATTTTTCCTGCTGGGAGATGAGAAAACTGAGTAAGAGTAGGTTAAAGAAAAGGTAAACCTGGCCTGCTGTCTCTTGAGGGGGTCTCTCCGAAGCACCCGATCCCCGTCTCAATTTTCACAGCTTTCTGCTTGTGACATCTCATTTCTGTCCTGGAAGTCCAAGAGGGGGCTGCACGTGTTCAAAGTCATTTTGGTGAAACGTGGTAATCATTAACATGGAAATGTAAAGGCAGGGACGGGAGCGATGCAAGGCCAGAGAGAAAGGGGATTAGCTCGGCTAAGCCCGGTGACAGAAAGGCAGCCCCAAGTTTGGGGCCTCAACCAAACAGAAATGACAGCAACTTCGTGAGACCGCCCAGCTTTGCTCCTGCAGGCCTTGACGTTATCATCTAGAGCGATGGAGACGCTTGCGACATCTTCAGGACTTGCTGAAGATGGTTAACCGTGTTTCTGTGTCCGGCTCACTGAATCAAAAAGAGTTTAGAGGCTCACATTTATGCACCAAATGAAAAGAACATATTTTTATTAATACAACAGGTTTCTTCAATATTACACTCAAACAGATGCTGATTTATTCTAACCTTTTAATCATAATCTTAGTAAAATGCACGAGCTGATAGCTGTACGTGACTGTGACATTACTATCAGTTTTGATGCAATTAATCCGTCACACAGATGCTGAGTGTCTCTCTTGTTTTTTCTCACAGAGGCGGTTTGCCCAAGTCCTCTGAAGATAACATGTCATTTACTCACTTAGGCGTTCTTGTAGAATGGGCCGTCTGCATCGTCTCTTATTTAACTTCCTTAGGTGACTTTAAATGAACACCCAGCCGCTATGGGATATTAGTGTGTCCATGGCCCGCTGCGGCGGTTCAGGTTCGAGGGTTCCTGCATGTGCCGGGCAAAGCCTCCAATTCCACATTTCATTTGCCTCCCCACGAGGGTGACCTTGTCCTTTACCTCAGCCGAATACATCACCCTCGCGCTACCGGCAGGGCCGCGGCGCGGATTCTAAAAAGGTTTAAGTGGTTATTCCGATCATTATTGGCTGTTAAATCTGCTGATGATCGTAAACGCCCCCCTCCCCGGTGCCTCCGTGCTGTGGGGGTCAGGGGACGGGCCTGCTTTATGAGCTCACCCTGCCATGTATCACCGCGGGCTGCTCCGCACGGCCGCGGGATGGATGAACGGGCCCCGCCTCCCCATTCATTACAGCCATCAAACCGGCCCGCTTTTCTCTCCCTCCCCTGATCCCGCGAGAGGCCCATCAGCGGGGAACCGCTGGAGTGAAGAGCGACGACTGATTTGTGAACTCGCAGGATCTAAAGCGGCTCCACTCCACCGAACTGGCCAGGGCCGCCGGCGCTGCTCGCCAAAATGGGATTTATCGCACTCCAAGGAATTCTCACAGTTTTGAAAGGAATGACGCAGAGAGCAAGATGCGACCACCTCACCGGATTTATTTGGTGTATTAGGAATTATACTTGATTTATGCTTAATCATAATAACCTATATTAGATTCAATAGCAACATTATTATTATTATTATTATTATTATTATTATTATTATTATTAGGTTTCCGGAGATCAAGAGGCTCCAGATTCACTGCAACCCTGCACTGTATTATTATTATTATTTTAATTATTATTATAATTATTATTATTATGTACTGTCTGCTAGTTCAATGTCCTCTTTTTATCTGCCATTTATCCTCATTGATGTGGCAGCCAAACAATGTGAGGCAGTGTGGCCTGCGGCCCCCCACCCCGGGAAGGGGACACGCTCTCGCGTGGTTTTTCACTCTGAGGGGCTGACAGCTTTGAAAGCGGACGCCGAGGTAGATATCGGCCTCGTTATAGCCCTTATTCCACTGACCTCATTGGCGGGAATGAAGTCATTCAGCGAGCGCAGGAAGACGAACCTTCACTCTGCGGAATTAATCAGCTCCATCAAGCGGCCCGTTTTACGGCCTTATCTGCCGCCGCTGAGACGGGCGGCTGCTATAAAGCTGACAGCCTCCAGACAGCAGCCTGTCCTTCACGTTACGGCAACATGAGAAGGAGGCCCAGAGCCCTTCTGAGTGGACAATGAGTGTGGCCTGACGTCATTTCGGACCCGGTGATCATTACAGGATGAGAGCGGTGGGTTATCATGTCGGGCGGGGGGCGGGGGGGGGTTCTTTTTTCACATTTCCATTGTCTGTTTTCTTGAACTTGCATGATTTTTATTCTGTTCCATTTCCTCATTGGTCTTCATTTTACTCTGAATAGTAATTTCATATTTCTTTTACATGTCCCTCATTCTCCTTCATTTTCCAACAGTTGCTTTCTGTAGACCAGTGGGACATATAAGCAACTGGTCATGGGGGGTGGGAGGGGAGGGGATAAAACCAGGAAAGACACTCAAAGGTCATACTTGTCAGAGCTCTCCCCCTGTGTAAATGGAGGTTTTGGTATAGTCCACAAACTATTTAGTCCAAAACCTACTTACCATTTTAATGTTTACAGTATTGACTTCGTTGATTCTTTTACCTTGGTTTCAATACATATAGCTGAATTTTTTTTACTGAGAAGCCGATAATTAGAAAGTCTTGTACAAATTGTTAGTTTTTCGAAGGTGAAGAGCAGCCATTTGAAGGGGGCTGGAGGTGGAATTTCTGTGTGGCTCTCCGTCGAAACAACCCATCAGATCGGACGAACTTAACGGCACAGACACAGACAGCAGAGCATCCCACACACCGCTGATATTTTAAAGAAATCCCCGTGGCCACCGAAAGGCTTTCTGCCCCCTTGCCGAAAGGCTGAGCTTTCTGCACAGGAACATGCTCTCCTCGATACACTCGTTTTACACTGAAAAAAGAGACATCTCTGTTTGTACAGTCTATCACTACGGAGGCGCTAAATATTTGGAGCGTGGTGTCGCCGTCCACAAGCGGCCCGTCGCAAGTAAGCATCACACAACGGGGTTATGCTTGTCACTAAGCGGGGGACGCTCAACTCAACTCGCTTTCAGAACTTTCAAGGGTATCGCTTGTTCTGTGTCTGGACGTCGTGCCGTTGTCCGCTGTTAGCAGTCCGTGCGTTTTGGTGGGAGCGTGGACTGCTAACAGAAAACAGCAGCCTTTGATGACTGGCTAATATACCAAACCTTGATGGGTTTATCTCACAAGTCCTGCCATGAAGTGCCAGACCGTGATGTGTGTGTGTGACAGGGCTGGGGGGGGGGCACACAGAAGGCATTGGCCTGTGTGGATGGCTGCATGTGCACATCAGAGACCTGGAGTGATGACATCACGTGCCGGCCTTCTTTTGAAGTGCCAGTCCTGAAGGAACCACTTATAGCAATTAGGATATCCTTGAACAAGCGTTTGCCAAACATTGGCTGCTTTTTTGGCATTTGCCTCCCGTTCCTGCCTACTAACTAGCGAGGTTTGATCTCCGGTAATTATCAGCCCACTGGCTGCTTAGTCCTGACAGTCCTGTCCCAGGAGGAAGCTGGGTGCTGGGGCTATCTGCTGATTGCATCAAAGTGTCAGAAATTGCAGCATCAAAAATAATAACTGATATTGCAGCAACCGGCTCCCTTTTGAATATTTCTTTTAAAATGTTCTCTAATTTGTGTCTCGGCCGATGCCAGTGCATGTGCGCGCCTGGGTGACTGTGCCCGTTTTAAGTAAATAAAAGGGCAGGGAATGCATTTATTATTGAGGTCCAATTTACATGATTCGTAAAACATTATTCTGTGTGAAATGGGGCCGCAGTGTTTTTAAAACTTCTTATCTGTTGGCCTCAGTTCTGTCTCCTCTTGGTTTCGTCAGCCTCTCTGCTCTCCCTTGGCTCCGCCCACTTCCACCACCCTTTCAGCCAGTTTCCAAAAGCCCGCCTCCTCACAAGCGGCCTTTCCGATTCGTCAGAACCGCAGCGCTGCTCCAGACACGCTCTAGTGGTAATTCAGAGCGCTGTCCATGGACACCACAATGTTAAAAAAAAAGCTAAATAACAAGAGGGGAGATGAACGTCCAATTAATTTTGGGTACCGCCCACAGTACTGCACACTGGATACATGCTTAATGCTGAGCTATATAAACACAAACGGCAGTGTGAGCACAGCTATATAGTGATGCCCTGATCTCACCATAGGCCAAGGAAGCTTTTCTTTTAATGCCATATGGAATTTGCACACCACACCCAATCCTGCAGAATATGCGCATACTTAACATACTGCACACTATTTACTATTATATTCCACATACAATACTGTATATCATTTATGTCATTTAAATGCTGCATCGTACAAAAATATTACACTATGCACACACTATACATTATATGCACTTTATACACACTATACATAATACTACACTATTCTTACACTATACATTATATCATGCTTTGTTTATACACTGTGCACAAAACCACACTCTTAATACATAAAGCTACAGTATTAACATAATGTACATATTACATGCTCTATTTACACACTGTACACAATATTGTACCAACCACACATTATACATTATACCATTCTCTATTGCACTCTATTCACATTACTACAATGTGCAATATATACAGTCTATTAACACACTATACTGAATGCTACAGTGTTAACATAATGTACTTTATACATACTCTACCCACTATACATAATACTGTGTGCACTTCTGTATTGGACTGGATTTTTACACTGTTTTTATTAACTGCTTCATTGTAAACTTGAGCTAATACATCCTGCAACCACTATAGTAGAGACAATATGGCTTGTAAATGTCTAAGTGCCATGTTCATTTGTAGCTGCTAAAGATGGGCAAGTGGGCATTTTATGAACTGATCAGCGGGGGCAAATAGCACATCCATTTTCATTGGCGCGGGGTTTGTTGTGTAAATAAACGGCAGCGAGCCCCCTTCCCCTTGCCAGCGATCACATACCCTCCTGTATGGAGACTCGCACACGAAATCAACAGCAGCAAGAGACAATGGCGTGTCACTGTTCAAAAAAAGAAATTAATGAATTGACACAAGGACGGGTGCCGCTCATGGGGTATGTCAGTCTCCACGTCCACAAAGCCTGCTTCGTGTTTTTGTTTTTTTTTTTTTTACGGCGACAAATGTTGATTTCCCCTGAGGTGTTAGGAGTGATTTGACCCCGCCATTGTCTCCGATCATCCGTCGGCAGAGATGAATGCCCCCCCCCAGCGCCTCGCCTTGTCTCACTATGCTTTGCCTGTCATTGTCCCAGAAACGCTGCTCCCCCCCCCCCAAAAAAAAAAAGCCATGTTTTGTTCTGCCCAATCCCCACAATACTTCAGGAAAAATGATTGGGCCTGCATGCTGGGAAAGATCTTCTCTTCAGTTTTTTTAATTTTCTCACTCCGCTCATTGTGCAGGGAATTCACTGTTTTGAAGCCTCGGTAATCTGTAGAAGAGACCTAAGAGTCAGCTCCGTCAGTACAGGCCCCGCCCACATGCACCACCCCCCTGGTGAAAGATAAATACTTTTTAATGCACGACAAAGGGCAGCCGGTGAAAGATGTGTTGAGGTGAAGGTTTCATTATCTTAACGCATTCAGATTGGGGGCAGAGTGGGTATCTCCACGGAAGGCGGAGAGTATCATGGATATGATGTACGCCGTTTCCCTCGCTCACATTAACCCTCTGATCAGTCATCGCTGAGCGTGCGCTGTCTTTGTGCGGGGGCCTGTAGGACAAATGTTTCAGCCGGCGAGAGAGAAATTGCGCTCGTTTGAAAAGGGAGCCGTTTCGGGCCGGATTAATGGGCCACTTTGATGGATTAGAACATGGGGAAATTGCTCAATATTGATATGGAAGTGTTTGTGAGCTGGTTGCCAGCGGGGATGAAGGTCTCCGATTAGGGCTCTTGGGCCTTATCAGGGCTCACCCCTCTCCTGCCAAATGAGCGGTGCACAAAGGGCCATGCCGGGGTTGGGGGGGGTCCCGGCTTGACTCAGCACAGATGCTTGTCGGAGGCCGGCCACTGGCCGATCCCCATATGGATGTCAGTTTGATGCCCTTTATACCACGTCGTCTGTCAATTTGTTAGCAGCCGAACACAAGGAGATCACAGATTTTGTAATATGTCCGGCAACGCCCTCACAAGGGTTTGTCAAACCCTGCCCCTGCGCCCCCCCCCCTCATTGATGTGAAGGAGAGCTTGACATAGCGCGTATGTAATAGATGCCGTTGGGGGGGGGTGAAAAATAGCATGTGATCGCCTCCCTCTAACATGCCGCGTTTGTAAACTAATTGGGGGGGGGGGCGGTAGTAGATTAAAAACAAAAGA
>JAABNX020000008.1:11575800-11593747 GCA_015163995.2 Mormyrus lacerda
CCCCCAACCCCTACCCCAACCTCACTCTTCCCCCTCTTCCCACCACAGACAAACATTTTGTTTTCCGCAGGGTACACAGCCGGTACAGACTGACACATTTCCTAGAATCTCCGCCTCTCAGCTCCAGAGAGCGGAACAGCTCTTGGATGTAGTGACCAGGAGAGAAATACATCTTCAAGTGGCGTCTGCGTTCTATGCGGGATTTTTTTTTTCTGTTTCCACCAAAACAGCCACATAAGGTGTGTTTTGATAAGTGAGGAGAAGGGGGGTCTGATGACACCGTGACCAATGACACTGCATCCGTTAATACTTTTGAGGGAGTTTAGCATTATTATTTGGTGTCTAGAAAGTCTTCTTTGGTTCTCCACACTTGGCAAAGGCACATGCATCCACTCACCTTCTTGCTGGTCACCTTCTTCCTGATATTCTTCCTATTCCTGGTGTGTAAGGCCATAAGCTGGGGTAACACTAGGATTTTTTGAGGCGGGGGACACGTGAGGGAGCATCATTCATACAGAGAGGCCAACCTCATCATTAGCTAATGTTGTGTTTTTAATCAATGAGTGACAGAGGAGGGGAGCACTGAGGGCCAATCGGCCTTCTATTGGGACCAGTGTCCCTGTGGCTCCTCCCCTATGTACACTGCTGGCCATAACAGCAAAGTTTCATTGCCCAGACATGACATCATAAACTGAGACATGAAGGTGGTGATGGGATAGGAGTGCTATGCCATAAAAGGCCAAAGCCAAGCCCGATTGGGCTTCTGCTGTCTGGTTACAGTTGGTGTCAGTCTAGGGTGGAATTAAAATCATGCATCCTGGAAGTTCACTAAAAATAACAACTTCACTAGCAGGGACTTACAGGCTTAGAGGTTTTCTGGAAACGATAGATGGAGCTATTTCTGTGGCAAGTATCGCACATTGCTTCTTCATTACGGCAGAATTACAGCAAGGCCGACTCCATTATGATGTGCAATCTTATCTCTTTAATTACGGCCAGCATCTTCCTTTTGTCCAAGGGTATGTTAGGTCCTCTTGTCATTTCTATGACGGCGGCTTGAGGGCGAGACGTAAATCCTCCCAGTGTCAGGGTGGCGATGTGATCTAAGGCTCATTAATTATCCGGTCGCCGTACTGTTGACCCCCCCCCATCCCCCGCCTTCACCCCCTTCCCCCTTGGATGGTCGGTGTTTACCTGGGAAGCCAGTAGGGCAGAGGTCTCCTGCTCCTGCTGTCTCGTATTGTCGGATTTTAATTAATGTGGAGGCGACGCCTTCGCTCTCATCGCCTCTCACCTGAAAACACTTGAGATTCTGGACTTCGAGGCCTCGCTCACATACCAAAGGAAGTTACAACCAAGTTTGAGGGTAACACAGTCCCACCAGTGGTATTATCTGGTTTGGTTTGGGGCTGGGGAGTGTGTATGAGTGTCCGTTTGTGTGTGTGTGTCTGTTGAAATTTCTAGGGGTGTGGTAAAGAACACGACTCAGAAGAAGCTTCCAGAGGGGGGGAAGCAGGAAACACAGCTTAATCTCTGATACAGGAGCCTAATCGCCCACTGAACTTTTTTTTTGGGAGGGGGGCACTTGCAGGTGGATGCTGGCAATGGCTGCTCGGATGGAATGAGGGATCAGCAGACGTAGCAGCAGAAGCTCCCTTTTTGTTATATGTGCCCCTGTTTGTTTACCCTGCCCTTGCTTAATGTGCTGCGGTGAAACCGATCCAGGTGAGCTAATCCGCTGAGATATCCAAGCCCTCCACATTCCTCTTTGCAGTCCTGGTTCGTGAACCAGCCCCCCGAGCGTCACCCACCCCCACCGCAAGCCCGTCGTCTGTCCAAGTCATGACTATGGGTCTGTAAAACATCCTAGCGAAGACAGCGGTCGCTATCCATCATCCGTGGATTAATATACATCTAAGGAGTCTGAGACTTTCCAACGACGATGGGTACCCCGTGTCTGAGGGCTGTATCATCTGTTTTTTGAATTTTTTTTGGCCAGTAAGAGTCAGGTTGCTACTTACCCAGGCGCTCCTCTGAGAGCCCAAAGCTATTTGGCACCTTTAGCGCCGCAATGCTACTTAGCTCCCAGCATGGGTTCGCCATGCTTAGGAGCGGAATCTGGGGATCAATCAGGCTCCCGAGGTGGGACCTGTATTTCCCCCTCTGTACTGACAGATGGGCATCCAGTCTCACGGCGGCCCCTTCACAGAACGAGCGCTCACAGGTCGCCCAGATCTCAGCCGAATTAACTTTTTTTGGCTCTCACCTCCTGCCTCATACAGTGTATATGACATGTTACATATTTAACATATGCTGTAGGGGAGTATAAAGCTTAATGCTGAATCGAGGTCCCCTTTCCTGTGCTGCTGAACTTTTATAATCCCCTTATTAGGTAGCTCTTCAAGGAAAATTTCACAGCGGGATTTTATTGATTTATGTCAATAACTATTAGGCTGGCTTTGACTCCTCTGTTAAACAGAAATGTGTGTCAGGTGAGAGCAAAGCTAAAGTAGCCAGGGATATTAATTGGATGATTAATTAAGAAAGTTTGTTTCTTGTAAAGTGGCAACTCTTCTTTAAGGGGGGGCTGTAAATTTTTATTGGAGTCTGCAGCTGACCTCAAATTGGGAATTTGTCATGGAACCAACCTGGCTCACCGTCATGACTGCAGGCTGTTGTTAATTTTATATCTGTCTAATAAAACACAGCGGGGGCTACATGTGTGTGCCCTGCCTCAGTCCCCCTGCTTCTGTGCTGTCTGTCCGATAGGTACACTCAAAATCAATGGTATAGACCTGCTGCTTGCAAATGTCTAATTTTCCAGTATTTCCAGTGGCCGGTGCGGGCCGGAATGCTGTGGTGTACTGGTGGGTGGAGCAATGTGCCAGGGTTGCGGGTGGGGGGGGCCTTGGGCGGGAGCACATGTGTTGTGTGGCACAGCGGCACTCGCTCTGGCCATGCCCTCACCCCCTCCCTCGTCACCCTCCCAGTGTTTACACAGAAGTCATTGTAATGTACAGAGACAGAAGTGAAATTGTACCCACGCCTCTTGTTTACCACCCTGGGGAACCATAGCAGAGTAACTACTTAAAAGTCTACAGTAGAAGTTGGTCTACACTTTGGCCGCCACATTGAAAAACTTAAACCAAACTGCTGATGTGGAGGAAATTGGACCGAATGGAACTGTTTACAAATGTTGATGTTCACACACGGGCAGCAAATTCCAACATAAACAGCGATGTCGTGAGTGTAAATTTAGAAGCTTTTAATGGATTCTTTCATCTTTATTTTCGACGTTTGTCATCGGCATCTCGTTCCTGGCTCGGTGGAAGGCGGAGGTGGGGCTTGTATCGCCCTCTGGACGCTCACTGGGCAACACCCTGCTCTTCATAACTTATAGTTTAATATAATAGTGACATGTCAGCGACAGGGCAGTGCAATTGACATTTTTTTCTTCTCCACCGGGAGCGGGGTATGGACTGGGGTGGAATAAAGTGCAGAACTGAGCACGGCCTTAGAGATGACGACTGGTTCTTGTTTGTATGGGATCTATTAGCAATAATGCATCTGCATGTGCATATATAAATGGGTGCATGTATAATGCAATTTATGCATATATCCTAGTCAGAAAATGTATTCCAGGTGCAAATATAAAGGCCAGGTCTGTAGGGCACTAGTTGTCCCCTGGATCAGTGCCTCTTCTACATAGGAATGTGATGGCTGTGATGTTCAAATGATGGCATTTCAAAGGCTTTTCTTACGGCGGAAATGGGAAGAGCATAGCCCGTGTTTTCTGAGGGATTTTTTCGGGGCATCACAGACAAACAAAGAGCGTTACACGAGGAGCGAGCGTGGCTATCGCGCCGCTGTTCAAACAGGCTGATCCCCGCCCGCGGCAGCCGGAAACATAAACAGGGCTGCATCTCCCTCCCGTTTTCTCCCTGACGTTATTCAACCGTGCCGCACAAGAGTCCACCGTAAGACTGAATAAACATGTAGAGGGCAGAGGAGAGAAACCCCCCACCCCCCACCCGCGTGCGCGACACGATCCGGCTCAACTCTGCTAGGAGGAGGCTGGAGGTCGAGTCTGCCAGAGCGCTTATGGCCCAAGTTCGTACCTCTGGCCCCGCGGCGCCACGTCTCCGCCTCCCAACCCCCGGCCTAAGGTCCAGCCCCATGCTCTGCCTCACGGGCCACATTATTTTTAAATCTACCCAACAGATGGAGGCGTGGCTCAGCACAGAGGGGTCCTCTCCCTGCGAAGGAAGGCCACGCTGAGTAGAGGGTCAGGTGTGGCCCATTCCTCTATATTTTGCAGTATTTTTATTATTTATTTGTGTTTTTTTTGGACCTTAAGTTGAGCCAGAGCTCCAGACTTACGACGACCCACCGCCCTGCTCCCTGCCCCACCTGGCAGGTCACCCCTCTCTCATCACGAGAGAGAACTGCCAGCGACTGACACCTCCCAGATGTCGCATGTCCCACAGCTGTTCCTCGCTGCTCTAAACTGCGTCAATGGCAAATACTGACACTACAGAAGTAGGTTCTCTTTCCCTGAATATGAAAACTTTGTGACAATGTGAAAACGCAGCAGGCAGGCAAGATGTATTATTATGAATTTTATTGTTGTGGGATCTCAGAAACTTTAACCAAACTTTAAGCTTTTTTCCATGACATGCCATAAAAAGCCCATACAGCTGGACAACAACTTAAAGACAGCCATTTGGTGACGACCGTGCAATGTGGGTGGTGTCAACCTGCTACTGTGAAGCAGCAAGGGTAGCATCATCAATCACTTAACCAATGATTATCCCCACCTGAGAGGGGGAGGGGGGGGTCTATTTAATTCCTGTGCCTCCATTCCCCAATTGCTGTCTGCCAAGAGTAATCTGTTAAATTTAAGGTGTGGGTCAGTGATCCTGGGTGAGGGGACTCATTTCCCGGTTCTTGTGTTTGTTGGGTTATACATAATAAACCCTTGGAATAACGCTGAACCTCTGCTTTTCTCATCCTTCACTTCAGCCTGGGACAATGCCTATGTAGTATCATTTGGGCAATTATTATTATTATTATTATTATTATTATTATTATTATTATTATGTGTCGTCAAGTCAATATCACCTCCAGGCAAGCATATAGATAGCATACTTCCAGGAATATCTGTCCCCTGTTCTGGTCTTCATGTTCCCCACGTTCGTTGTACTGGTGCCAAATGTCACTCATCTTGCTGTCGATCATGTTCTTCCTTTGCTTCCCTTCAGCTTTTCAAAGCAGTATGGACTTCTGCCATTAACTTTTCACAATAAGCACTGAATATGGCAGCTCCAATCTGTTGTTTTGTGAATTAGTAACAATAAGAAGTAGTTTAAACTGATTGAATATACACTGCGATTATGACCTTGTGCGATTCTGACGTAGATAGGATTAACAGAAATCTGTAAATTTAGGTGATCACAAGTGTTCGAATAAAAAAAGAAGCCAAAGTTGATCAAATTATCTTTATGATAACCGTAGTCAAAAAACTGGAAATGACAGAGTGTGCCTCTCTTAACAACAGATGGAGGAATTTATCAGCACTGTCTGGGTCTCCCCAAAGGATCTTGGGTAATGCAGTTTCCCGTGCAATATGCCGCTGTGCTGTCACTGACCTCAGTATCCAAGCACCCAGCCAATAGCCTGCATTCCAGGAGGCGCTGCCGCAGATAATACAGAAGAACAGATTTGCCCTTGTTCCTATTTGTCTTTTATTTAGACTCGGCACTGAAGTGGCTGATGGGGGGGAGGGGGGGGGGTTGCTCCCTCTTCTGCTTAAGCGATGGTCTAGATTTGGCAGCTTAACTCCGCTTCGGCGCGCCTTAAAAGGACAGAGCTGCCTCGCCAAGGCTTATTCTCAGTGTATAGATCGTTATCTACTTTATTACTTGTCATTCCCCTCATTTGCTGTGCAAACTAATTCCTGATGTACCTTCCCACTGATAAAAGCTATTCCTATTTCCGAAGATAAATGGATTGTCTTAAATGCTTTGCGAGTCTGCCTGACACGTCGAGCCAGGAGGGACCCCACTGTAATTCCTCTCAAGCCCGGGGTAAAACAATACATGACATTGTCCTGAAATGCTAAAGGGCAGGCCTTACTCAAACTTACCAGACTGACATCTGCTCTGCCCCCTAGGGGGCGCAGTGGGTCTCGTCCTCATATGATCCCCTTTCTATCATATGCGCCCCTTTCCTTTGACTGGGCAGTTTCTGGGGTCACGGCCCATCTCGACCAGGATCAGGCTTCCGATGATACAAGCAAGTGGTCGGTGTTTAAAGAAATTGGACTTGCGTCCCACAGCAATCTGGTTCCAATACCTACAAAGATGCTTCTGTTGTGCCCCTGAGCAAGTATGACCCACATACTTGACTAAATGTCCTACACGACACTAAGCACTCAGTAGTAACATAATAAGCGCTTTAGTTAACCCGTATTCTCTGGGGCTTCTACATGATGGTTGAATTGACACGGTAGATGCTACCCTTGTAGCCCACACTGCCAAAATCACCACATTTACCTTTAATGCGCACCACCTGATCTTTTCTTGTGGTTTAGCTCCGAGACTCAGAGACGTGTGGCTTTGCTAAGCTGCCGCACAGCGGTGGGGGTTTGCAGGGATCAAGGGGCCCTTGTTCAGCGTTGCCTTCCTACCACGGAGGGTTAAAATAACACCCTGGAGCCCAAGAATTCTAAACAGAAAACAAAAGCTGTAGAACACAGGCTACACTAACAGGAGTGGCAAAGTATCTTGATGTAGAGGCTAAGTAACTACAGTGACACTGATCTAGACCTGGCGCAAAAGATGATATGCTCTGAATCTGGACTTGGTGACTAGGCTAAGACGCTCTGAATCTGGACTTGGTGGCTAGGCTAACATGCTGTGAATCTGGACTTGGTGACTAGGCTAAGACGCTGTGAATCTGGACTTGGTGGCTAGGCTAACACGCTGTGAATCTGGACTTGGTGGCTAGGCTAACACGCTGTGAATCTGGACTTGGTGACTAGGCTAAGACGCTGTGAATCTGGACTTGGAGGCCTGATTAACATGCTGTGGATCTGGACTTGGAGGCCTGATTAACATGCTGTGGATCTGGACTTGGAGGCCTGGTTAACATGCTGTGAATCTGGACTTGGTGACTAGGCTAACACGCTGTGAATCTGGACTTGGTGACTAGGCTAACATGCTGTTAATCTGGACTTGAAGGCCTGGTTACCATGCTGTGAGTCTGGAATTTGTGGCTGGGCTAATGCGGATCTCCCCGCCAGATCTAGGCAAACTGGACAGCCGTGTCAACTGAAGCAGCTGCCAGGAGATGCCAAGAGTCTCTGGCAAATAGACAATGATGGCCATTACCTGGGTCATTTGTCTTCATCAATCATGCTGTGTTTGTTGACAAAGCAACGTGGTGTCACTATTCATTTCATGCATTCCCCTAATGGGGTCCAGTGGTGAGCATCGCCTCAGTGGGTGCATCGAGTCCCAGTGCATTGTGGGTTGCCTTCATTGGGCATCTGTTGTCCATTTTACAGTTTGAAACTCTTTCTCTGAACACTACATGTTATTTAATTTGTAATCTTTCCCATCACTTTCAGCTATGATTTTGTGGAATTTTGATCTGTCTATCTCACTTTTCATATAGGCACTGTTATTCTAAAGCTTGGCTATTTAAAAAGCATAAATAAATTTGCTTTGACATGTCTGTAATAAGTTTGTTGCTTTCAGCTGTTTCGAAAGCTCCAATCTCCAATTTACATACTCCTAATGTCAGGTGTATTGCACTGGAATTCTGGAAACCTGGTCTTGACCCCTATGTCTGTTCCCTCATTAATTTTTTGTCGATTTAGTTCTTTTTTTTTTTTTTTTTTTTGAAACGTTGACCCATTTCGATTTGTTGTTGACTTCCCAATGTGATGCATATTTACCATACATTGACACACACTGACTGTATTGTTGAAAGGTCCATATTTTATTATGGGGCTCAATGAAAGAATGACATTTTTCACAGTGCACCCCCCCCCCCCCCACTTGCTTTAAGAGGCTTAGCTGCAGCTTAGCGGAGAGGTCAAGCTGCCCTCTGCTCTTCATGTGTAGCCCTTTTGATCTCTTGCCGACTCAGTTTCGTTGTGCCCCTGACGATGTGTCTGGGGGTGGGGGGGGTCAAAGAAGGGCAAGGCCACAGCCCCCCCCCCCTCCCCATGTACACAACTCTCCTACAGATGTGTCAGACCGCATGCCCCCGGCCCTCGACACCCCCCACCTCCCCAACCATTATTATTTTATAGTTTTGTTCTGCATTCCTCTCTCTCAAGCCACGAAGCTTCTTGGGCTTATTGCTTACATGTGTTCGAGCTGCTTTACCTCGGTGGGGGGAGACAAAACATGAAGGGGAGGAGGGGGTGCTTGGCCCTGCCCACCTTGAACTAATCGGCGGTCCGGAATGTGGCTATCCCAAAAGGCAACCGTGGGGTTTCCATTTGTTGAGGCATAAACAGATACTAAAGTACGAGGAAAGGCACCGTGATTTATTAGCAGACCTTAGATTGAATTATCATAGCGCCACCCTGCTGGCAGACTTGGCAACTACCCCCCTCACCTCCACTCCATTACCCAGAAGTGCATCTGGTCACAGTTCACTTACTAGTTCACAAACATGTGACCATGTCTGTTTTTGCTCAAAGCGTGACCCTGTGTCTGAGTCAAAACCTATTAGGGACAAAGAACCGTAGAGTGGCCCCCACATGGCATCTGCCCGGACATGCTGCTGCAGACGTCATTATATCATCCATTGCCAGGTTACTGCAGTGAAATGAGGTTAATAATTGTCAGCCATTAAACAATAACCATTGACTGTCAACCATTAACCTAATAATCGCCATTATTTACAAGGAGGATTCCATTGCTATGACGTTGTCTAACAGAAACGCGGCACTATCGCTGCTGTCAGATGCATCTGTAAGAGAGTTTTTATCTGTACACATGAGGAAAAGATGTTGTGAGATGAGAGGCAGGTACAGGCACACGCACAGAACGAAACAGAGCTGGGAGAGCGTGCGGCCGTGTCTGCCTGCCGTCCGTGTTCCAGCGCAGGTTCCTGCCAGCACTTTTGATGTTGCTCTGTAAAGTCCAGCACATGGATAATATATCCATCCAAGATGAAGGTAAAAATGTGCACGGTGATGATTTCATCCTGAGGAGGGCAAGAGAGGCGGGCGGTCGTAAAAACGCACGACCCAAAAAAGCAACGAGCATGGCAGTTTGTAAAATCAATTACACATTGTCCAAACCTGGACAGAGGCGTGCTGTGGGAACCTGAAGGAGCCCGACTTCTGCTGGGGATCATCCTGATGAGGTTGGACATTTGTTTTTCGGCTCTTGCACCCCCCTCCCCCCACCGGACTATTCATCATCATTTGCCGGCGTATCTGTCCCAGGAAGCAGGGCTTTGATCGTGTTGTTCTCCTTGCCTTACATCTGTTCCGCGTTTAACCTTTTGTAATGCTGCACCTCAAATCCGTTACCTGGCATAACAAAGGAGCCGTTTTATTGGAGACTTTGTACCTGACGTAAATCTAGCATCCTATTCATTTATTGCTGCTCCATGATAGATCGGCCTGTGTCCTCTTCGGCTCGAAGACGATCGTTTTCTCACCCCTGTTCTGTTTCCTGTCAGCCCCTCCTCCCCCACCTCCTTTTTAGATCTTTAGCCCCCCGCCGTCTGATCCTCCTACCCTCCTTGGGCTGTGTGCCCCCTCAGGCGGCCCTCTGCATCACACCTCGCCCCGGCTCCTTCGTCAGGGCCCCCCATCCCATTCCCACACCTCCGTAACGGTAGTCAGGACTAATCAGAAGTGAAGTGCGTTTTTCTAAGGAAGTCACTGGAAAATTTCACGATCTGCATTTCTCAGGCCGGACTGATTAGAAGAACATTATCCTGTTTTTGCAGTCACTTCCAATCTGCCTTTGATCTGTCACTCGAACCACCTAATTGTTTAGTAAATGACCCAGGGATGCAGGTTTGCAAACGAATGAATGACACCACATGACGTTCTGCTCTGCTTCCCATTTGTGCCTCAGAATTTCTCCCTGGCGCTTGTGAACGTGCCAGTGTGACCGACCTCACCATTTTGCTGGTGCGTGTCTATACCTATGATAATTAAAGTTTATCCTTGAGCTATCACACCCCACCTCAGGCTGTTGGAATGAATCTAAGGAGTGTGATTTTGTCATTGACCAGATTTTATGCCTCTTTGTGTCTAAGAGTTGGTCTGCCTGGCAATTGGAGTGACATAGGGGATTGCCAGGTGTGTTAGGAAGAGGATGTCAGGAACTGGGCGGATCGGCACAAAATGTAAACATGAAAAATAAAAGGGTCTGTTTCAGCTGAATACCCACAGGTGAGTGAGGCGTGGATAACAGGAACCGTATCAGGCAGAGGAGAGGTCCCAGTTCTGGAGTCAAGCTTTCGGTTCGAGTTACTGGGGTGAAACATCGCAGAGCACACCACTTTATACTGAGGATGAGAGACAGGTGGAACGAATCAAAATGAATAACCCCGGTCACCTGACCCTCCTTCCCAAGACAGCCGGAAGCCACACCCCCTTCCTCTCACAGACCTGTACCATCTGCTGAATAAATGTCATAAGACTAAGGACGCGCGTTGGTCATTCTTAGCAACCAGTTTCCTTCACATTATCTAACTAATTTGCCACTTCTGGAGCATTATAGTCATGCGTTAAGTAGAACATGCTTCAGTAGAACCCCTGGTCACATCCTAATGCCACTTTTGTATTTAGTGATATTTGGGGTAAGAGAAAATCACAGGCAGCTGTCGATACCCATCCAGGTAACATGTCAGAGAGTGCGTCAAACTGTCAGTATTCTCTGGGAACAACTAAAGACAAAAAGGACGGCCTTCGAGTTGCACATGTCTGTGTACGTGTAAGGAGTGTGTGTGTTTTGGGCCCAAGTGCTAAAACAGGAACTTGATTCTCCACTTCCAGAACATTCCTGCGGTGTTCCTCCTGCCTCTGGTCTGGTGCGGGGGCTGAGGAGGCTCCTCTAACTGCAGGGACTGGCTGTTGGTGTATAAATGTGTCCCACACCTGTCTGCCCCCTATTGGGAGTGAGTGGAGGGGGGCAGTCAGTGAACTGATCTAGCCTGGCTGGAATGCCACAAAATGACCCACACTCCCCCATCCACAAGCAGAACCCCCCCCCCCCCTCCCTCCAGCAGCAGCACAAGAACCTGGGGAGTGAGAGTACCACTGGAAGGTTCACATACAGGTGCCCACCACTGGGGGGACCCTTAACTAGATGAAAGGAGGGGCTGAGTTTCTATTGGCTTATTCCAGGATGATATGGTGGGAGGGGGGAGACCTGAAGGACGGCTGTCAGAGCCCCCCATATGGCTGCTGGGTTTGAGCCACTGATAAGCCCCCCCCAGCCACACCCTCGCTTTCCACACACCCGCACTGCCACCTTAATCTCCCCTTTCACTGGTCGCCCGTGCTGTTTGCTCAGCCCTCGGCTGTTATCACTTCTTATTTGTCTCCGACACCCAAACTGCAAATAAGCCACCTTTGAAACTGAAAGCGGGCTTTAAAAACACTCACTCCAGGCTGGAGTCAGAGGAGTCACATGTCCGCCCTGCCACCTGTCGCCCCATCTGAGATCCTGACCGATGCAGATCGTCCCAAAGCTCCCTGGGGGGCGGGGGGGGGGGGTGCTGCATCTAATACAGCAGACAGTACGAAGCCACTATCCTTCAGCTCATGTCGGGCTGAAGCAGCAGGTCGTGCTCATCTATTGTATAAAATACCTACCAGGTATCATGACTTGGGGTCATTCCGCACAGCAAGAAAGTAGGAGATTAAAAAACACAAATAGCTATATGTGTTATATTCACATCAATCTGAATCTGTTTGACATGGGTGGATGGACGGAAACAGGGACCCTTGGAATCATCGAATCCCCTCACGCCCCCCCTTATGGTGCCCCTAACTGGATATATTCAGAATGTCATTAAACAGCATATGTGGAAAAAAAAACACTGATGGATGTTACTGTTAACAGTAATAATTATATTCAGATTATTTTTAGCATGTCATGTTAATATTCTTGTCGCATTAATTCGTGAAGCGGTTTGGTTACAGTTTTGACACATACACACGTTAGATATTAGTTAAACGCCTCTCTGAAAGCATCAAATGGAACTGACTGGCTGAATGGAACAATATGTGCAGAAGAGCAGATGTGCAGAAGTGACAGGCGTCTGCACGTCCGCCGAGGACCTGAAAAGTGACACGTTTTGTCGGGACGGTGGCAGAATGGCCTTCTGCAGAAAGTTGCCCCCAACCCCAACCCCAATCCCCCCACGTGGAAAACTGCAGCGACTCTATAAGCCCTTTATTGCTCTGGCTTTACATTAACGTCCCATCCATAAAGGATTTTTTAAACACAGTAAATTTGTATAATCACTTTTAAAACCAGTTTATAGACTTTCACTAACCATTTAAAGGTATGTCTGCCTCGAACAGTTATAACAGTTATATAGGTTCTAACAGTAAAACAAACTAACGACATATACAACTGAGTTTGTATTTCTATGTTCATTTGTATACCCCTAGTTTTTATGAACAAATGTAGGGATACACTCTAGGCCTCCATGACCCTGACAAATGTATATAGAAAATGGATAGATAGAACTGTGTGTTTATAAAAAGTTACAAATGGCTAGACCATGTAAAATCTTGCTACATCGCTAATATTGCCACGTTATAGTATATATTATATGGCATATAGTCAGAGGTGAATAGTTCAGGTCCAGAGAATAATAATACAGACATTTTTAATTTCAACTAGCCAGTTGAGTACTTGGTGACTGTGACTCCTTATCCTCAGCTGGTGGGTTGAAACTAAATCTTGATCTGGATTTTTACTTTATGGACCTGGACTATCCACCTCTGCATATAGTAAACATTTGAAAAGTGGCAGGTTTTGAGCACCAAAGGCAGGGTTGCCATGATGGTCAGCTGGCTGGCATGTGATTTTCAATTTGAGACAAGGCACACACATTTACATCTATGTACAGTAATAGTTTTAATACCTCGTAAATAATCTGTAGGGTTTGCATATCACCACAACTAATTTTATGTTTATACTGGAATAATATTGATTTGCTGTATAATTCCTTGCATGAGTGTGGGAGTCTGAAAGCGAGAGTGTCACGCCAGATATGCTGGCAACCCTGCAAATCAGGAAAACATTTTTTCCTCACAGGACATCCTGTTAGCAAGGTCACCCCCTCCACCCCAACCCACAGGTACTCAGAATGAAAGCAGGAGATGGGTATTAAAGATTACCCGAATATTCAAAGTCAATTTCTGCAGCGGGAAGTGAATGTTGATTGTCAGGCAGAGTGGAGGGTCCCCGAGCTACATAATCAGGGCCACAATGCACATCCATGGGAACAGATCCAAATATCCCGCCGCCTACCTCTATCCAATATATAGTTTTGTCTGGGTTCATCAAAACATTTTGCCATTCGTGAGTGAATGTGCACAGGAACTCAAAGTAGACTGTATGATAACAGCAATCATGGAGATGAATGTGTTAGCGGTAGGGGGGGGGGGTGCTTTCATAGAATGGTGGCGGGAAATTGTATTGATCGAGACACCCAAAGTTGATAAGGACGTCAGGTTTAAAAAAGGCCAAGCAATCATCAAAGACACTGGATGGTTCCTTCTTTTGTCTCTGCACCCCCCAATCCCCCCCCCCACCCAAACCTCGTTCATTCGTTTTTTTTTTGCCAGGGGTGGAAAGAAATCAAATTTCCATCAGTCTAAATTGTGCTGGGCAGCATTATCAGTCGGAGGGACCCCTCCGATTTGACAGGTCCTACTCTATGATGATTAATTACTTCTCAGCTGCACTGGCCTTTTCTCATTTCCTTTGCAAGTGGCTGGGGGCAATATGTGATAAGTGCCTCCCTTATTACTTTGTGCACAGGGAAATGTCTATTGCCGCACTATCCTACAAGTGATCGACTGGGGGGGGGGGGGAGGCCCCGGCCAATCAGGCGGAGGCGAGGGGGAACGCGTCGTCCCACCCGCTTTCCGCCGTGGCCCCCGCATGCCGCTCGCTTCCGATCTGTAATTGTTTCGCCATGCCCCAGCCTTGGAGGCTGCTCAGGAGCGGAATTCCAATTTCAAATCGGGATCCGGCTCTTCAAAGGGGGGGCATCCTCTGTTTCGAAGAGCAAGATTACCCAGACAGACACGAATGCACCCATCGGAGCCATCTCCATAGATACTGAATGGAGCATCTTCAATTAAATTAGTGAGATGATGGGACAAGGAGATAATATCTGTGTATAATTGGATCCAAATCTTCCAAATATGAACCACCGGGCGAAAATATTAATGTCTCTCAAAAGCTCTTTGTCTGCTTAGTCAACAGACAGGGAGAGGAAGTTCTCTGCACTCCTCATTGAGTCTCTGCACTGTAAAAATGTGAGAGGTGACTGAATGTGAAGTCCCAGCTTTCTGCCTCCATGGCACGCCGTTTACCGCTGCGGTCTTTATATATCCACCGTCACTCAGCTTGGTGGCCCAGTGTGAGCGTCTGGACCGGTCCGAGGTAGAGTTCCTCACCCAGGAGACCGGCGACACTCACGGTAAGCAGTGCAAGGAGGTCTGCACGACTTACTGTCGAGTGGCTCACCCTCCCTGTACGCTTGGCCCGGACATCACCATTACGGCGCTGTCAGCCCCCACCACTGACCCCCCCCCCCCGCCTTAAAGACGTGACGTGAAGCGGCAGCGGGAGACGGGACAGGCCACGGCGGAACAAGCGCGCCTGTCACACGCGGAGGCCCGCAGCGCGGCGGACGTGTCATTATGATGTTGTCCAAACAGACACGGCTGTCTGTCGACGGTAACAATCCTTTTAAGAGGACGGTGGCGGCATGAGTGCACCGAGCGTTTACTTATCCTCGCCTCTTTATTTATTTCCCGTTCGCCGGCCTACGCGTCGCGCGAGAGTGACAGGTGAAGCGGACACGACGTTACGCGATCGAGATAACACCCATCGAGGTGCTGTTGCTGTCCCAGCATGCACTTCTCTCACTCCGATATCATTACAGCAGCTGGAAAATGTTAGTGAACCGCCTGCTAATGCCAGTGACTGGAGCTGACCCCTCCTCCCCCGATAACCGAACAATAGACGACTGGTCAATTCAGCAGGGCGGGGGCACTCCTGACCCCCGTCAACTCGATGATCAATAATCTGTGTCCTTCAGCTGATCTGCATGGGCCTTGGAATCATTGTATTTATTTATCCCTTTTATTTTAAAACATCACACAACACAGAAATGCAGGAACAGAACGGAATTATGAAGTTTCGAGTCAATATTTATCACAAAATCAATCTTGATGAAAATGTGCCCATCCCACTAATTAGATGGGGGTGACTGGAGATTGATTTTTAATTGCAAAAGTAATTACATGGAGCACATAGCCAGTGACATTGCACTGTCTGGGTGATTGATTAAAAGGCCTCGCTCGCAGAGCAGGTCTGTCAGGCTGCGGAATCTACACAAAAGAGTATGTTTTTTTTTTTTTAAAAAAAAAAAAGGTGTCCAGTTTTGTAATCATGAATTTTGGGGTACAAGATTACAAAGCCAAATGGTCCACAAGGTCCATGAATTCTCCCCCTTGGGCCTGGGAGACCCCCCCCCCCAAGTGTGATCCCAGCAGTTTGGGGTTAAGGAGAGACGGATTATCCGAACGGCCGAGGTGAGAGGCAAAACGGCGCCCCATGGAATGGGTGGAGAGCAGGCTTCATCTGAGGAAGAGGAGCCCAGGGTATCTGCTCATCCCATAACCTTCTTTACCTCTATGGATGGTTACCTCCAGGCTCTGCTGTGAATAGTAAAATAAATGACTTGCTGATTATCACGTGCAGTGGGGAGACATCACAGGATCCACTTCCCAGTCTCGTGCCCAGAGGCACAGAAATAATCTTGGAAGCATGGAGGCCAAGAGACTACACTGAAGTCTCCGCTATCAGATAGAGAGCTCTCCTTTAATGGGGGCTGGAGTTTCCTTGTTAAACAAAGAGGGTGGGTCTCCGTCTACCCATCTGTTTTCTGTCTATTAGCATGTGGTCAAAATTGTGTTACTGTTCACTGTCTGGTCACTTTCCAGCATGGAGAATGACTTCACAGGTTTGCAGGCCAGACTAAGCAGGTCCACATCATCCACACGTCAGCCTTACACTTAGGTCTGATCCCACCCCCTTGTAAGTAAATAAATAAATAAAAATTCACCAGACACATTAGTCTCACAATGTGTTGTTGATTTGTTCCACCTGCTCCCTTAGCTTGATGCTATACTTGCCTTAAACTGGAAGAGCATATTAGCATTAGCAAGGCAAGCAGTGGTCAAAGCCCATGTAACGGCCTAGGAAAGCTTCACCACCCACGCGCACCTTCAAACAGCCTGTGAAAGTTGCCAGCCGAGTAGGGGGTTCCGACGGTTAACCCATCGGAAGGGGGGGGTCGGCCCCCTCAGAAGGTGCCAGCCTGGGCAGTTGCCCATGCTGCTCTTGCCAGGATCTGCCTCTAAGCGAGACACATCGACAATTTCAGATGGTGTTGACCGTCTGGCCCTGCGGTGAGGTTGGCATTGTAGTGTTTGAGTTTGGCCCCCATTAGGGTTTCAAGCCTTTCCTTTATTTACAATCATCCATAGGCCCAGTGTCAAAATGGGAGCCTTTCACTGTCGCCAGATCCTGCTGGATCCTGCTGGATCCTGCCTGCCCTCCACCAGCATTAAGCCTAATACAGTCTGTGACGGGGAGGCAGGCAGAGATTTAAGGTGAGAGAAGCAGGTCTTTTAACTCAAAGTGTCTGTAGCCTGACAGCAGTGCCAAAAGCATGTTTTGAAGGAAAGAAGGAGAAAAATGAAACATATTGACTTTCCTGCCATGTTGTTTACCTTTAGGATGAATGTTAGCTTAGGACGAACAGGCCCCGGGGCTCCTGAAGGAGGACCCAGGACGGGGCTTCCCGCGGACGGGCTTCCCGCGGACGGGCACCCAGCGCCTGGATAGAAGTCGTGGCTGCCGGGGATCACAAAACGGGGCCGTTTATTAAATTTCCATGGGGCTTTGGCCTGAATTCACACAGAGGCCCGTTGGGTAAAGTCACCGGGAGGTACGTCGGCATCACATGCTGGTTCCCAGGCAGTCGATTCACTCACATTCCCACCCCCCGACACCCACCCATCTGGCCAGGGTGAACCCCCCCCTTCCCAACCCTGCGGCGCCAGAATTCTCATACTGTAAGGCAAAATTTTTTAGGTAGAGATCACCCACATCCCAGCATACCCTCTGGCCATCTCAGTGTTATCAAATAATCCCCAACATGCCCTGGGCTGTCAGCGCTTATGCACACGCGCACAGCACATCGTCCGCTGGCCTCGTTAAGCTACAGTTTTCATCCCAGGGAAAGCTACCGAACACTGACCTCCTCATTTCTCCCCAAACCGGCACAAAAAGGGTTAAACAAAAGGATAGATCCGGATGCGGAGCTAACCGGCCACCGCGGCCAATGGCAGTTTTATCCCGCTACAATTTGCTCCACAGCCCAGTGCCAGGATAGCCGACTGGAGACCATACCCCCATTGCATATTGCTGCAGCCTGCATTTAAACCCCCTTAGCTGTTTGTTTCGGGACGTTCTAATGGGAGTGATTTCATAACTATCTGGAATCTCACATCTCAGAATTCTGGGTGGTGTTTTTGATGGCTCCTACAGGCCACTTGTCACCTAATGTTACTTCAAAGATGACGGACACAAAAGCAAATCAGACTCTGACCTTTGATTGATCCAGACCTGCCTGCCTGGGG
>JAABNX020000008.1:11625276-11637906 GCA_015163995.2 Mormyrus lacerda
ACACACCGACATTATTTCCCTGTGCGTCAGGCGCTACAGTCTTTAAACTCCGACTCCTCGCCTAATGCTCTTATGTCCCATGCAGGCGATAAACCCTTCCAGCCCCAAACATGGGGGCTCTTTACCATAATCACAATTTAACACATCAATCAGGCATGTCACATGACCAGCCTCAGATGAACAGCACACACAAAGTCAGACTCCAAAGGCCAGAGTCAACAAGGAAACACCTCAGACACAACCAAGCCGGACAAATGGAAAGTTTTTTTTTACATGTAGCTAATGAAACACAATTAGATCCCGTGCTAAATGAGTTTAAAATGCTATGATTTTGAAGAAACTTGAGAGGAACTTGAAGAGAGTATGGGTATTGTAAATAAACAAACGCTTTGCATGATGTGGTCCTCACTTTCATTGTATTTGTTGGTACTGATTACCAAAATGTACCCTCACACTAACCACAACATCAACCCCAAGTGAGAAGGTGAAATTCATGGAGCTCCATCCACCTGCCAGTGTTAGTGCAGTGACTTATTCTTCAACGTTATGTGTCTTCAGGCAGTTCATGGGAGTTTTACTTACATAAAAATGTTCTGAGGGCCGAACGAAAAATGATTTATTCAGAGAGATAGCTAATCAGATTGTACAATCATTTTGCGTTCTGTCCTCAGAACATTTTAAGTAAAACTCCCAGGAACCTTCAAGCATTCTAGTAACCAGGGTTGCTTAACCATTGTTGCTTAGTTTAGCTATGAAGCTACAAATCCTAGAGCAAAGGTAATCTTATCCAAAAAGGGCCAGTGTGTATGCAGGATTTTGGGATAACCTTTAGGTCAACTGTTCAAACCCAGGTGTGAGGACTCTTCAGGCAATGAGTCCTCTAATTAGTAGTATCTAATTAGGAATTTGAAGTGAAAACCTGTATACACAATGGACCTTTCTGGATACAATTGTGCACCCCTGTCCAAGAGTCAGGTTGTCGTCTGGTTGAATAGCTGACTAGCAGCGCTACATAAGAAGTGTCATTGTTGTTTTTCCTGTAAATGTAACACAGACAACTCAGATCCCACTGATCATGTAACAAACACTATTCTGCTAACCTCAGGCTGGCAGAAAGTTTCCTGGAGTTTTCTGGGGCCGTCTTTCACTTAAAGTAGATCTGAGACGGCTTAAATGACCCGTAACACCAGGGTCCTCAGTATCCCCATCCACAGGTGCAGGGCGGACGAAAGCCCTCCTAACAAAGGTGTGTTTGTGTGCCGCGGAGGACGAGGCCTGGGCTACTGCACGCCGCATTCTAACGCCGGTGGACGAGGCCCTGCTCGTCATGACGGCTGGGACAGCACCACTCTCTGTGGGACCTTCACACACAAAGGAGATAGTATGGCGCACTGTGGAGCAGGAGAGCCCTTCAAACCTGAAGACTCATACTCCAGAAGAGAAATGTCACAGGTTTCCATCCTGCAAAAAAAAAAAAAAAAACTTAATATGACTATGTATGTATGTGCATATTGTATACATGGTCTCTCTCTCTCTCTCTCTCTCTCTCTCACACACACACACACTTATATATTTTATATTCAAATAAATACTGTCAGTTATCTACTCTGCTTTTCCAGCTGGGAGGTGCCTCAGATTTCTTCAATCATCAACATATTGTGAATATATTTTAGACTATTTGAATGGAATTGCAGCTATTATATGATTCATATTCCTAACACCCTGGGATAAAATATGTACGAAATGTGCAGCAAATACTTTTTTAAAAGTAAGAAAAGGAGCATTAGACATCCTGCCTGACTCATGGCTCTATGTATTTTTAATGTTTCTTAACGCCATGCACGGCTTAGGGTAAGGGTGTGACTGGATTAATCAATTTATAATAAAATAAATGTATGAGGCCTTCAACCAGTTACGGGAAAATCCATCCGCATTATGTTAACACAGAGAAAGGCGGCGCAGCACTTAGGCAGACCATTCTGGAGGTACAGTGTCAGCAGGGGAACTGGAAGGTTCCAGAAATGGAAATGGGAATTAAATTCCGAATTTACACCACATGCAAATGCATGTCCTACTTTTAGATCGGTCCCTTCCTCCATGTTCTGCTTGTAGGGACGGATCTTTGCACAAGATCTACATTCCATGCACCCCCACAGAGAGAGGAAACACACCCTGGAGTTTGTACCTGAGCCATGTACAACAGCCCCCCCCCCCCCCACTGCCCCCACCAGTGTCCTTGGGGAGATGCAGCACACGCTCCCATGTCCCTTTTATCGGAAGTGCTCCGAAGGACCTGCCTCCTACAGACAATTTCATTTGGATATTACGTTCAGAGCAAGCTGTGAAGGGGAGCAGAGTTCAAAAAGGAAACCGTTAGTAGTGATGGTAACATTTTACCTAAAGCCGTCATCATAACGCATTATAGATACCTTCATAATGTGTTATAATGCATCCCGAAAGTATTATAACTGTTTATAAAAAGGCACAACACATTATAGCTAGGTTTATTATGCATTATGAATGCTTTATGGAGCTCTCATCTATAATGCACTATTGATGCTTTCATAATGCATTATAATGGTTGGTTTAAGAATTAAGGATGCTTTGTGCTGCATTATGAAGGTATTAATTGTGCATTATAGATGAGAGCTTCATAGAATATACATGAGTGCTTTAAGTAAAGCATTACCGTAGTTGTTTACTAAGTTATTGGTTTATTATTTGAGTGTAAGGAACTTCAAAGAGGCATTGCAGACATGGTCAGCCATGGTTAAAAAAAACACATGTTGGAGCCAGTTGTCTTTTAATTGGCTGTGTTTCGACATGTCACCGAGAGTTCAATGAAATTAGTTATGGGACAGACGTCTTGACTCCCTGTTTCGTTGTTTCCCCCGATAGCGCTGACCCGCGTTAACCGATTCTAAAAACACTATTTCACGGTACTGCCGTCCCGGCCGAATCTGGGATGAGCCGCTCTGGATGTGGGCGTGTCCCCCGTAACCAGCCGTCTGAGCAGAATGGCCGAGGAGGCAGATGGCTGGGGCTGTGTTTTGGGTGGAGTACCGTCGTATGGCATGTGGATGATGATGGTGTTGCCACAGGAAAGGAGGGACAGTTAGCCTGAGCTTAGTTGCGGGGGGGTTGTTGCAATTTTGAAAATCATCTCGAGATCCACATCCCCCCCCCCCCACAAAGACCAGCCTGGGCTGGGAGGAGGTTGTTAGCCCGGTCTAATGAAGCAAGCGATGATATGAGTCAATAGAGCAATTCATTAACAAATCCAAGGAAGGCCTCACTGAGATCGGGGTGGGGGGGGGGTCATGCCCCTCCCCTCAGAAAGCGCACCCATATGCCGCCGGTCTCACGGCGCCACTCGCCATTCCGCTGGGCACGGCCGGCCTGCCAAGGTCAGTGTCGTCACATGCTTTTCCCGTGCACACAACAGAATTTCCATATGGTGCATGGAAATGGATCTTCCACGCTGGGCCCCCGCTTCCCACGCCCCCCCCCCTTTTGTGCTGACAGGGGGAGGTGGGGGGGGAGGTGGGGGGGTCCCCTTGCCAGTCAAGTGCTCTCATTGCCGTGAACGTCACTCCAATTTAGGGCAAATCTGTGTCAGCCAACTCCCCCCGCCTTGGTTCCCTTTCATTTTCTTTTTATGCTTTCTCCCTTCTCCATTTTGCTCTTTCTGTTGCACTCCTGTCCTGCTCTCCCTCTCCCCCTCTCTCTCTCTCTCTCTCCCCCTCAGGTTTCTTTCACTCTCCAGCGTGGAGTCAGTCTATCAGAACGTGAGGGTGGTACTGATGACTCCCTCTGCATTTCAAGCCCTTCTGGGCTGAATTACTCGAGGGGGATTTCAACTCGAAGGTCCTTCATGTGACTCCTTCAGATCCCTCACAAATAAAGCCCTTTTTTTTGCCGGGGCTGAAAACGGCCTCTCAGATTTAGCGCTACAGAGCCCCTTAAAAAAGGGCGACACGATTGTCATGGATATTACACGACGCGAAACACGGAGACAAGTGTCGATCGCGGACAACCTCAACCGGACTGTTCCACGAGCTAAGCGAGGCTATACTGACAGGTCGCTAAATAGGCTGTTTAACCCTTGGGAAGTGAATAGATGTGCCTGGAGCGAATGCTTTCTGATAGACTTTATATCCACTGGGACACAAAAAAAGTACACTAAGTACCGTGAGGTGGCTCAGAGGCGAGGGACAAGCGGAGGGAGCTGCAGACTCTGGAAGCCGGGAGCATCTTCCCTGCCTCGCTAACGGTCGTAGCATTTCTTTCAGTGGCGCGGCGTTTTGTGTACTGGAATTATTCCCTTTGTTAGCTGTTCATAGCTGGCATTTTATCCCAAATGCTTCTAGGCCGGGAATCTCAAAGTTAACCTCAAGAGGGAAAAGTCATCTAATGAAACCAGGATTGCGTTCTTTGTTTATAACACATTTTTTTTTTTTTTTTCGAAGATATGTTGTTTTTAAAAGGGCATCCTGTATATGATTTGCTCATGAGTTGGGGGGGGGATGGAAAGTACTCTAAAACTCAGTTTCATTCCCCCACCCCCAGCAACAGACAGCCCAGAGACTTACATGCCGTTCTGCAGAGGAGAAGCTCTGAAATGTAATTTAAAATGGTAATTCCTGAAAATGCAAATATATCGCTTCTGTGTAATTAAACTTTGCTCTAAAACAGATATTGGCCCGGGCTAATTTAAAAAGGGAGGGGTGGACTTGGGGGTGCCGCACAATTAAAAAGCTGTTAATTGTGAAATCGCTCGGCACTGCTAATTATTCCGGCAGTATCGGAATATATTTTGGGGGGGTGTTTATATGTGCCCTGTGCCTAGCTTAGAACGGGGGGGGGGGGGGGATAGCTGTGCTGGAGCACTCCATCATTGTGATGAATACCGCCGTAGCGCAGCCACACCTGAGCGGTCCCCTCCGCACCTGGCCAATGAGCCATTCCTTGGCAGCCTGCTGGCGACTGATGCGTTTTGTTTACTGTTTAGCGAGCGACCGGGAGGTGACCAGAACAGCCGACACATTGTGAAAATGATGGATTGTGGAGCTCCGATTGCTATGAACTGTACTTATAAAGTCTTTGTGTATATGGGGATATATATTTATATAGGTGCTACATGTTTGTTTCTATACATAGATATGCATATATACATTGTTATATGTATCAAAATATGTGCTTTAATTGTTTATGTGGGGGAGATGCTAGAGATTTTGGGCTTAATGAAAACATATCACACTGAGCCCCCAACCCAGACCAATCCAATTATGTTCCAGATCTTTTAGGGCCCCAGAGATTGTCCAAGATTTCCCCCCGTTTATGGTGCCCCTGGATTCACGAGACTTATCCGTTTAGTAATCGTCTTCCGTCTTATTGCGAACTTAATTGTGCTCGCGGTACTCGTCGGCGTGTCGCCTGGAGTGGATCGCCACGCTCGTGCACGAGGACGATCGGCTCCGCTCCCGCACGGTGACAATGCCGTGCTGCCGCATGCCTCAGATCACACTCCTTATGGGACGAGCCAGACAAGCTTTCATCACCGGGCCCAGTTCTGCGTGGAGGCAACGTAAGGAAAGCATACGCAAAGCACAAGTAAACACGAATAGCGATCCTCGCGATCCACTTATGGAAACGCGACCCGTCACAAAGCTAACCCCCACCCGCCACGGCGCCAACCTGCCGGTACCGCCAGGACTTGCCACGTCGTTCCGGCACCATTCTACCTGACAGTAATTGCTGACCCTAAGAACAGCTGATTCATCCGTCCTCGGCGGCGGTGACGGTGGTGGTGGGGATTTCTGGCAGGTTTTATGAAGGGAGGGGGGCGGTTTCGCCGCGTAATTCTGCTTGTCAGTCAGCGCTTATTGGAGGCCTGTCTGTTTGTTAAGGCCCAGCAGTAATTGCGCGGCCCTCTGTTGGCGATTATGTCAGGCCGCTGCAGCAGGCAGACGTTGACAGTTGCGATGCGTACGCCGCATTGAGTTGTCCTCGCCGAGGCGCGCTAGCTGCCACAGCCTGCGCTGCAGCCAATTACAGGATCCGCAAGTAATTGTCTTTCCTGAGAGAGGAGAGTGAGGCGGAGAGAGAAAGGAGACGGCTTCTGCCGCTGTCGCCGGCCGCGCTTTAATTGCTTTGTTTACACGCGGGCTCCTTCCCGCGTCATTTGCGCCGCGCGCCGTCTCATTTCGGGCTAAATGAACGCCGTGCGTCACGGCCCGCAAGGCGACACAGGTTCATTAGCGCGCGGCTGTTAAGAAAGTTCGCAATTGTCATATTGCACAGAGGTGCTGATGTAATCATCGGAAATATATTTTAAGAATTTCCAAATAGCTTCTTTGCAAAGTTTAGCAATAACCGGTCCACATCCTGGGACTTTTCCCAGCTGCGGAGGCCAGTGTCACATGACTGTGGGAGAGAGACAGGAATTTTCAAAGCAGATGAGAGTACTGAGCAGCATGATGTCCAGCATTTGTTAAACGATATTCCCCCTTAAATGGGAACCAGTCAGGATTAATTACGCTGCACATTTGCAATAATCCGTACAGAAGCAAAATGGGCCTTAGCATTGCGAAGAAAATGACGACATGCTTCTTATTTCCCGGATCTCATACAACCAAATGGAGAGAAAACACCACAGGTCCTCGACTGGTTGGTCAGCAAAGCATCGGATTAATGGGAAACGGATCTGATCGTGCTGCCGGTCACTATTCTAACTAACCTTCCCTATTGCCGGCGCTCTAAACGGCAGAAGCTGCAGTCATATTTTAATCGGGGGACAAAATGCAGGAGGGGGCCCGCAGGGTAGTGGGGGGAGTTGCTAACAAGGTGGCGTGGAGGTATGGGCACACGAAACCCCCCCGCTAGACAGGACAGCCGCTGACACGGGACAGCGGCCCTGCTCGCCTATGGGGTCGGTGCCCCTTTGTGTTTCCGGATCTGCGTTCCAGGGACGTGGAACCCGGAAGCTCGCCAATGACCTGTGCTCTTCATCCCGGAAAGCCAGCTGTCCTGTACGTTCATTTTCACGTCCTTTATCAAAAAGAACCGTATTATTTCATCGACACAGCTAGATTCTTCTACTGAAGCAGCTCAGGGTAAATAAGATGACAGCTGCATGACTCCAAGCTCAGCCGTGTTCAGTATGCTCCCCTAATCATTGTATTATCGATGACCCCTTAGGGTCTTGGTGCTCACGGTCGGCGTAATGAAAAGTGACGTCAGAATTGTCTTTTCGGAAAGGGTCGCCGTCTCTGAAGTAGCACTATCAGCCACAAGGCAACGGCAAATATAATCGTTCACTGCTGATCCACTGCTACGGAGACATAGAGAAAAAAAGAGAAATCAACATATTCAGTAGGTCTTTGTTACAGATTATAATGTGGACAGGGTTTCAGGGAGGGGGGGCACCAATTTATCATGTATCATCTGAGGTTTTCATGGGGCGTGCACGGCAGTTTCACTTGGCGTTGTTAACATTGGGTCATTAGATCCGTCGCCGCTTCCTACAGAGCGCTCTGGAATCCTCGTAATTATCCCCGTTTGGAAGCAAAGGCTGTCCCCAGCTTCGCTAATGTCCTCGTCTCGATTCGTGCTTCATCTCGCAGCTGTCAGGGACCTCATGTTGGACCCAGAACCTCAAGCCTCACCAGCATCCGGGAAATGAAATGAGGTTCAGCTCGTCCAAAAGAAAAGAACGGCACACAAGCGTAGATCAAGGGTTTATAAACGATTTTAAACAATCCGGGGTTTTTTCTTAGAATGACTTTCCACTGGTTTGAAGATTAACATTTGAGAACTTCCATTTTACAAAGAAGGATATGTAAATAGAGAATTAACACCGCGGGAGTCCTGAAAGAGGGATACCCTGATGCACCAAACCAGCCCCACACATCCATCTCCTCTCTCCGTCACTTCATCCGCGGGGATTTTTTTTTTTAAGGGCGTGTTTTACTGACGAACGGGCCACGAAGGCAGGGACAACGAAAACGGCTAACGAAGCTCATCTGTGAGGCGAAGTGTGAATCCACCCCGACTGATTTGGGGGGGGGGTGAAAAAGAAAGACGAAATGTCAACAAATGACAACATTATTAGTTTAAAGCCTGGGAAAATAAAAAACCCAAAAAAATCTCCCATTTCCCTGTATGAATCATCATTGTTTGTGCTGAAGAAAAGCCTCAGTGTTTAAAGTTTCATTCAATTTAATAGGTCTCATTATATAATCAAGTAACTCTAAATCAGAGATAAACAATAGCAGCAAGAAACCAAAGCTGCTTTTAAGAAAATGCATTAGTCACACACATAGTCTTCTTTGTATATTCATGGTTTTGTCCATTCCATTTTTACTTTTGCTATCCAGGTTACATGTAATAATATTAATGGTGAAAGCTTTATTGATAAATGATTCATAAAATACTGATCAACAACTCGTATTTATAAATAAGATATTATCTTGCAAAATAGATGAATAGGAAAAGCGTGCAAGGGCTACTGAGCCGACCCGGCTGGGTTTGAGAGCGTAATGTCTTATTCATGTGCGTGTGAGCTGTTTATCAGTAATCGACGGCTCATCGAGAGAGTCACACTCGCACGGCCTCTCCGAGCTGTTTATAAACACGACCGGTGCGTCTTCCGAGAACATCCAGGGTTCGGTTTGACAGGAAGGCCACGAGGAAAAGAAATAAAGAAACGGGCACAGACTTCTGTAAGGCAGGAGCAGGGTTTATTAAACCGGACAGCCACATAAGCGGCCACAGAGACATACGGGGGAAGGGGAAGTTACATACAAACCATGTCAGTGAGGAAGACTTTCCGCTGATGTCCACCGGAGAGCGGATGGACTACCAGCGTAAAAATAACATGTCATTTATTGGGCCGATAGCCCAGGCCCAAAGCACAATCACGCAGGTGTTATGGCATAGCTGGTCACTCGATGGGGTTGGGGGGGGCTTCGATGGCCAGGCGTGTATGATGGTCAGTTCGGAAGATGCCATCATCGTCTGGGACCGTGAAGGATCGAGATGCAGCCCTCACCACTCCCATCCTGTGTAACATCTCCCAGATCGCTTCAGACGTCGAGGGGTTAATAGATAAATTACAGCGCGCCCCCCCCCCCAACACACACACACACACACCCTTTCAAAAAAAGATGGCAATCAAAGTGAAAAAAGCCCACTCTGACAACCAAGAATAGCTTATTCAGATCAGATTGGCAGGCTGGAGGTAACAAGTGTGGAAGCTGAATACAGAATGAGATATTTACAAAAACAGGATCCGTTGTCATTCATTTTAAAAAGGCATTACAGACTGTCGACACTCTACAAGTAAATGGGAGCCGTTGACCTTTTTGCTATACGGTCCCCCCTACCCCCCCCCCCCATCGCTGTGGCAATGCTCTTTTCAAATGCACATTTCCCCCTCTCTCACTGTATGTTATCTCAAATAATTACCCTCCGCCGCTGTCTCTCCCTGGTGACTTCCCTTGGTGAAAAAAAAGACACTCATTGTGGGGTGGGGGGGGGCAGCAAGGGTGGGGGATTGCAGACCTGCTTCTTGTGGCCCCGGCAACAGCTCTTAATTAACCACCCAGGTATTGGGGCAGGCTCCAGGCCCGGCGGATCTCAATACGGCTGGAGCGTGGCCACGGCGATAATCACCGTGGGGACGGACCGCATCAAAAAGAGCCCGCCCCGGCAGGAAGCTCACGGAAATGATTTTTAATGACTCCCCCTCCGGTTGCCAGTGCGTCCGTGTTGTTTCAGGGCAACCGGGCCGGGCAATTTATTTGTCCTTGACCCCCCCTGTCCCCCGTTGCTGTGCACTTGGCCCTCGGCCGCCGCCGTGACCTGTCAGTCTGCCTGCCGTCTCACACGCCAACGCGAAGCCATTAGCACCGTTTGCGAGCCCAAGTGCCCCGGTCCAGGTTTATGGCGTGAGAGTGCATGCACTGAGCGAACGAGGGGGAGAGAGAGAGAGAGAGAGACCACGGCTACGTCTGTGTTCATGTGTGAGTCCCTCTGTGGAGGCACCTTTACAGTGTGTCTACACAAATGTGTCTGTCTGCATCATGATTAATGATGTAAATGGCTGGAACAACCAGAAATAGGATCATTGGCATTCTGGCAACTAACCTGTTGTTACTTATTGCCCATGTCGACTGTTAGCCTGCAAAGACAGCCTACCAGCTACGACAGTCTATTATTTAAACAAAAAAAAAAAGTTTTATTACTTGATATTATTCTCAAATAGATTTCTGTCTTTAAATCGCCATTACTTCAAACTTGGGTTTTGTGTTTATACTCCGTGTTTACAGTGTAATTAGCAGAATTCAGGCTAATCTCTCGCATTCTTGATGACGCAAAGCTAAAGCGGCACGCTGCAGCTCATATCCCACCAGCGCCTCTCCATCCTCTCACCCGAGGCGCAGGGGCTCATCCGGCTCTTGCTAGCCTCGGGAAGTTTTGCTCACATCGGCAGCCATGTGCAGGTGAAGTAAGGTGAGATATAACTAAGTATGGAAATAGGTCCAGTCACCTTCGACGTTAGGTAAGATACAGGCAAGACCCAAGAAGACTTCTAAATGAAAAAGTTTGACTTTAAGGTTCTAGTAATGTCCCCTCAGACACGGTAACCTAAATTACTGTTTAAAAGTACAAAGAACAGTAGGTCTGTATGCTTGTGTGTCCCTCCTGCACTGTCAATAACAGATACCACCCTGGCAGAGTCTGAAAAGGTTAGTATAACCGATCTCACCAGCCGCTTTTAACCCCAAACACATGCCCCATACACCACACCCTACTGCTAACCAGCAATGTGTATCGGTGAGGAATGATACCCAGTCACAGCAAGTTGAGCATGTTTACCCCATTACCTTTTCCATTTAACCGCTACCTCTAACACGGTCACCAAACTAAATTTCGGTTTGTGTAGAAACACCGGCTCGAACATCTGAGATCAAACCGAACGCCAATATTCTATTACCCTTTGGTCCAGAAGCTCCTGGAATGGAGTTTCTCCATCAGGAATGGGAGGCCGTGTTGCTAAGTAACAGTGGGAAAACTTGTGCTTGTTTTATGTACCTGTATTTTAAAATGGTTCCCGATGCCAGTGACAGCTGTAAGACGCTGGAGCATAAAAAGCTCGTTTGCGCCTTTAATGACCCACATAACGATAGAGTGAGCGTTTATTCATGGTGATGTTGCGTAGAATAATCTGAATACCCTAATGCACATTGTCAGTAAATTAAGGGACATCTGGTGTACGATGAAAAAGAGGAGAACAGATATAGCGGTGTTTTATGTCCCTAACGGCACTCCATCAAGCGCGCTTCCTCCCGCACAAAATCAACTATATAAATATAGCAACAAAACTTGGTATGTTGTTTTTCTTATTTGTTGCTTTTTAAACAAACAGTCTTTGTAAAAGGTCTCTCTCTGAAGGTCAGAAATAAATGTGAGAATTCCTGATTCCTGAATAAATATGGTAATACAGTTTGCTGAATTTCTTAATTTTCCTCAGGTCTTCAGCTTCCTTGCGGTCATGCCCCCCCCATGTTCGCTCCTTCTAGACGTCTGGTTAAACTCGCTCTCCCGGCCGCATGGCTCATTTTCCTTGCTATTCTCTTTTTCCTCCCCATCTGCGGCCCCCAGTGCAACCCTGTCATGTTTCGTCTCTGCGATATTTGCTGAGAAAATGTTTAGCTCTCTCCCGAGTCTGGTGAAACCACACAGCGTGGGTACGAGGAGAGCTTCCTGAATGGAGGCGCCGGAGCCGACCGTGAGGGTCACCTTACCCCAGGACAGCGTCCTTTGGGGACAGGAGGGTGCCGGTAGGTCACCCTAGTCCAAATATATAAGGAGCTTTCCCAGAGCAGAGCCCCAAGCTTTTGAAGTCTTTAAAAAAAGCAGGATTATCACCCTGTGCTTCAGAGCTTCAATATGGGGGCTGCAGGGAAGACTAAGGTCTCCTGCACTGAGGGCCTGAACGTGAAGGTGGTCAATATTTTGGCCCGGTCTTGTGTTTCGAGCTGTGCTGGTCTTTTCCTGTGCCGTGTCTCAGTGCAAAGGGCCCTTCTCCTACAAACAGTCTGCATAATGCTCTTTTTAAGCCTATTAAAAGACAACAAATGGTACGGGAGGCTTTAAAACCCCAGCATAAACCCGGCAGCCGGGAAGGATCTCAGATTATACCAATTACGAGGCGTCTTTGAAATGGACGCGTCTACCACCGGTCCCATAAACAGGCCCCCCCGTCGGGACCATTCTCCTTGAACACTCTTCTGTCGCTCTCTTTCCCTTTCACACTCACTGGAAAGAGGGACTCAGCTTTGCCGTTATTTGCGTGTTGGCACCAGAGACACGGCCAACCTGAAAGCCTGCAGACCATGATGGACATGGTGGACTCCCCATATTTCTGTCACTAATTGATATCAGAATTGAGTGGGTGGGGCCACTGGAACTATAGCGACCTGGATTGATAACTGGTTAACAGATAGGAAGCAGCGAGTAGTTATAAGAGGCACAATGTCACAGTGGTCCTGCGTTCATAGTGGGGTACCGCAGGGTTCGATTTTAGGACCACTATTGTTCCTAATTTACATAAATGATATAGAC
>JAABNX020000008.1:11638006-11662298 GCA_015163995.2 Mormyrus lacerda
AGTTAAGTTCTCCCCAAGCGAGCTTGATGGGCCGAATGGCCTCCTCTCGTTTGTATATTTCTTATGTTCTTATGTGAGCCAAAGGGAGACCTCTGAGGCTGACAGTCACCCTCTCCAGTAATGAGATAGCTGAATAAAACAAAATTTCTTTGCACTAATATTCCACAATGAAATGACAGCTGCAAAAACCATCCAGTATCTCCACTTCTGAACATATAAAATAAATGATGTTCTGTGGCTCTCATTTGAGTACATGGAGAATCGTCTGTGAACTTCCTGATGCTTCAGCTGGTACCTTTGACAACTAACCAATGATGCCACAGGGATGTTGGATCTGGGATCCAAAATTACACACCAGGACACGCAGGAAGGAGACTGGATATCCGTACGGGGACCATTTCTCAGGAGAGAGTCATTTATCACGAGAACGGCTGAAGCGCTGAGGGTACAGACCGGGGGAAGTCCCCGCGATAATCGTCCCCATTGGATGCTTTAAGTGATCGTTTTCACTTAGGCAGAACAGCATCTTCCACCTCGGCCTGCCATCATGCTAATTGAGCCACACCAAACGAGGCCTGAAATACCGTAGCAGACAGATTGACACCCGCTTTACGCTGACAGCAGCAGGAGGCCATTTTCCAGGGCCCAACTCAGACTGTATCAGTAGCAGGGAAGCCCAGCAAACCTCACACGGTGCCGACACCAGCCCGGCACGGCGGTGTTCATTCCCGGTTTTCCAGAACAATCTTTTAAAATGACCACTGACCATGAATAATACAGCTATAATGATCCTGTGATATGGTGACACTGCTTATGATGTAGGGATCACATGGTTAATTTGTGACTCCTGTAAATGGAAAACGCAATGGGAAAAAGGCGTTCAAACACTCATTAGAAATCCCTTCGCTTGGATTAAAATAAAAAATAAAAAATCCTAATGTTCACAACCATACTGCTTCAGCTGCTGCTATCCCTCATATCTTACAGCTTCTCCCTTCCCGGGGCGCGTCTCTATAGACTTTACGGTAAATCAGCACAGGTATACCTTTTAGTATAAGTTCAAATGAATAATACCTTGATTAGCCGTATTTTGCTCTAATAAAGGCACAGACTACAGGAAGCTGCATGGAAATTGCAGCTTTTGATTGTATAGGTAATATATAGCAAGATTTTAATGAAATCTAGCACACGGCCCCATACAGCGCATATTTCAGGGATATTTCATTTGCATGGAGTCTCATTTCTGGAGCGGATCGGAGTAAATACCAGCCGGCTTCACGGTTGTTTATCGCACCAGCTGTTATAAAACATCCTTCTCTCTTTACGCTAAAAGCCAGAAAAATGAGCTTCTCTTAAATGTTTCACTTTTAATATTCATCAGCCCGCTGTTAGATTATATGCACATTCAAATTATCGACGTGCGTGATTCATACTTACGCTAAATTACTGCAGCACGGAGCACAAGGGGGAAACTCATTACTGCCCTGGGCAATTTTCTCCAAAACACGGCGGAAAAAAGAGAAACATTTCATTCAAACGGCGAAACTAAATTAATATTGGCTTTGCATAAATCCACTTTATTTACTTAAAAGCGACAAGATTTTTTAATACTTCATTCGCTGAGCAAAGAGCGCGAGCGGCGTTGCGGGTAAATCACTCTGCCCACGTGCGCGTTGCGTGCCAGTCCCCTGCTATGTTTCCCCCAGCATCGGAATCCCATTATTGTTTTTATTTTCTTAGATGAAGCCATAAAAATCGGATTAAATACGCGAAGAATATTTCAACACAAGAAGCATAAGAGGAAGGCGCCTTGGTGTGCTTTGCATGTATAAATTTCGTATTTTTCATACTGAGTTAGCGGCACTGTATGGCCCATTAGAAGTGGAAAAGCAGGGAGACGTAGAGTTCCCATTCCTCGCCTCTCAGCCCAGTACTCGCTCGGACCACACCAGCACAGCCGCTGGGATGTAGTCACAGTCACAGGCATCTAACTCACATTTTGGGCAACGGTCATCTCTGACCTAAAAGTCGACACCAGAGACAGTCTCAGAACAATGATCTCAGCGCAAGGGCAAAGACAGCAGAGGTGACGCTCTGAATGAATGCTGGCAGGAAGTGGACAGTGCCAGATCTTTATTTTTAAACTTACTGCTTCAGATGCCACGAATAAAGAAAGAAAATCTCAGCAAAATACTTCAGGAGTGAAGTGAAGTCCCAAAACTGTCAAGCAGCACATAGATATAGAAGGCGTAGACTCTGGATAGCTGGTTCTCAGAAGGCCCTGGAAGTCTCACGTATCCGAGTGTCACAGATTACCGATACTGTGGATATAGTAGACATAGTCTATGGATAGCTGGTACGTGCAATGTCCAGGGGGTCTCATATACCTGAGTGTCACAGATTACCAGTACTGTAACTATAGGAAGCATAGGGTCTATCTGAAATTGCATATTTATACAGTATGTACTAAATTATATTAGAAGCCTACTACAGGGCCATACTGTATGTGCATGAAGTATATGTAGTACATACTGTATGTATGAATGAGAAGAGTATGCATGCATTCGGACATACTGCAGTCACTAACTTGCCTATTACAAGTCCTGGATGTTTCCTAATACTGTTGACTCCTTGTTGTTGATTTTGGCAGCTCATGAAAGTCAAAAACTATCGATAAAAGAAAAATACATGATCGAGTCAAGTTATGGAACTGCATTTAGTTGTCCAGTAAAATATGCACAGAAACAGCAATTTCTCTGCCATTTTAACAACAATTTCTGAGCAAGCGATGTTCTGTATCTCTGGTTGCAGCTCCAGTGGCCTTGTGGGATACTATAGTGTCCATCGGTTGCACACTTTGGAATTTCACAGAATGTAATATGTCATCTGGGCAAAGGCATAACTTTGGCTTGAGTGTTGGTGGGGGGGGTTGAGGTCTCCACCCATTTAAGGGGGTCCAGGGGCTTGTATTGGCTGGTTTTGATTATTGGGGAGTTACAACCCCCCCAGAATTTATGCCTATGCATCCGGGTACCATTCACCTACTGTCTCATCCATACTGAGGATTCAGACATGCTGCTCATGTCACATAGTATATTTCACCTACAACATAGTAAACAAGTATATAATTTTGTGCATGGCCATAGACTCTGGATGGCTTGTGCTCGCAGGGTCCAGGAGGGCTATCTTATCAGAGTTTCTCTGTAAACATGTGGCCTATGGGTCAGAATTACTGCCATTGTCGTCCCCCTGAGCTCTGAAATACTCCCTTAGTTAATAATCATGTCTTTGTCCACATAAAAATATTCATGATTGCGTTGCATGATGAAGAGGGCGGTGCACGGATATTTATTTGACCATAAAAAGAGAGCGATCTGAGGCCTTATTCCTTCACCCCAGAAGGTGACCCATGTGGGGGGAGTGCACCCGCTTGCTGAGCTGACAGCAGATTTGTTTTGTCGATCCGGAAACAGCTGATGAACCCTTCAAGCCTGAAGTCTTGTTAAAATTCTAATAAACAGCTCATCGGGTCGACGACCCGGAGTGAAATACGGACATAAGAGTGGTGAAACAGCTCAACTGCACCCTTGCCCAGCAGGAGGAGTCATGTCTAACAGGGAGGAGCCACTTCTTTTGTCAGAATAAAGCATTTTATGTTAAATATCAGGTCTATCTTACGTGTCTCCGGTGAATTTATGTACCCGCAGATTTTCTGGGGTCTGTGCTGCTCCATCACATAAATATCTGGGAATTGAACATGAATGCCAACCCTACTGTTAGTGCTAATGCAGATTGCTCTAAGCTAAATCAGCTATAAGCGAAAACAGCTATAAGCTAAATCAGTCACCTCGCAGGCCAGGCCTTCTATCTGCGGCAAACGGTGCCTTTTCGACCCATAAATCTGTAGCCAACAAATCCAGATTATTAATTTCATCCAGATTCATATTTATTCAGTCCAACACCAGTTAAAATGACACTTTTAACTAGCCTTACTTCCGTAAAATGAGGGGGGGGGGCGTGACACAGGACGGTGCAATAGTGCAATAAGGCAATAGTTCAACATCAAGATATATATATATATATACACATATATACACACAGACATGCACAGTGGACTGCTGCAAAGCAAATGCAGAACATAAATTACAATGAATAATGCATAATTCTGTGGTGTGTTTATGTGGTTTGATGTCAGCGTCTCCGGGTGCTTACAGGGTGATGTGGGAGGGTGGTGACCCTAAGCGCGTACTGGGGGGCAGTGGTGTGACGTGCTTAAGAGAGGGGAACGTGGCATCCATGGCAGCGACTGCAGCGTGAAGGAAACCCTTCGCCTCTTTGTGTCTTAGAATCCACCCTGAAATCACACCCCATTTAAGATTTTCCTTTTTCATTACTTTGTAGCCTGAAAGCAGCCTGCCCGCTTATAACCTAGGACACGGCTCAGACAGGACGGTATCGGAGGTCGTGTGAAGGCGACGGCTCGGGGAGGGGGTCGGCGGGTCGCTGGGGGCCCTTTATCAGGTGTCCTGGAGGGAATGGAGCAGCTGACCTGCTGACTGTGTAGCTGCCTGGGTCCAGCGTCCATCAGCATCTGCGCATTAGCTGCCCTTTCAGTCTTGCTTTCTCAGGCCTTGCCGTCTGTCTGCTCTACCGGGGCCCCTGACTGTGCTTTGCTTTATATTACATTTCTGTCACACTTCTTCCTGTGCTGTGGTCGCGCCACTTGTGCTGTGTTGTTTGTGGCCATTCTACCCAGGTTGTTTTATGGTTTATACCGGTTTATATCAGCGTTGCCCATCTATGTCAGTATTTCTCAACCTGCTCCTGGACCCCCAGAACGATCCATTTGTTTGCTGTCTCCCGGTTTCCAACCAATAAGGATCACCGAATGGCTGGTGCAGGAGGGTTAGCAGCCAGGTGGGAGCAAAAACGTGGACTGGGACCCGTTTGAGAAACACTGGGGTATGTCTCACCGCGGCCCTGATGGCTTGGCACACCCAGGCTGCACCTGCGCTTAAATGCAGCCTGTGTCATTTTTCTGTGCCGCTGCCTAGGCTATGGCTCCTTTGACAGGGTGGGCGGTCATAGTAACATGCCCCGCCCACTCCTCCTCCTTGACTTGCAAGCTGGTGCGTATTGACATCACAGCCTCGAGACTGCTGACCGGGTCGGCTCTGCCCCCCCCCCCAATGATGCCTTCTCATCACCCATGGCTGTATACAGAATGACACCCCCCGCCCAACCTGTACCCACCAACCCTGCCAAGCTGGCAGATGCAATATTCAAAGCAGCTTTCAAAATGCTCTGTTTGGGTCAAGCCAACATGCACTTTTAAGTAATTTATAATGTGCTTTACTCTGAGGTATTGCACAATCTCATTATCATTAGCTTTTTTGCATATTTAACTACACTTTTTAATTAGATGGTATTTCATTATTCATGCACATAATTTGAGTCACGCTCAAGCTGAAGCTTATTGCGGTAAATAAAGAAAGAAGACGCCAAGAATGAATCGAGTTTATTTTATTTTTATCGCTATTATTACTACGATTATTATTTGTTTCTGTGCCGGAAAGTTCCAGACTGTAGCACTGCCCTGGCATCTGACTCCACCCCCCCGGTCTGGTAATGGCTCTCCTTTAATTTAGCAAATAGCTAGCATGTTATGTACCTTTATACATTTGCTAAATTCATAGCGGTGGGAGTTGTTCCTCACTGTGCACAGTCTGGGTAACGCGCTGTGTTTGGCTTTCACGTAGATAGTGTTTGCTCAGGGTACGGCTCCTTGATGTATAATTAAAACTGGAAGTGGACTCGTGGGATACCATCTCGTTACGGGCTTTCGTTTGCCAAATAAACCAGGCGTTGTTTTCATCTTTTCTCATGATTGTTAATGGCACCGCTGATGAGAGGGGATTTCTCCACCTCTTTTTCTCTCTCTTTTTTTATTTTACAGCCCCGTCTTTATCAGCCGGGCTCTTGCTAAATGGCCGGGCTGCTGGTTTTGTTTAAGGTTTTTCAATTAGTCATTTGACTGAGCATATCTGTCCCTGGTGAGCACCCCAGTCCAGGTGGGTCACTGTTAGCTGGGTGTGGGGGTGTGTGTACATGGGCTTAGGCCTCTCGGGTGTCTTTTGAAGTTTGGTGAGACCCCGGTGGGACCAGTAGCCGCATCTCCACGTTACCAAACATACCTTCGTTTTCTGACGATACCACATCACACTTGCACTATCGAAACTGTATGTTGTCTTTTGAGGTTCCGGCTGCGTTTCAGAGGTGTTGTGTAGCGGTTGCTCCAATACTTCTTATATGCAACACACTCGTTCCTGGGAATTCATTGGAAATTCAGCCTAGCTACACTTATGCCTATATGAGTCTTTGACATCCGCACTTCAAGGTTGCTTTGGAATAAAGCACCTGTTAAATGCCTTTTTTAAATGTCATACAATAATGTCACAGTCTCTTCAAATGTTTTACCAAAGCGTGTGTGGAGTCTTGCATTTTATATCAATAATCTAAAGACTACGCTATTATGATTTGGGAAATTACTAATTTTTTGTTAAGACATTATTTATTACCATTGGGTCAGTTACAGAATGCTTCTTAAGTCCACATCAGAGGTGTGTGGGCGAAAGGTCACCTTTACTCAAGTTCTGCTGTGCCCCAGGCAGTGTTTATAAAGTGCTTTGTGAAGGTATACAGCTTTCAGATTCATATGAGATATGGTGAAGCAAGTCTGGGGCCTTTGCCTGCTGTTATCGTTTGAAAAATATTTTTTTCTTTTAAAATAGATATTCCTCTAATCTAGCCTGTATACAAACAAAGGAAAAGAAAAATCATCACATTTTGCAGTGATTGGTTTTAAAGACGTATCCTGGTTACCCTCTTCGCTGTCTGACTGACCACAGAATTTGATATGTATGATGTTTCCAAAACCTATCATAGCTTTCCTGGTTCAGCAGTAATACCATTCAGATTTAAGTACTACATTGTAATATGTAACATTACAAAGGAACAGATACTGTTCTGAGGGACTCATTTATATGATAAGTTTTATATAACTTAAAATCTTAATGTCACTTCCTGTAAAATGGTAGTATAACAATAGAATTGAAAAGATTTTGTTTTAGACATTGTAGTAAACAACCTGGCATGTCTGCAGAGTTTAAGAATGAATGGTGTCTCATCTGCGATAGGTTGGAACCCCAGCCTTGGTTGTTCCCTGCCTTGTGCCCGTAGCCTCCAGGATAATCTCCAGACCCCCGCAACCCTGAGTAGGATAAGCGGTAACAGAAAATGGATGGATGGATGGATGGATGTCTCATCACGCCAGCGGCAGCTCTAACACCTGACTCATCAGTTTCTCAGAGCGTTTTTTTTTTAAGAGGCAAGAGTAGCCAGCTAACTGGTGACTGTGGCCAGCCTTTGATTGTTGGGGTTCAGGGGAGGGGGGGTTTGCTATCTGCCAAGTCCAAGCCGCCCTCTGGGGGCTTTAATAAAACATTTTGCTCGTCGTGGGAAAGTACATGACCAGGAGCGCAAACTTGCGACTCGACAACCAGGCGGGGTCCCGCACGGCGGAAGCAAGGTGGTGTAAAATTAATTTCAGCTGAATTATTTACCGTGTGTGTTTCATGCTCCTGGAAATACACTGGGATGTTGCAAAGCAGCAAAGTAAAAAGGCCAATGATGCTGGGGGTGGGGGAGGGGGGGGGGCGCATTCAATTAAAATTGAGCTTTAGCCTATTAGTGGGAAAAAAAGAAAATGATCAAATATATTTCAAAAATCAAATATGAATCACAAGTGCCGCTGACTGTTTCTGCTATGATTTATTTTTAATAGGTTTTATTATTTAATATTGTCACTTCAAAGATGGTGCCCGAGAACTTGCCGGTGATGTTTTCTTAATAAAATTAAACTGAATTAATGTGAGAAAAATGAATGTGAAGCTCTCTTCTTATTGGATCGGCATGCGAAAAGTTAAACAATAGGCTTAATAATAAAAATAATATGAATAATAATGGTTAACGTGACTGGGTTTTGGTGCCAACTTGGCGCTGGGATGCTCGTCACCCAGCGTTGTACGGTGTGCTAAAGCCACATGAATATGTGACAGACTGCTTATGAAATGTTCAGCGGAACAAAACATCGCTGTGTCGCTGATGGCGACAGATGTCGCTCGGTTGTGCCGGAGTTTACGTAAGATCGCGCCTCGTGGGACGGAGTGGTGCTTCGCATGCTGGCCTTTTAGGGAGACGGACGCCACACCTCTTTCTCTCTCTAGTCAGGAAAATGGTGGGGGGGCACAGGAGGCCCCCTGATGCCGCTGCAGGGCTGACGCGGACTAAGGTCTCGCCACAGGAAGCAGAAACGTCAGAGCGGGCTTTGTGGCTTCGGGCTGGGCTGATGGACGTGGCGGACGGCCTCGGGTGGACCTGGGCTGCACTGGACACCGGGGGACCCGCCTGACCTGGATTTCCCATGTCACACTCACCGTTTGGGCTTCCCAAAAAACAAACAGAACGTCGAACAAAAGTGTTGTTGTGCTGAGGAAAAATATATGGTTTCCATGTATAGACACACAGCGCACACGTATCGCTCAAATACAGGATACGAGCCGGTAATCAAGAACGGGGCTGTCAGAGACTGGCTTTTAGCTTATTTAGTGACTTGTTTTTGCACTTTTTTGTTTTTGGTTTTAGAGCAGATTTGCACTTTAATGTCTCAGTAACTTTCCACACACGCATTTTGAGGGAGATGACAGCTGCACGTGCGATTGCCCTGTGCGTTCAGCGTGAGACAACAGCCGGACCGTGTCTGAGTCTCAGAGTCACGTCTGGCTCTGCGCATAGAGTCCTCAGACCAAAGCTGTCAATCTGTTTCTCACCTGCTTGGTGATGCATATAATCTTCATATTGCTGAATCTTTTCGTGATAGATGCTGTATATCTTAAATTACTATCAATGACCGTCTATAAGTAATACCTATGCTTGCAAATGACTAGATAATTAGACAGGTTAGCTGTGTACTGTCCTGTAACAGTTATAGTATTGGAGCTTCAGTTTTCTGTCTTCTGTGCTCATGCAGAGTTAGGACAGATACTCCAGTTTCCTCTCACAGTCCAAAAACATGCGATTGGGGAATTGATATCTAAATCTCCAAAATGTATGTCTAGTGATGGCTTGGCTCCCAGTCTAAACTGCTTCTGCTAGTTGTTTGCACATCTCCATATATCTATGTGTCCGTCTGTCTACCCCCTCTATGTAGATCTACATGTCACTACTGCTTCATCACTAGTCACATGACTGCCTCCTGTTTTTCCAGCCTGGCTCAGTGATAAACCGGGCCGCGTGACAATGAGACACCTCCACGTCTCAGCCACCGCCAGCGCTTGTCCTCCGCATGCACCCCCACCACACACACACACACACACACACACAAATGTTTATCAGTTTCCTCCCGCTAGCAATCCCCTTGACCCCTCTATCTGATGGAGCTCACGGACACAGAGGGGACACTAGTCTCATAAGTCGTCTAGACCAGTGCGGGCTATTAATGAGGACATTCAGACTGTTTACAAACTGTTTGCGCTTCACGTGTCACATGCAGCTGCTGTTTCACTGTCATGATGCGTCGGGTATTAAAAACAAGACCACCACTATACTCAACACCCCCGAGTGACCCCTGGAGGGACTCGCGACCCCCGGCTGTCCCCTCTCATAGCGCCACATGTTCTGTCCCGCCATGGCTGGTTCCCCCCCAATAAATTTAGTTCATTGGAAGCACATGGAGACTCGGGACGCGGCCGCAGCGGGAATCAGGGTCAGCGCAGACAAAGGGGGGGCGGCCGGCTGGGGCGCGTGAGCTGGAGGGTTCAGGAGAGCCGTAGTGGGGGGGGGTTAATGAGGGTGCGGCACACCGGAGGGGCCGCATGGAGTTCAGGCCCAGTGTTTTTTTTTTATTTCGGTTGGGGATGGTTGAGGGACAGGCAACTATTTAGCACACCAAAATAAAAGCAGCTGTAGGAGCGGCCTTGGCACTGGGGCACCCTCCCGAGTGTCACCGACCGCTCGCCGCTCAGCCCACTCTGCCGTGACTCGCCCGTGACTCACCCGTGACTCGCCCGTGACTCTGCGCTTTTACATTTTTTTTCCCAGGGCTGGATAGAATATAATCATAAATTTTCAGCCAGACTGAGACACGTGTTTCCATTCAGCATACCCCCCAGCTGACACGCGGTGCCTCTGTGCCACCCCTTCTGCTAGCCTCAAACACTGAGACCGTGCAACAATCGGGGGGCCACGGAGGCTTTCCGAGCCACGGGGGAGGGGGGGGGCAATTTTAATCATGTTAGCATCCCGTTGTTGCTAACTCGACTGCAGCCGTCGCTTGGACACATACTGAGTCGGGCCGACACGCCCGCAAGCGTGGACCCCCCCCTCACAAAGCCCGACCCACACTAGCCCAGTTGCACTGCTGTCATGAAGCATTAAGGGACAGAATTGAGTCTTCAACTGGCCGCAGGACATCTGTAACAGCTGGACCTGACCCGACGCCATTAAAGAGGAGATCATGGCCGACCCCTATTGATACGTATGTTTTGGTGACCATACCAAGCCTCACGCTTTATTTGGGAAAAAAACGACGTGAATTATTAAGTATATGTGTGTGTGTGTGGGGGGATCCACGTGGGTGGGTGTCATTTTCAGGACAGGGTTATCTTGCGGGCGCATTGCACTTCGGCTTGTATACCCCTGTCCTTTCAGTAGACATTTGCTGTGTTTGTCTTGCACTTACAGAGTAGGTGCTTTAGCCGACGGATGGACAGAGCAACACAAAGCGGCCGGCTGCATTTCAGACACCCCCCCTGCTGTGATGACACTACCACTGCGCCCTTACTTGTATATGTGAAACTTCAGTCTGGACCAGACCTTGATAACTCTAAGCTCATGCCTGGGGGGCTTTTGGCATTAAAATTGCAATGTATGCACCTTCCTTTAAGAGGGAACATGGTAAATTGTCATGCGCTGTTTCCGTCGGCGTTAATGCCGTGTGTCAACCCTTAGGGGCCGGTCATCGGCGCTGGGCCTCACTCTGTACTCCCCCCTCCTCCCTCGCAGCTGTGCCTCCTCACAGTTATGAAAGAAGATCCCATCCATCACCTCCCACCCCCCACTTCCTCTACATTTCTTGCCCATGTGACCCCTATGACAGCCTGCCAACAAGCAGGTGAGAGGTCGGTCCAGCGCTTGCATGGCTGCTCCTTCCTCCCCGTCCTACTCCTGTACTCCTCTCTTCCTCACTTTTTCTTTCCTACCTCCCGCTGCTCCAAAATCTCAAACCTGGGTTTCGGGAAACCCACCATCCTCATTAGTTTGTTTATATCAGCTTCTACCGCGTCGCATTCGGTGTCCTGCAAATTCAGCCCTCGGGCAACTTTAACACCTAAGAGCCTGAATCATGGCGTCTGAACAAGGGAGGGGCCATGGGAGAAGGGGCATACAGAGACTTAGGTGTCGCCTTTTTCCCAGTGCCGTGCCGAGATACGGCCGTCGTAACCTTCCACTCCCAGTTCACCTTTAACCCTCTCGTCTTTGAAACTTTCTGCAGGAGGGAAACTCCAAATCCCTTCACTTTCACCCACCTCTGTGTTGCCTCATCGCACAGGCAGTAAATGTTTGACTTTGATTCCAGGTACATGACTATAATTTAGACCAAGTTTATCAAAGCTGCTTTGTTGTCAGCTGACAAAAGGTACTTTTTTAAACCTAAATTACTGCTTTTTACAAATACACTCCGTCTCATCTGGCCTCGTTTGAAGTCCGTGGAGGATTTGTATTTGCTGGGGTTTTCCTACGATGATTTATCTGGCTAACTTTGATAAGGGCTGGACAGCGGTCTGTAGTGGCACCCCCCCCCCCCCCGGCCTGAATGTGGCCCCGGGGCCCCAGTGGCCCTGGGCTGGGCCGGGTTCAAAGCCCATGGAAGAGAAACAGGCAGAATCAAACAAGGGTCTTCCCAGCGGCGGGCCACCCCCCACCGACTGCCGTAGTACGGGTCACGTCGGGTGGCTGGCTTTTGAAGTTCCCCTCGAGATGTGGTGTGAGGGGAAAATGTCGGCAGGCGTGACGCTGGTGAGGATCGTCCATACCGAACCTCGCGGGATATTCTGGAGCCTTAAACCAGGCCACCGTCTCGTCCCCCTCAAACACACACACGCACGCCCTCCCACCAAAGTGTGTTTCTGTAAACACCAGATAAATACCCCCCCCCCCCCAACAATATCCTAGCTTGATGATTTTGTTGTGAGGCAGGTGAAAAATCTGAGATCTTTAGTTTTCCCAACATCTCACCTTGATTCCCTAACAAACATCGATAAAAAGAATCAAAATCCACAGTCACTTGAAAAGTGATCGGTGACTTTGGTCATTTTTCCAGCTTTTTGGGACAGCTGAGGGTCCTCAGGGGCGAGTCCCCGATTTCGTGCTCCAAACTCCTGCATACGAGGAGAGAATGTCCAAGCCGCGTCGCGGGCGGCAGCAGTGCGGGAACCTTTTTGCGGTTCGAAAGTTAGCGCCAAGGTTCCCCGCAGCCCATTAGAGCCGTGGGGCTGGCATCCGCCGCTATTGGAAACATATGTGTGAAAGAAATTCTCTGCTGGTAAGACATTCCAAGTACTGTCCCGCAGCCAAACACTTTGGTGTTAGTCTAATTTAAGCAGTATGTTGGAAGCGGTCCTCTCTGCTTTGATCATATGGAGATGGTTTGTTACAAATTGAACTAACCTAAGCTCCATTTCTGGCGGATCACAACTGTGGATTTGTTGAATTAAATGCTTCATTGAATGCAGTTTGGACATGGAAAGAAAGTTCCACGGTACAGGGCAGAGACAGCGGCCTCCTCACCTTCGCGACAGGTCCACCCCGCCACGGCCCTCGTCGTTTTAATAAGCTGCAGGTCAGGCATTTGGGGTGGGGGAGGGGGGTGGGCACACAAGGAGGAATTACCAGGCTCTGTAACGAGGAACATATTGACCTTCGAAGTGTGTGCATGCATATCGTGTCACTCACAGACAAACACAACCGTTCACACCCTGTCTAGCCCTTGTCTTGCTCGTGTGTGGCGTATCTGGCTCTGCCTCTGTACTTCTGATTGGAAGGTCATTGGTTCAAATCCCGTTTTCGGCGGAGTATCCAGGTCTCCGCTGGGCCAAGGCTTTTGCTGTCTTCTCTGAAAAAGGAGAGCATGATATGTGAAAAGAAGCATAAAAAAGGCTTCATGCACAGACAGAGAAGGAGAGCAGGACTATTGATGCTACTTATAAACCATAATTGTTCATGTGACAACATTTGCTTTGTGCAATGAGCTTCGGCTACAGGCGTGGCTTTAGGAGGCTGTGTGATGCAACATGACACCGGAATATCTCCCCAGTGCATCAAACAGCAGCTTTACTAAAAGAGTTGACTTATCAAAGCGTCTGGGGGAAACTGGTGGCAAGAAAGGGGAATTGGACCTCTCCTCCTGTGGGGCTTGTCCTGCTCCTCTCATTTTATCTCCTTGGGAGAGCCAACCCAACCGACGTTTCGGGACGCGAACACGGTGTCCCAGTGCGATACTGGCAGCGTGTGATGGGATCGACGGTGTGGCTCAGAGGCATGGATAGCATCCTGCAGCCCCCACCCCCCAAAATCCATGTCTGTGGAGGAAAAGGTCATTTGGTTTGTTTAAGGAAACAACTGTTTAAATAAAAAAAAAAAAACTTGGGCAGGAAACCTCCTCCTTCACCCATGTCTCTTTTACAGCATAATGTGGCAGGGCGACTGTTAAATCAGACCTACTTTTTCCATGAAAAAAAGATGGGGACATAAAATTCACAAGTAAGGAGCACTTTAATGGGACATTCTTGGCAAGAGAAGGCCAGGCCTTTGCTCATGAAGAGCGTGTTGGCAGGAGGAATCGGAGCAGGGAGCTGGTGTCTTTCTGGGGTACCTGCCTATTTCTGAACGACGGCCATAGACGCAGATCCATCTGTGAGTGGAGACTCGGTCATCACTTTCCTATGTATATACCAGCACATGAAAATGGCATAGAGGGGATTTCAGAATCAGTCAGTCCCTGGAGGATTCGGTTTATGGGCAACACTCAAGGTCCCGCTGCTGGGATCACTCTGCTCACCCGGGGACTGCCAACCTCCTAAGTCCCAACCCACAGAGCTGCCCTCCCCACCCCCCGACAAGTTATGTTTTTTTTTTCTTTAATGGTTTTTGGTCAGTGCATAATTCCATATGACATTTTATAGAAGTGATGTCTTTATAGTAAACATGTAGAGAGTGTTACAAATAACCCTTTCTACAGTATGATGGGTGTGTCCCTGGTTTGGAACGGAGGGATCCCCCCAGTATATTTTGCCAATGGGGGGGTCGCTCTTGTTGATTTTGCGAGGGCGGGGGTCTATGAAGTGCTGGGTGCTTAGTCCCCTGACTCTGCCAGAGTAACCTTGCCCCTTTGCTGCCCCTGAATATGTATACTAATATGTATAATAGTAATAATAATAATCATCATCATCAATTATAATGCATATACATGGTGACTTTTCATTATAATTCATATATATGTGCTTGGCACAGTTTATTTGAATCCCTAATTGAATCCTTAATAGTATGGTTGGCTGGATATCTCACTCCCTTGTACTTAGATTTATTTTATTTGTATATTTATAAGCTGTACAGACTCGCAGCCACTGCAGCCCAGAGGTCAGTGTTCATGTCCTTATTATGATTAAATGAGCACCCTTGGCCCCGCCCCCAGGCCCACCCCCTCGGTATTTCTATCAGTCGCATTTAATTAGGCTTGATGCAGCCTGATGCATGTGCCATGTGGAAATGCATTCCCCCTACCACTGATGTCAGTACAGGCTGTCCAATCGGATCCCGCACTTGTCTTTACTTGGAGCACTTATGAATAACGGTCGTGTAGGTGCACCACTCTCGTCGATACGGGCTACGGTTGGATGCCTTCCATCACGCCAGGACTTGGCCACGGCTGATGAGGAGCACTTTGAATCAACTTGCCTTTAATGACATGCCAAGTGCGCTGCGCGATGGGGCCCGCCCAGGCTCTACCCAGAATGCACTTCAAAGGCTCTGGCCCGCACAGGGTGACCTGCTCCCACGTGCTTCCATCCTCATCCCAACCGCGGGAACACTCATCTCATCACCTAAGAAATCAGGCGCCTGTTCCTGACCGCTGCTCCTCCGTTGTATGCTTGGGTATGATAGTCCCCATCTTGTATTCTTAACCCTAAAAAGCCAGGACCTGTTCTTGACTCCTGCGCCACCTTTGAAGACATAGTGACCATAGTCCACTTCTGATCAGCATCCTATATGAAAAGTCTCTGACTACTTTAGTGTTACGTTCTTGTTCCAGTTAGAGTAACCATAAAACAGCATTTCCCCGATATTAGGGATTATACCTATTTAGCTATTGTTTAGTTTATTTAGTTTTTAAAATACCCTTTATACCTCCTCAATAATAATAATCAGAATAATTTATAATATATCGTACTTTCTAACTTTAGTGTCTGGCATTTTTTGCTGAACAGACAAGTAACTGGTAACAGAGCAGGACAGTCCTGGGTTGTTAATCTGGAGAGATCCTCCCTTCTTCCTGTCAGCCTTTTTTTGTGCCCTTAAATTGGGAACAGGCTAAAGCACTCCCTCCCCAGCCCTGGGGTAACAGACGTTACTGGCTGACATGAGCTATAGATTGATTGATCACGGATCTAAGACAGGAAGCATGAAAATTAAACCTTAATATATATAGATACCGTAAATACATGTTTAGATCCAACCCCTTAATCAGGAACAAGTGTGCCATGCTGGTAATTGAAGTCTGTATTGAATGCACATGCTTTCCCCAGTTTCCTGCACTATTTAAAGTTATGTGTCCTTGTAGTTTAAAAAAGAAGGTTAATTTATTGGGTTCAAGTGATGGACACAGTACGGCCAAAGCATTCCTTGCACCAATAATATACTTCCCACTTTTAGGATCCGAAGTTTCTCTGCTTTATTAGTTTAACAGGCTCTTTTATTACTTATTTTATTTTTTGCGAAATCATAGTTTAGCATGACGTTTAGGTTTCTGACTGTGTCACAAGGATATACTGGTCCCGAAAAGGTTTTTCATGTAGTGTTTTCTGAAATTCCAGCTTGTGTACACCAACTGCCTGCTTCCAATCATTTTACAGAGGTGGTTCAAACCTGGCTGTGGATCAATTTTTTTCTGGAGAAATGGAAATCTCGTCTTAGGACGAGTAAATCATCTCTCCGTTATTTGGGAGCTGGTTGCGGCGTCGCTGATTCCAGCTGTCGGTGGAGCGTTTGAAGCCACCGCCGAAAGCTAAGCCCTGACTTCGGCGTATCGCAATCACAGCCGAGGCGGATTTCGGTTGGAACACAAACTAATTGAAGGGTTGAGTTCTCAACGCTGTCTATGGGATGGCAAGGGCTGCCAGATCTGTGAGCATGAGCACTGAAAACAGACAGTTGTGTCAAAAATTGGCCGATACTTGGAGAAATAAGAGGAGCGCAAGCAGCTAACCTACATTTTTAAAGTCTCATGTCATGAGTTGTACCTGTAGCGGCCTCTTGGAGGCGCTCCTATCCCCAACCGCAGAGCTGTACATCAAACTTAAGAATACCCTGACATTCTTTCCATCACAAAGTCCAAGAATACATCTTCTCCTCGGATACACCGACTGACCCCAAACCGATTACACTTGTGCTGCAGAAAGGCCGTTCCGTATGCGACTGTACCCTCTGAGACTGCTAGCTACAGATGGGGTTCCTTGTGTTGAGTTGGTCAGTGGTCCATATCCCAGCAACTTGCCGGTCACGTGACCGATGTGTCATCATTCCTCCCTGTCACCACGGCCATTCCCAGGAGTCCCGGTCAACAGTAATAGCAGTACTGCCATCCAAACCACGGTGCTAAAACCGCTGCTATTTGAAGAGAAACAAACTGAGTGTTTTTGTAGCTGGTTCAGGTTTATCATATGTAAACAACGACATTTAAACAGATTTATGCTGTAGTGTATTACTGTTTACCAGTTTCGCATGAAGATGTTACGTATTTACTGAGTTAGCTATTTTAGCGGAGCGATTTAGGTTAATCAGCAAGTCCTTTCTGAGACCCGTGGATTCCTTAATCACTGTGTTCCCTCTCTCTTTCCACAGAAAGACCAATGTCTCATTATTTGTGGTTCATTAATTCTAATAAAACAAACCAATGTGCACTTTTCAGTTGTAGATGAGTCAGCAGATGCCTTCCTATACAGAGGGCAACCCAGCTAGGGCCCTGACCTGCTGCTTCTCTGTCAAAGGGTAACCCCAGAGTGTGTATTAAGACCGCACAGTGCCCTCGAGCATGCTTAGCATTATAGTCCCTTCACATGTGCATTTACTTTCATCTGGATGTGTTGTGCTAACCCAACAGGCCGCACAACATGACTGGGGTAACAGAAAACGGACTGAAAACAGGCCCAGTTAGCAGCCATTTTTTTTTGGCTAAAACATCTGAAGGCTAACAGCTTGGGGGATTTACTTTAACTGAATAATCAGTACCTTATCTTTCTTCTACACGTTCCATGTGATACTGATCCCTATTGAATTATAAACTATTAGCAAGCCATTTCAATAAAGCTAAGAGTGATAATGAAACAATGGCCCATCATAATCTATAAGGGGGAATGAAATGAGTTCTCAGATAAACCATGGAGGGATGTGTGTGAAGGTCTGTCCAAACCTGGGCTCTACATGTTTGTCATTATGCTGTAGTAATGCCCAGTGAGTTCACTGAAGAAACGTCACCAGTGATGGTCATCCAAGGGGAGGATAGCCCTCCCAGCAGCATGAGGTCACAGCTAAATTAAGCTCATCGCCGTGGGAAAGGAGACTTTCTGAGATACCCCCACGTGACGCGCAACCTCATCCACAACGTGGTGAAAACAAGCAACAATCCAGATGACAACTGCTCCATCTGCTTGCCGGAATTATTTTTCTTACCCTTCATCCATCTCTCCTTGTTGTGGTTTGCCCTCCAGCATATATGTCTGATAAAGTCTTTCTTGGGCATGAAAACAGAGATCCCCCCCCCACCTGTCTCATTCGCTACATGCAGTTTATTGGGGGCTCTGATTGGTGGAGGCATGCTTTCCCGTCGCTCTTCCCCAGATAAGCTCCACAGGGGCACTGTCAGGAACCAGTGATGATGACTCGGTTCTCGTGAGCGAGACTTGGTGTCTGAGGCTTTGCTTGGTGTGCATATTTCTGCGTGTGTGTGTCTGCGTCTGCGTGTGCGTTTTCATAACCAAGCACCAATGATAGGGTTACACCACAACTGAAAACAATACTTCGCTGTGTCTGTGGCCGTGCATGTCGACTTTTGTTTCAGCCGGGAATAACAGTTTGCCAGAGGGTCAGCTTCTTCTCATATGCGTGCCATTCGGACTGAATGGGACGCCTGTGGAGATGGTTCGTGCCGGTCCAGAGCTGGACCCGGTCTAATAACGTTGTGATGATATATCGCCAAATTCCTGCCCCGTGACCCTCCTCCCCAGTGCTGAGCCGGGATACTTATCTCCTGAGACATCTGGGCCAGTGCCTGGGCTCTGGTTTCACTGGACTGCGGAGGAGTCCGGAAGGCAAGGAGAGTGTTGAGCATAGAACTGAACTGGGATCGATTGGGCCAAGCTGAACTGGGGAATAACAGCATGAGAATAGCAAAAATGAAGAATATTGAATTAGTCAATTTTTACATTTTTTACTTGCATAACTTCAACAGAAGCTAAGAAACCTGTGAACAAATGAAAGACAGAATTATGTCAGATAAGTCTGTAGTTAAACCTCATGCTGCATGTATATTATACTTAGGTGTAATGATTGTATTTACTACACCAGGGCAGAAATTCATCTCCAGTAAAGATAAATAAATGCATACAAATATACACAGGCAAAAAAAAACACAGATTAAGAGCATTAGTAAAAAAATCGTTCAGACAACAATGACATATAATGAATTAAAATATAATGTTCTCTGGATGGCTCAAGTTCATTGCTTATCTTTTAACTGGACAAAAGGATCTGATATTTGTCCAGCAGCCCTGGTGGTTCTACAGTGTCCCCTGAAATTAAAAAGCACCCAAACTATTTAATTACATCTCCTCAGTGATTACAAGCAATGGGAACAGGCTGCTAGCTCATTCATTCTGGGGTCTGTTAAATGGGTGGAATGGTCACATTCAGCCCTTAGTCAGAATTATCCAGGGCTATCAGCAGCTTGTCTAGCTTGAATTCAGAGCCATCAGTGTCACTTGTGCAACCAAAGCCAGCACCAATCCAACCGGCGGCCTCCCCAGCTTGCCTTGCTAGCAAAATTCTGTAAGATCCTATCCAGAGATGAGTTTCTTGAAGCTTTCTCAATGCTATGTCATTTGTAAGTTCTGCGTTAAAAGTTAACACTTACGAACAATTTAGCGTTAAGAAGGCTTTGGGAAACACCCCAGATTGTTACATAGGTACCCTTAGGTTCTGTCATAGTTTCTTCACTTCCTTCACGTCAATCGTTTAGACGAGGTTAACTGGCTGCCCCTCAAACACTTGGCCCCGAGACAGGGAGAAGCCGACCCCTTTTTATCACTCCTAGAGCTCAGGCTAGGTTTCCTCCAGCAAGGAGCAAGATTTCAAAGCGAAAGTGATTTATTTCCCAATGCGCCCCAATAGGCAAAAACACAGAGCCGTTCGACTTTCTTAACAGGATAATCTGAAAGTTGAGAGAAGGTTTTACAAGGATGTTTTTATGACCTCTGTAACAATAAAGCGTAGAGGTAAAACATCCAGTGATTACATTTAATGAATAACAGATAGCTTCAACACCCTTTGCCAAATTAGCAATGAAAGGTCAGGCTGGAAGGCTGGTGTAGCTCTTAAATGATTTTTATAAACCCAAACTAAACACCTATCTTTGTCAGGGGTATCAGCGGGAGAGTAATTGCTGTGCACTGGGTCTCGGGACTGAAACCTGGAGAGATTTAAACTTCTCTTACTGTCTCGGTCTTTGAATTATAGTCAAATTGAGCAGTGTGGCTTCAAGACGGCTATCTAGGGCTTGGAGTAGAGTCAGGTGGACAGGGCTTTTAACTCAGCAGCTCTGAAGAGGAACGGGGAATGCGTGGCTGGTGAAATCACATTAAAATAGCAAGGGGGAACCATCAAACCTTTGTCTCATGTGCATCGTGGCCTGGGGGGGGGGGTCACTTTAAATCCTGGGTCATATGCCTCACAGCCCTTTGAAAAGACAGCCGGACAAGTGGTTTCAATTTGCCCCAGTGATTAAATTTACGTGAGTCAAAGCACCCTATCATGGGTCATTTGGGACGGGCCAGAGAAGGAGAAATGAGGATTCCTCACCTCGAAGTGGGCCTCGGACATGGCGGACGGGGTGGTGCTGGCAGAAGGAACTTGGGAAAGTTCCCTGAAATGTTTCCACAAAAATAGGTCCGGTCTTTGCCCCGCCCACCAAGCAACTGTACGAGGTCAGAGACTCTGAGAATGATGTCATGTATGGTCGCACACGGCAGATTCACACAGCTGGTTTAAGATGGATCAGGTCAAGACACAGTAGGGGGAGGAGTAATTATTATGGGCTAATTAGTAGCTTGAAAGTAGACGGTGTGTGAAGCTTTCATGTTTATGGCGTGTTTTGCAGAAAGCCCTGTCAGAATTTGTTGAGCCGTGTCTGGATATTTATTTACCGTGGCACCGGCATTCCTATGTAACATGCTTGATTTGAACTTTCCGATCCAGTATTCCCAGCCAGAGTTGACAAAGGAAGAGGGTAACATCGCTTGGTAACCAGTGGCAACCCAGGAAGCTCTTTCACGTGATATAAGTTAGCAAATGATGGCGTACCTGCACATCCCCGCCGGCACAATCACCGCGCCTTTCCATCCCAGCAAATGGTGGCCTGCATGCCGACGCTCTTCTGTGGTGTATGTTCTGCTGTGTTTTGTTTATTTACCCTTTTTGTTTCCTTTTCTCTCAGCCCCGATCACGCGCATTTTGTTCCTGTGATTTGGGTGTAGTTCGCTTCAGAGGGTATGTCAGGTTCATCACGGCGGAGCGTGGCGTCGAACCAAACGAGACCTGAGACTGAACGCGCGACGCCGACCCGCGCGTCTGGCGCCCCTTTGTCAGCTGCGGGGTTTCTCTCTGTAGTCGGCACGCCGCGTGGGCGATGCCGGCTCCCGCAATGAGATGCGCGCCGCCGCCACCGCTGCTACAAACGGATCCGTAATGATCCTGTTTAGTCGCTTGTTTTTTAAATTCTCCAGCTTAGGAGTTCGCGGATCTGAGGCGGCCTGCCTCTCGTTCCTCCCGCTCTGTTTTCTGTTGTATGAACTTGTGTTCTTGTTGACTGCAGCTTTTTTTTGTTTCTGAATCTCAGATTGGTGTCTGGCGACAGCCGCGCCATCGCGGTCTGTGGTGTGAGATCCCCTCCCAGCGACATTTGTCCAGGAATACCAAAGGGAGGCGCTGTATCACGCCAAGCGGCCTTTCTCGGCCTCGGGCACTGGGCAGGAGACGGAGGTTTTGGAGGCTGAAGACAGACCTCCACAGTAGTTTGGAACTGTGGCTGGCAGCCGATGCGAGCATGCAGGGGTGCATTCTAACATAGCTGCAGTCAGTAATCGCAGTTATTCATAATGGCTCATGACTTCACCTTGTGATATGATGAGTCAATATCAGTCATCTAGATGCTTCTCAAAAGAACTTGTGCCCTCTGCAGTGTCATCACAGAACAGCACTGTGATGATATTGCTGGCGTGGGTGGCGTGGCGTGGTGGTGAATCTTACCAAGGGCTCTACTAGGGCTTCAACCAGCACTTTCTTGAGCAGGGTCTCCCATACGAACTCTGATATGACCTTAAAGGCACATACAGTACTACAGAAGGTCTGGCCAGTTACAAAACATGAGACAAAGTTATATATCTCCCATAATGCATCATGCCATTTCAATCCCAGCTGTAAAATGTCAACTCGGAAGGTCTGTTGTATGTAAGAGACAGGAATGACGATCCAGTACAAAACTTGAGGAGAATGTGCTGGATGATGATTCCCGACTCGCCAGGGCACAGACGCTTGACAAAACCACCCCCCACCCCTTCTCCAAACGAACCGTTTTCTTGCCCCAGTCAGGCGCCAGATGGCTTAACGGTAACACAGAGCGGAGGAGTGTGGCGCATGGTAAAGAAGCAGGCGCCGTTCATTTCTGAGCCCCGAGATCCACCTTCCCTCGCTCTCTGAATGAGAATTAGCGCTAATAATTACAGCATGTAGGCTTTCGGGATCAAACGGCGTTTCGCAGCCCGTAGCAAAATCGCATGGCTTTCAGCCACTTTCTCCTTTGAAAAGCGGCATAATAAGAGACGAGAGCGGTGCATTCAATGAGCCGTGATGCTGCGGGGGGCCAAGACCACGACAACCCCAGACTCGCCGGGGAATAGAGAGGAGCCCGGGATCGATGGTGCTATGATGGCCCACCTGACCCCTCCTTTAGCCTGAAGCTGTTACCAAAGACGTAACGATCCGGGGGAAGATGGCTGGAAGATGGACGGCACACATTCACCCAGATTCACAACAGCTTCAGGTACTCCTGCCCCCGCGCGGCGGCTGTTTCGGAGTCGAGGACTTTGCTCTGTTCAGGTTCCTGCATTGCTGTGACCTCTGCTGATAAACGGTGATCAGATCCACAGGCTGAGTGTCCCCCCCCCCCCCCTTCTGTGGAGGGCCTTCCTGTGTCTTTGAGAACAATTATGACACTTAGCGGGGTGGATTATAATTTCAAATGAGATTTTAAAGCATGGCCTGATGGAGGGTGGGGGGGGATCAATAAGAGCTGAGCTGGAGTAATCGATGGGAAATAGACACAAATGTCTGGCCCGCTTCAGCATGGGTGTGGGGGTGGGCTACAGGAGGTCAATGGCCTGTGTTAAGCACCATGGTTTTTTACCTCTCCCTGTATCACAAGCCCCACCCCCTTACACCCCACTACTCAGGCCAGAGCAAACGATGGCCAAACCTTTGACTCCAGTTTGGCAGCCAGCAGGTGGCTCAGTGTGAGACTGTCACCCCCCCACCACCAGTAGCCCCTAGTCCTGATGACTCCCTCTAGTGCAGCAGAGATTGATGGGAGATCAGATCAGAACAGGGATGGAAGCACAAGAGGTGAGGATGAAGACGAAGTACTCCCCCACACACACACACACACACACACACACCATAACCTTTAGTGGTGAAAGCCATGCCCCTTTTCTAGGGGAGGCCACTCCCCCAAACTGTTGATTCGTCATGGTGACGCTTGAATGACAGACAAGGTACCACCAATAAAAACATCCCAGTAGTGCCACCAGAGGATCCACAAACGGGGATTTGGCTGCTTAAGCTGCAGCTCTTCCTGAACGGGAGGTTATATATGGGGGGAGGGGTTTACACAGGTGGATGGGGTCTGTCTGTATATGTCCATCTGTCTGTCTGCCTGCTCCTCTGTGTGTTGACACACCCCCCCCCCCCCCATTTTGGTGGGGGGTTATTATTTGTTATTATTATATATATTTTTTTTGACGGGCCACTGGCATCTTCGCTTCAAACCGCGAGATGAAAGGGAAACGGCAGAGGGGAGGAGACGCCATGATCTGACACCCCATCCGTATTCTGTCCATCATGGGGGGGGGGGTTCAGAGTCGCAGGCGGAGAGCGGACCGGTGCTGAATGGGGGCTGCTGTCGCCCCCAGCGCTCGCTGACAGCAAGTCGCTGGGACACCATTAAAACAGCTTCATTGGTTTGTTTGTTTTTGTTTTTTTTTTTTAAAACATTTTTTCCCATTAAACACCTCCCCCACCAAAAAAAAAAAACACGCCCAAATATAAAGAAGTGAATGGGCAGCAGGGTCGCTGGTGACGCGCATCGGCCGCTAGCACTCCCTCGCCACTCTGAGGTCGGTGTTTACTTTTGGATCGCACAACCCATGAATAAAATACGATTTTGCCGCAGCTGCAGGGATGAAAGGGGCCAGTCCGCAGGCCGGGCCAGGGGGGCCGGGGGGGCCTAGAGACAAACGGGGAAAAAGACCCCCCCCCACCATCTGAGTGCCAAAACCCTACCCCCACCCTCATTTGGTCCCCGCCGACGTGTCGCGGTGACAGCGTACGTCACTGTTAGCCCCGGGTACCGGCA
>JAABNX020000008.1:11665816-11680371 GCA_015163995.2 Mormyrus lacerda
TTGGAAACCATAACTGCCCCCCCCCCCCACCCGCCAGGCTCAAAACAGCCATAACTCATCACAGAAGAAGCATCTTTCTTTGTGTTGAATTCATTTCCTCCCTCAGACAAAACTCCGCGTCCGATGTTTGAGGTAGAGAGGAAGCTGGGCAGAAATGCACAGCGGCGGGGCGGACAGCCCACTGCCGTTCTCACTAATCACGTAAGTGACTCCACTTATATAATTAGCTAATCACATTTGTGCATTAATCTCCTCGGCGTGAATCTTTCATTCCCGGTGACTGATACGCACGGCATGCCGTCATAAATGACCTCTGAGGGGGGCAAGGAGAGGAACCAACACGAACGGCTGATTAGGGTGCAGAGGTCAGTACCACAGAGCCCAACATTACACTGCTTCTACGTACCGGTTGCATAGCGATCATGCTTATGAAACGTAAAACTGGACTGGACCAGCTGTCCCCCCAAATGTCTTATGATTGTTCTCTCCTTATTATTCTAACATTTTTATTTAACACAACATTTATTTTGTCACTGTTTAAAAAAGCTGGTGTTTAAAATTCAGCTTGCAAACCATAAGTGGGACCTTGAGCAGCTGCTGTACACCCATTCGACCACAGGGGGCGCTGTCATATCTAGAGACCTGCAAGGACCACATCCACCCGCTGCCCGCGTGAGGGAGCCAGACGAGACCGTTACACAGGGGCTGTCCCAGAAGCGTGAGAGAGCTCCTTTTTCACGCACTCAGCACACAGCTCATGTGCCGCAATATTTTATTAATGCTATAGTTTAATTAGTTTAATTACTGAAAGGCTTGACTCGTTGCATAATTTCCCTTGTTTAATGAGAATCCCAGTTGCGGCGTAAATAGTTGGGGGAGGTTTGGCTTCTGGCTGTTTTTATATGAGTTACTGTATGGAATATATCGTACAAGAGTGCTGTTTTTTTCTGTTCACCGTGGCTTTATGCACAAAAGGACAGGAAATCCCACCTGTTATCACCAACTGCCTCTGCAGCACGACTCTGGGGAGCCAGATCATATTCTGGGGGCGACCTCAAATATAAGAGTAGACTGGCCACTTGTCCACATGCTGTAAAGTCACAGTCTTTCATCAGCCGCTATCCTATCCTCCCTGGGAATCTGTATATCAGATCAACACTGCTGATAGCACCCCCCCCCCCCCAAAACCCCTCCCCAGAAAGCTAGGGAACTAATTACAGAAAGCCACTGAGGGTGGACAGGGTTTAAGGATGGGGTGGGACCATTCGAAGAATTAATAGAAAAACAGAAAAGGCCCATCTTAGGACGACAGAAGTGAACAGGAGACGGAAAGGCGAGTCCAGACCCAGAAAAGTGACGGCAGGGTAACGAAAGACCGCAGTTAGTGCGGTAAATGTATCGCGGGAAGCGTGTTCGAAGGCTGCAATGAAGAGAGGACCCAAAGCAGATTAAGTAAAATAAAATGAGACAGTTTCGTTTTATACCGGGAAGAGCAGGTGTAACACAGGTAGTTTTAGAAGTTAAAAAGCACTGCTGAGCAAAGACACTCACACTGTTATTCTAAGGTCACAATTTTCTGGTATGCTTTTAAGATTAAATTAAAAAAAACACCTTTCTTGTAAGGCCACTTTTTAAAAAGGCTATGGCTGTGAAAACAGGGGAAGTGTTAGCTAATACAAAATCAATCGGCAGAAGCCTTCAGTGTCAGGGAATAATTTATGGGATTTCTGATGTTAAAAAGAGCTCGCGGAGAGGCCGGCCGTGTACGGGGAGGCAGAGGATTACTGTCTCCACATCCCTCGTTAACGACAGATTTCTGCTGCATTACACTCATTGCGAGGAGGCTAAATCTATTACCAGCCCACCTGGTCCCGAGAATCACTCACCGACTCCTACGGCTTCGCAGACAATTACAGGCCGAGTGGACTGGGAAAAATGTCTCCCAAGACTGTATCCCTGCAGGTTCCGTCGATGAAAACGGAATTAGCGTCGATTATGAGGACAAAGTGCGCTTTTTTGTAACGCAACACACCGACCGGTAACTTGATCATGGCTCCCCTCGCTCACGCCGTCCCCAGACACCCCCCGTCCCCGCCATTTGCCAGGCTTTGCTCCACGGCAGGCCTGCTACGTTCTCCTCGTGTCCTGCTCTGCTGCATAGCTAAGGTTTCACTCTAAGTAGTAGGGCCCTGGTATGATAATGTTGTTTCGCTAAATGCTCGACTCAAAGGTCAGCTGCCGGTGATGGAAATAGATTTACTATTTATTCAGCGTGCAGAAAGGGAGAATACGCAGGCATCCGGCATCTCCACAGACCTGCACCTCCACGAGTGGCGAGGGCATTCCTTCGCATGCACTCAAGTCCGACACACCCAGCAAAACTGCCGTAACCTGATCCAATCTCCCCCATAGGAGCTGGGCCCCAGTGACCAGCCAGATACGCAGTAAGTGCGTCTCCCCCCTTCTTCCCTGCGTCTCTCGGCTTACCCCTGTGGCGCACAGCTGTCACCCTCCGAAACGCCACTCACGGGAAGGCCATCACCGCCAGCCGGGATGCCGCAACACGTGAACTGGGCTCACAGCGAATGCATCCAATGACAAATACGGCCCCGTCGATAATTGAACGGCAAATACGAAAAATAAGCAGACGTGCAAAATCAATGAATCGTGTTTAAATTTGGCCCTAAGATTTGCTGACCCACATTACCTGACTACAGGTGATCGGATGACTTCTAGTCAGAAGGTTGCCGGTTCAAGTCCCATGAGAGGCTCAGCTGCTGAAAACTTTAACAGAAAGCTTAGGATGAAAGCTCCTCTAAAATATGCTGCACATATTTTTAGTGCTTTTGTAAAACATCAGCCAAGGAGGCAAACGTGACTGTTTTTCTTTAAAGGAAACACTTTTTTGTGGCTTTGAGATAAATGACAGACAGATACAGCTGGGGACTATTCTTTTATTCAAAGTGACTCCACATTAATAATAATATCTTTAATACTAACATTAGTAACTGCAATAACGAATGTATGAATAATCAGCGTTATGAAAAGCATTATCAATAATTGTGTGAATAATGTACATGCATAATGAATGAAAGTGCCGGAGGGCATAATCTACTGCTATCTCACTCTTCTCGTTGGAACATGGGGTCACGCTGCAGCGACGGTAGGAAGGATCAAATAACCTCCATTTGTCCTCCTTCTAACATGCAGGCTGGCGCCGTGCACATGCTGCCCACAATCGGCGCGTTTCCGTTCATCCGTGTCCCATGCGATTTTGACGGCACTGCGGCGACAACGAGCCGCATCGCTTACATCCCGCTCTTCGCTAGCGACAACACCGCGCCCCGCATTTCGCGGCATCCGCAGAAGCCCGGCGCACACCGAGGTCACGCGCGTACCCCTGTTCGTGGTGATGAGCCGCTGTGTGATGTCATCGGAAGAAGGGGTCAAGGGTCAGCCATGACGAGCCCAAATATTACAGACAGATTTTTCAGATTCTTTCGTCTGTTTGCATCAGCATTAACAGTGGTCTGCATTCACTGCAGGTCTTTTGCTGGCACACTGCGCCTCTGAGGTCGGGATGCAGGACGCACTGAATTTTTCAGCATTTTTTCCCCCACGTTCCGTCCCCATCGGCTAGTTGAAAATGCCTTTGCCTTTGGTTTGAAATTTATCTCTAATTGTTTGGCCTGAAAACCATGCTGTCATCACCAAGGCTGAGAAGAAAGAGTGGAGTTTTTTTTTTCTCTTGGAGTTAGTGGGTTGGGGGGGTGGGTGGGAGAATATATTAGTTGGACAAGGGTGAAAAATTGCGGCCCTACACAGCAAACCACAGTGAGAGATCAAATTCTCAGTGGGACATTATCTCCCAGAGACAGTGAGAAATGAGCAAAGTGGAGGGAAGGGGACAAATGAATGGATAAAGGGAGTTTTTCAGAGCTCCTCTCTGGCCTGGCAGGGCCCCCCAGGTTCGTGCAATCTCTCAGTGTCAACATCTTTTGTGAGGCTGATTCAATTAAGATTAAGTGAGTTGCAGAAGCAAAGAGTGGCAGGGGTCAGTTTGATTTTAGCGATTGGCTTTTTTCCCTTATTTTTCTTCCCCCCCTCCCCACGCCCCCCGTTCAGGTAACCGCCAGGCCTTCCACTCGAAAATGACCAAGAGGTTCAAATCTGTCTTCACCCTTCTCTGTTTTCTTACTGGCTCCTTTTAAAGAGTGACCGGGTCTGTTTGGAGCAAATACAAAATAAGGCGACCTTCCAGCTGTACGTACACAAAGCTTAATCATCTGCCCTTTAAAGTAAAATATATAAAGAGAAAGAGGTTTCTGCGTCATTAAGGTCATTGGGAGGAACGCAGGAAAGGGGCAAGAAGGCAGAGTAAGGACAGGACACGTGGCTGGGGGTGTTTTTGGGCGTCAAAGTGGGGACCTGATGATTTCCAGCACTCTGGTGTTTCCCAGACTGGCTGCTTTGTGATGTTTGGGTGTGTCTACCTATTGAGTTCAGAAAGGTTTTTCTTTTTCACAGAGCGAGGCATGAGTCATGCTCATGCAGAAGTGTGTGTGTGTGTGTGTGTGTGGATGTGTTAACGGGAAAGAGATCCATCTTCATTCAGAAGCCTTCTGCATCTACAGCTTTACGACGGCTAATGAGCACAGATTATGCACGCTCTACCAATCAAGGAGTGCCCTGCCACAAAACGAAGACAAAAAGATGTAAGAGGCCCAGTTTGCAGAGCCGGCAAACAGCTCCGATCGCACCTTTGGCGAAACAGGGGCTGTGGCTGAGGGCCGCTAAGTGGATGAGAAAAATAACTTTTACTGCCTATTAAATATATTTTGCCTTGGCACTGCAGCAACGCAACGACCTCTGATCTGTGGCATGACCTTCCTCCGCGCTGGGTTAACTTTACACCCCGCATTTTCAGTCCAGCTGCGGCTAATTACGGCCGCCTGTAAAAGCAGGGGCCGGCCAAAGGCAGGCACCTCGCGGCCATTAAGAACAGAAGGGGTTAGACAAGAGGGAAGGAGACGGAAAACAGAAGCGTTAACTCATTAGCGGCCGGCGTCGGGGCGATGTGGCCACCGTGTATGCCTTCGGCAAATGGGCAACAGAGCTTAATGACCTGAAAAGGTGACTTTAAAGGCCAGCCTTTAAAGGGGGGGGGAGAGTGGGTGACCATGACTGCTGCTTATGGGGCCCCCTCATTGGCGCAGGGGGAACACTGTACCTGATCAGGAGCGCCACAAAGGGGGGGGGGGGGGGGAGCTAGGATGATTCCAAGGGCCCCTGATTGACAGGGACCTTAAAATGTTTCAAGCATAATTGGATTGGTCTGGTTTTGGGGCCCGAAGTGATGCTTTCATGGGGCCCAACATTTCTAACATTCATGTTTTTAACTCCCATAAACAGTTATTGTGGGGAAAAAAGGGCCCTTGTTTGGCATAAACGCCGATGAATCATGTCAGTGACCACATAAAACATAAATCCCACACCGAGCCTTTGTTTGACGCTTCAAAGCTCGCCAGAGAGCCGGCTCTAAGCTGACAGCCCGTTCATAAACACTCGGGCCGCTGACACTCGGAGGCGGTAAAGACTCCGGGCGTGTCCCGCTGGCGTTTCGGCGCGTTTCTGGTGAGAGATGAAATGGTGGGTGACTTTGTGTGCCTGCCCAAGCGTGTTTGCGCATGCTGGCATATAAAGGGAGTGCCTTGGGGGGGCAGGGGGGGTCACCAAATGTTTGTGTTTGTCAGGGTGATGGAAGGTGGAGATTTTTTATTTAAGTGCGCGCGTGTGTGTGTGGATTATGGTTATATTACATTGTGGGGACCAAATCTACCTGTTATTTCAACATTGTGGGGATCATTTTTCAGGCCTCCATAAAGATCTGTGAATGCAATCAAAAAACTAAAAATGCCAAAAGTCTTGTATTTAGTTTGTGCTGGGTTAGTGCTGGTTAGGGGTTAAGGTTAAGTAGGGGTTAAGGTCATCACGCTGAGATTAGCGCTTTCCCTATAGAAATGAATGCAGAGTCCCCACAAAGATAAAATTACACACCTGTGTGTGTGTGTTTCAGTGGAAACAGAGGTGAAAGTTTGCATGCCTTTGTGTTCCGGAAGAGTGATAGCTAGTGAACACTCACGCACGTCTCGTACAGGATGTGCAGAGGATGGGTGCACATAAGGAGTGAAGAATTCAGGGCAGGGTGCGCTGCTTGTACGTGATAGAATGGTGGGGGGGAGACGCTGTGTCTGAGGGTTTGAGAGGAAACACATTGAGAGTGTCAGTGGGCTGATGAGCTGTGGGGAACCTGAGGATGGGGCGTGATAAAGAGCCGGCCGCTCTCCGCGAGCCTGCGTCCGCTGGCTTTTGTGTGAAGTCAGACGAGAACAATGGCGATCCCTGGCAGGACACCCCAGCCGCAGCGTGTGTGTGTGTGTTGGGGAGGGGGTTGCTCTCCGCTGGGTCTGTCTGTCACTCCGCCCCCGGGAGCCCGTTACAGCAGGGCAGCATAACGAGCGCCACGTTCAAACAGGTGGCTCGCACACATCTGTTAACCGCCTGACCCTTGTGGTTAAACACGGTCCGATAGGGTGGTCACCTCCAACTCCAGGCTGGCCCGTGCACGTTTGTCCAAGCTGTTAATCACCCACCCTCCTAGCTCCCCGGTAGGCCTGCTTTCAAAGGCTACCCCTGCAGATATAATTCAGCCCTCCCTTGATCCAGCACCGTTTTGATCCACTGGCTCTAGTCTGCAGAAAGCCTGGAAAATTACTGAATATTACATCCAAACAAGGGAAATCATAAGTGTGTAATTACTCAGAGCCACGGCACAAAGCGCCTTTGTGTGAGACTCTTGTTTTTATTTGGTTTCCTTTGATGGTCTTTGCATGAAGTAAAATCATCCCATAAATATCTATGGGCCGACCGGCCCGCTTAATATTAAGATCCCTTTCCATGAGAACAGGACAGAAGAGCTTTGTCAAAAATAGCTAAGAAATGTTGTAGGTAATGTAAGTTAGGTAGGCCGTTTATAGGGTGTTGGTTATAACAACGGAAAGTTCTGATACAGACACTGATGCGAGCTGGTGGTAGAGGGTCTAGAGGGAACTAACTGAAATGTTATCACTTTCTCCATTAAAGTCTGCCTAATGGGAGTTAGTGATGTCACAGAAATACCTACCAATCCTCCTGTGTATGGTCCCTTGTACTGAAGAAGTAGTTATGGAAATGACTGGATGGATGGATGGATGGATGGATGGAAAAGCCTACAGATTTTCTGCCGTCTATGAAGAAATCTGCTAGATCGTTTATAAACTCAGTAGACTTGGAATTTCAGAAATTGGAGAAAATGAAAAACAAAAATGATAAAAAATGTATTGAGCTGCCAGTAACTGGAATACAGTGGGGGTTTAAACAAGTGTTTGTATTACTTAAAGACGTTGAACTTTATTGTTTGTGAATGATTGATTTGCTAAGGAACAGACTAATTCAGCTGGTAAATAAATCATCTTGAGGTGATAACAGATAAGACTAGTTAAGGTTGGCAATGTCCTGGTCAGTGCAGCTGGAGGGCCATTCTCCTTTTGGCATAATTCGCATTAATGTTCAAGAGGGCGCCCCCGTGTGGGACGGAGGCTCAGTTACTGCTCACTGAGGGGGTTGTCTGTGTGAAGTGACAAGTAGCTGACGGTGACATAAACACTGAGGCCAACAAGGCAACAAGACTTTGAACATACTCAAAACACCCACACCTTCACACACATATTCCCATAAATACTTTAAATTATATATCCACTCATACATTCCAGCATACGCATATCCAAATATCCTGTATATTACAGGGCAGACACAAATGCACAGATGCATGATCATACTTTTATTGAAATATTCACTTGCAGTCACGCACACCACTACACATTAAATCCCAGTCACACCGCTACACCATCTAACAAGCACACACACCTAATTACACACACTCTCATTCACAGGCACACAAAGCCAGCCTCCTGCACACCCCCGCAAACAGGCGCGTGCCAGGAGATAGACCCCCCCCGGAGACCGACACCTTACAGTGACGGGAGGCACTGTCAGACCCAGGTTGGCACCTCCTAAGTCCAGCTGCAGTGCATGCAGGTTCCAGACAACAGTCTCAGCTGTACGCCGGTGGGTCCGGTGAGCCAGTACAGTCCACCTTGCTAGAATTTTCCGTTCAGAGGCAGCCCGTGTCTCAACTTTTAACCAGAGACTGTACGCTTGGATCATCTGAAATTGCAAACAAATGTTTCTCCGGGCCAGGAAGGGCATGGGCTGTCCGGTGGCTGCGATTCTCCCGGAGCGGCCCGCTGATGGGTCTCTCTGACGGGCGGGGTGGGTGGGCTGAGTGCGTGGGCCCACGGCAGGTATGAAAAGCCCTGCTTTCAAAGAGCTCTTTTGATCCAAACGGAGCAAACTAGTAAAACAGCAGTGGGAATAATCAGACATTAGAGGCTTTCATCCTCTGCTCGCTGGAGTTCATTATAAGCTCTGAATTTCTGGCTTGAGACCCCAAGGAAGCAGAGTCAGGCCCCGGTGGCGACGTCATCGAACAAGGAAGCAGAGTCAGGCCCCGGTGACGACATCATCAAACAAGGAAGCAGATTCAGGCCCCGGTGACGACATCATCGCTTGATACCCCAAGGAAGCAGGGACGACGTCATCATTTGAGACCCAAAGGAAGCAGAGTCAGGCCCCGGTGACGACGTCATTGAACAAAGCTCGCTTTTGTGAGGTCTGTCATTCCGAATTGGCATACGGATCAACCATTGCATTCATGAACTTTCGGTTCTGATGGCGCCCATTCAGCCACACCCACCATCCCTAACCCACATTGCTCGTTTCAATTTTAACGAGGGGTGGGGGCTTTCTCTAATTACAGAGTGCCCCCCCCCCTCAGTTTAATATAAGACCCCTGTTAAACAAACGATTGATCTGCATTTAACACATGTAACTGTGTAAGTCAGTGCATGGCGGGGCGTATATAAGGGAGGGGGGTGTCTTTGCTTACGGGGATGTGTGGAACTGCCACATAGGTAATCGGCTTTAATTTAACAGTCTTGTGGCTTCAGAGGTCAATATGGGCTTCCTTGGGGGCTGGGTGGCATTGGGGGGCAGGGGCCAGTGACAGAAGGCGTCAAGGCTCGCGACTTGGCGTTGGGCTAACAGATTGCCCTGTCCACACCCCCCCCCCTCCCCCAGGAGGGGAACGACAAAAGGTGTTAATGGCTTTATGGGAATCATGCTGACACCTAGAGCATCATGAACTGCTACTTGCTTTGGGGGGGGTTAATAGGTCAGGTCAATGGCATTTTTATGCTAATAGCCCACCCCTGCCCAAATAAACAGCATGCGATGGCTTAGGAGAGAACAGCAGCCCACATATATGGAGGGCTGCTGTCCACGTGGGGGAATGCCCTCATTCTGCGGGTGACGTCGCATTCTCAGCTTGCCGGCATGGGGTTCCACACCTGCGAGGATGCATTACTGTTGCATGCACGTGAGACTGTGGCTGAATGCTTCAGGGTCACAGGGTGCTTGGTCAGGTGTGACACGGTGAACTCGCCACAAATGTGGCAGCCGCGCGGGACTTTTTACGTGTCCGTGAGACGGCTTCTCTAATCACAGCACATCTGTTACGCGCACTTGGACAAATACTTTCACATTGGGTGTGTGGCCACAGAGGCACGCGGTGGTGGACACCATTCGGCCCACATGCATATCACCAGTTAGCGACTGTGTGCCATCGCACTTCTTATCTTTAGCAGTGTTCTCTATTTCTTCCTACTCTCTCTCACTGAAGTAAAGGTATTATGTCCCGTGTTGCACTGGCATTGGGTGCGAGGAGCTTCACCACGACTCTGAACTAGAGAAGCACTTATGGAGAATGGATGGTGGTGTGCGGCTTAGCAGGTTAGGACACTCTCTGCGATCGCAAGGTTGTTAGCTCGAATCCCAGAGTGATTTCATCATTTGGCCTTTGATTCCCCATTCCGGGGACCCTGTCTTCTCACTAGTATGAGATGGAATGAAAGCATCATGTTGGTACCACTGAAAACAGAAATTGACTCACCACTGCTACATACCACACATGCTATGCAACCCGAGGCCGTGTCCCATGGGCGATATCGGGGTGTCCGGACTCTTTCAGGAAGTAGGTAAAGTATGTCTGGTTGTCCCTCTCCATCCCAAAGATGCGTCAGAGTGTCTTTATAATTACATGGATCCACTCTTCAGTCTGCTCGCCCAATCCACGGACACCCCGAGCAAATTCCGGTTACGCGATCTTAGGTTATTGTGCATCTCAAAGAGAAAGACTTGAAATCTCCAGCCGTCGTAATGGTGGGGTCACCCACACCCCCTAAAGACACAATATATTCTTATTGGCAAGTCATTCCGTTAAAGACAAAGGTCACACTCGGAAAATATTAAACTTATGAAGCCTCTTCTCTCTCCCCCCTCCAAATATGCACAGAAAGCACAAAAAAACGTGCTTTGTCCTCAATGTATGATTATATCTTCTTCCTTCATCCTTTACGAATTGCCCTGGGGGGTATTTTTTTTATTGGACTCAGCTGCTGACTGCCTCACAAGGTACAAAAGACCCAGTTATTCTGCCGAACATTAAAACTGACCTACCAAAACAGCATTATATACAACCCCGCCCCCCCCCCATCCGAGTAAAAAAATCATTGCGCTCTTTCCAGTGTGTATATACAAGCAACTCACCATCTCCAGCATCAGATAGGTTAGGATGTAAAATACATTTTAGTTCCTTTTATCTGCTTTACCTTACATTGAGTATGACGTCACTTCTATGTAAAGTTCTCCATGAACACTGAGGCTGTTCGGTGTAGCTAACTAAGAGCTATGGTGGCTACCCTCCTTAAGGAACCGGGAAGATGAGGCCGGTTGTGTGGATAGTAGAGCCGTTGTCGCCTGTTCTGATTTAGCCACAAACATGTATCCGCTGAGCAGGGCTGTCATTTCTGCTGGAGTAGAGAACAACATTGGCATCCGATTGGCCGGGTTCCTGGTAGCGGAGCAGCATCTGAACCAAGCCGCGTGAAATAGACTTTCACAGTGACAAAAACAACAGCACAGACCCAGGAACGCAGGGGACACTGTCTTAATGGGCCCATCCGCAACCTCTCCATTGAATAAAACATCTCAGGCTGGCCTTCTGTCACACAGACACGCACTGGCCCAAAGCGCACTGAAGTCAGAATTAGAAAGGCGAGTGACAGTATTTCCTGGCCCACTGGCATGAGCGAATGGTGCCACCCTGGTGACCCGAAACAGGAAGTGGCAGGGAACAGGGATCTGAAATGAACGTATTTAATATTTCATACTTTCAGGATTGGAGAGTACGGTGGCGTTTGTTTTGTCTTCGACAGGAATTGGAAGCGGTTGCCTGGGAGACTGCAGAGTGATGCCCGATGGTGTAGGCACACTGAACATTTACCACTGCAAAGCGACGGAAACACTCCAGGCTCTTTCTGTGGCATTTCCCCTCGGAAGAGTTACAGCTTGAGTGAGGTGTGGGTGGAGCACAGACTGGGGGTGGGGGTGCTGAAAAAAAGTGGCTCCTACCGCTGCATCACGGGTTCGAGACCGAATTGCATCCCATCGATCAGTCACATGCTGCGGGAGAGTCACACCTTTAACTCATAACTGGGATCACGTTCTTCCTCCTAGTTTCAAATCCCTCTTCACTTCAAACATTCCTCTGTACGCGACTTCAGAACCTCATTTCCTCTTTTTAACAAACACAGAACCAAACTTGTCCCCCTCCTGCCCCTATCTAAAATATGAACCAACCATAAAAATGTGGGCTATCTAAAAGAGGCCAGGGAGTTTTGTTTATTTTGCATTCGTTCGAGTTTTTATTTTGTCTAAGAGATAATAAAGAGGACTGTGGAAGAAAAAAAAATTGATAGACTTGAAAGGTATAGAGGGTTTGTTTACGCCACAGCATAATTGATTGTGATAGCCAAGTCCACAGCATGAATATTCAGGGAAACACTCCTTCTGAGAGTCAACCTCAGAGCACACCGAGGTCAGCCTGCGAAAACCCAGAGACAATGGGAAGAGAAAATCCCAGAGCTTTATTAGGACGAAGGTACTGTATCTGCTGAAAATCCTATTGTTCTGTCTGAAGCTCAGCTTGTTTAACTTTACATAAAGCATTAGAGGCATTTGTCCAGTGCGAGGGTCCTGCATTCTTTAGCCAGGCCAATGGGAAGGCACCTTTGCGGGGTCACATGACCCGAGTCTGTTTGCTGCCAGACCTCCAGCAAAGCCGCATTCGTCAGAATCCCTTTTAAGGTCCGTCACTCAGGAAACAAACAGGAGACCTTTGAAGATTAGCCATTTAAGGCCTATTTGAAGCTGTAAATCCCGATGCCGGGGTCCCGTGGACGGTTCGGGCAGCCGGATAAAGGCTGTCGCAGAATTGTGGGAAATGCCGATTCATTCAGCAACAAACAACCCCCAAGAGTAACTGTGCCCTGCTCTGCTCCATTACTATATGGTATCAATGCCCACTTTCTCACTTTCAGCCTGCAATGTAAAACAATTACATATCACATATTAAACACAATATTAAATACAATTACCTCATCTCCACTTTCAGTATAATACCAGTTATGTCCTCTCCCAGTGTTTTACACATGTTTCCTCAAGGTACTTGAGTTGGGTGGGTGAGTCGCCCAAGGTGCGTGTGTGTGCTCCAGGTATAACCCACAAACTGATAAAAACCTGTTATTTTGACATTGTGGGGACCATTTTATTCAGTCACCACAAGAGGAGATTCAATTTCATAAAAATCTGTAACTGCAATCAAAAAGCTGATAACTAAAAAAAAGCTTTGTATTCTGTGTGATTTATGCTTAAGCTTAGGGCTGGGTAAGGTCGTCATGTTGAGATTAGGGTTTTTCCCTTAGAAATGAATGGAGAGTCTCCACAAAGATATAATTACAAACCTGTGTGTGTATGTGTGTGTGTGTGTGTGTGTGTGTGTCTGCCTTGGACAGATAATAATTTTAATAACAATACTTGAAAGGAAATGTAATAACAGTAAATAACAGTAGAGAACAGGAAAATCTACGATAATATCACAACATTACAATTTCATTTCAAAAGTGTGAAACTCTGTGTACTAGTACTGTTCACTGTAAATATTTATTTTCTGCTTCTTTGGCTGCCAAAGGCATGTCATTTTTAAAGAAACACTCTTCGAAACTAACTTTAATCAGGTCAGTCATGAATCATAGATTCCATTGGATTCAGTACAAACTATTCACTTCTGAAACCAGTCGAATTTTTAAATATTCATTTCCGAGTGTCCCCAATTTGTGTAGTCGTCATTACCATGTGATTATTTTTCTCTTTTAGCTTTCATTTGCGGTTGAATAATGGATAAGTGCATGTTTAAATTTAACAGATCACAAAGGAAACAGTGACATATCACTAATCTTGGGCTGTATCGAGCTCACAGGAGCGTCTCCGCCGAGAACGGCTTGGTGTTGTCTCTCCGCTTTACGTAAGCCAGCTGCATTCTTTTCATTTGCATATCTTCAGTAAAAGCAGGGAATGCAGGTCAGCGCAGATGCGTCAGGAAATGCGTGCTGCCGTAACGCTTTTTCGCCGAGCCTCTGAATTTTGCGGCCCAATTTCAAGGCCCATGCTGCTCACACCACACTGGGGGGGGGGCAGGGTAGGGACTCCCATCCAGATCTAGCCAGCCATGAAAAGCGCACAGTGGCGAGTTGGAGGAGAGGTGAGCGAGGGAGAGAGACACGACAGCAGGGCTCTGGGGAGCTGAAATGAATCCACACGGCTGCCAAAGCTTCCCTCCGTCACCAGGCTGACAAAGGTGAGGAAACACTGAAATAAACAGGCATCATGTCACGGTTGCAGCATCCTGCTTCCTGCCTGCCAGCCTCAGCTGCTTCCCTGGATCTGTAGGTGACCTCATGAACCAGCCGAGGTCTGATCTGCTTCCCGGCCTGTCACAACTCCAAATCTGACATTAAAGTGTTTTAGGGCGCAGGGGTAGCCAGGGTGACGCTTCACATATGGGCGGTCCGACCATGTCCCAGACTCATGAGGTTCAACTGTTTGCTAAGGGAAAATATAATAGATTTACAATAGAGATCAAGTAAAACAGTTAGTTACTAAAGGTACAATTTCCTATTTAATCTGGGATATAAACCCCTCCAAAATGAACACAAACTGGTGCTTATGCATCTTAAGGATTTGTACATGCAATATCACACCTGAAAACATTCGCCTAAAGCTGAGCAGGAGGATGTTTAATTAATGCAGCACCAGGACATCCAAACGTGTGCTCCTTGAGGAGGATGTGTAATTAATGAAGCACCAGCCCTCCCAAACGTGTGCTCCTTGAGGAGGATGTGTAATTAATGAAGCACCGGCACCTCCAAACGTGTGCTCCTTGAGGAGGATGTGTAATTAATGAAGCACCAGCCCTCCCAAACGTGTGCTCCTTGAGGAGG
>JAABNX020000008.1:11680471-11692997 GCA_015163995.2 Mormyrus lacerda
CCAAACGTGTGCTCCTTGAGGAGGATGTGTAATTAATGAAGCACCGGCACCTCCAAACGTGTGCTCCTTTAGAAGGATTTGTAATTAATGCGGCACCAGCACCTCCAAACGTGCATTACTTCTGACACTAAATTTGTCACTGCATACGTCATGCACTGTAGAATCGTATGATTTTTATTCTAAGAAGGTCCTCTTGAGCATAGTGAGTGATTATTACCATCCCACAATTTATTCCCATTGGGATGCATTACCTTAAATGGCACACCATGCATGCCGACCTTCTGAAGCAGCATACTGGGTACAACACTGCGAAAATGCACTGACATGCACTGGCCGTTTGTGTTTCGAACATTAAATACTATTGCAGTGGGGGAACGGATAAGTGTCCTCAGATGCACTGCATCCCCTATTCAGTAAACTACAGATGACATTACAAAAGAAGCCTACTTAGGAAATGCTACGCACAGTCTAGCCGTCTGCCTGTGGAATCATTGTCTCCCACTGTAATGGTGAAGTCTTTGTGTTTCAATAATGAGGCTCAACTTTGACAGAAAAACAAGGCTATTTAAAAAAGCAAGAAAGAAGAAGTTTTATTTAGAATTAGACATGAGATGATTCTGATACCATGATACAATTTCACTTTTCAAGAAGGTTCCAGACCTCCAGGCGAACACAGGACAAAGAGGTAACGGAGATCTGCAGAGTATGAGCTATTTGTCAGCCATCACAATGTCTCTACCAGGCCCAAAATACCGGAGAAGATACACAGAAGAGGCTACTGCTGTCATCCATGGGAGGAGATACACAATGCTCCCTTGGCCCCGCCCCTGTATGTATCTGCCAGGGAAGGGGCACACTGGGAGCCAATCAGCTTTCAGCTGGAGCCAGTGCTCCTGTAGCCCCGCCCCTGTATATATATCCTGAGTGTATCTACCAGGGAAGGGGCACACTGGGAGCCAATCAGCTTTCAGCTGGTGCTATGCCCTTCTGGCTCCGCCCCTCTATATCTGGCAGCAGTCACACACCACCAGTGGCACTGAGCGGACTGGCTTCGCGCTGCATGCCCATCAGGCACCCAGGCCGAGGGCACTGCCTGGTGCTTGTTAGCACTCATGCAGCACGGCTACAACAACTGCACCCACTGCATAAACCGTCGGTTGGCAAACGACATCGGCCCAGATGTGTTTAGAGATACTTCCAGAAACTCCAGAGCTGAACCTTTTAGATTTTGTTTTAGTGAGGCTAGAGGGAGTCGTTTTACTAAGAAAATGTACGAGTGACATGTAATTAGCTATGCCAGGATGAATTGACATTGATACTTTTTGCCTGAAAGCTGGATATGAAGACGTCTTCTGTTTATGAACATAAACAGCAGAGCGTTCTGGTGTTTACCACGGTTAGAAAGTTATGCATTTTTCTCCTCAAGGAATAAACAAGCAGAAATGTTCTCTATTTTTGTCTGCATTATTTAATAGCATAAACCTTCTTTGCAAAAATAACAGTTTATTTAATCAAATGCAGGCATATCATGAAGGAGGACATGAACTTATGAATCATAAATGCATTATTATAAGTTATCTTGTAGTAAAGTCATTATTATAAGTTGTCTAGTCACCCAATGGAAATGGCCAATAGAAGCACGACAGGCTATAGCGCAGCGTTTCCGCCTGGCATCCCCCTTGCTGGGGGGCTTGCCGGTGTGCCGGGAGCCCCGCCAGCGTGACATGACGCGCAATCATGACGTCTGGTGAGATCCAAAGCTCCACATCCAGATGAGGGTCTGAGTGAAGCGGCCAAGGAAGAGGAGTCAGCGTGGAGTCGCGGAATGCCAGAAAGTGTTAGCTGTTAATATCCAATTACCGTTTCAGGCAGTAATACAGCTAGATATTTTAATGACACCTCAATTAACTGATAACTAAGGAGCCTGAGTAGGACACCCATAGGATGGCCCTCGGGTCACAAGCTCATGATATTTAGCTGCTTTCCTGAGATTAACACTGAGGTAAAATGGTGACAGATTTGAAAAATAAAGTAAACCGAACAAAAGATTCGTTGAGCAATGAACTATAATCTTTCGTCATTAATTTACACCTGACGCTGCATTTTACTTAGCACTGGCTGCTTAATGACCATCCTGATCAGCTTCGGTGAGGGTCAGTCTAACATTTTCTGAGAGAAAATCATGTCCAGCTTTTTTCCAGCATCCCAGATGTGCCCGCGTTCTTGCTCAATATCATGAAATTCAGTAATATTTGAAGACTATTTTATTACTAAAATGAGAAGTGGATTTTAAAAGCATTCCAAACTGAAGGGCTCTTAAATGCTTAAATAGCTCTGCTCTTTCATTTCCCTCATAAATATTCTCCAGCAGGTGAACCTGGAGCAGCCTTCGGCTCTGAATGACCATTTTTGGCTGAACATCTTCACAGACCTCAGTTGAACCCGACCCCTCGCATTAAAAGGATGAACCTTTTCATCTGACACACCAAAGTGCCGTGAAACTTTAGATGTTACTTTCATGGTGCAAACGCACGGTCAGAGATCTGATAAACCAGCACTTCTGACAAAATTCCCCGATTCTCACACGGCAATTGGCAGAGGGTACAAGAAAATAGCTCAGCCAATTCTGTACAGCACAATGTCACAAATGCATACAATTTAAACCCTACATAAATACATGTATCATTCATGCAAAAGAATTACCGCTATTGCTTTAACCAAAAATACGTTGGTTTGCATTGCTGAAATATCCTACATGACTTGTGCAATGCCAGACTGGAGATGACACTGCCAGGGAAGGCCAGATCAGATGTAAGAGATGAGAAGAGATGTAAGATCAGAGAGCAGGGCCAGCCAGCGTTCCAAAACCTCGAGCGGTTGGGGGTCAAGGGTCTTGATTAGGGATCCGATATGATATAATTACTGCTGGTCAAGGGATGAGAACCCAGGACCCAGATTGCTAACCTGCTGAGCTGCCCCACCCCCCACAGTGATATCACTCCTAAGTCAGCACAAACACAGGACTCTCTGTGCCGCTGTTTTGGTGTCCGTCTTCACATCAGTAAGCCTGACGAGCACCTTGCTGCCTCAGACATCAGCTCTTCCTTCCTGTGATATGAAACTTCTCATCGCCGGTAACGTTTTCGTTTTGTCTTCATCTCCTGGCAACCTGGCCAGGCTGAGACTGGCAGCTACTCACATGGGATATTTCCAGCTAAACCTCTATCTGCTGGCACCTCAAAGTCAAATTCATTTTGGAAGGAAATGAAGAAACAAAAATGGGATTTCACTTTCTTAGAATCTGGGAGGATGTTTAAAAATATATTCTTTGTTTATGAAAAAAAAAACTTGAAGATACATAACTTGACACTTGACACTACAAAAACTATCAAGAAATATTAGATGCAAATTACAATTGAAAATATCACTGCTGGTGCTTCATTAAAATACCGCTAGAATTCCAACTATCCCTACTGTATAAGAGTTCATGTCTCCTTATGGCTGCATTACTGGTGCCAGTTTCCAGTTCCTATGTTAAGCTATGTCTGAGATGGAGAGGGAGAGCAGCCTAGACTTTATGATCCTTCTGGAATGATCTTTCTGGAGTGGTCCTTCTGGAATGATCTTTCTGGAGTGGTCCTTCTGGAATGATCTTTCTTGAGTGATCCTTCTGGAATGATCTTTCTGGAGTGACCCTCCTGGAATGCAGGGTTGGGGACATTCCGGAATGCATTCATCAAATCCAATCCAAATCAGCAATTGGAAATGGAATTGGGATTGGAAAAAAACTATGGGGTACCGAACTGGAATTGAATCTGGATTTCAGGGAGATTTAAATTCCAACTGTAGTTCCATTTCCTGACTTGGACTCAGATTGATGAATGTATTATGGAATGGCCCCAACCCTTCTGTAAGTAATCCTTTTGGAGTGACCTTTCTGGAGTGACCCTGGTGGAATTATCCTCCTGGAGTGATACTTCTAGAATGATCCCTCTGGTGTCACTCATCTGGAGTGATACTTCTAGAATGATCCCTCTGAAGTCACTCATCTGGAATGATCCTTCTGGAGTACCATTTCCGTAATGTTGAGATGACATCATGTAATACGACGGCTGCATTTTCCCATTAACCATTAGCCATTCATGTGAAAGTCATATTTCTCATTTCATACTGGTGCTCACAGAAGCCCAGTAAATGTGAATACTTCATTTTGAGCTGCAATACATCCTCTTACCAAAAACATTATTAGATTGATATACTGCAAAATGTCACAACAGTTGCAGTTTTGTTAGCAGAAGAATTGTCCTAATTCTTCAGCGTCGTACAGCCAATCGGAACGCAGCACCGTCAACGTGTGAGCGGACGGAGAGGTGGAAGTCAGAAATAGCTGGTGGTGGCAGAGGATGTTCATTAGCTGTGACAGTGCTGATGGCGTTCAGGCGGGGGTGGCGGAGGCCCTCCTACGGGGCCCGTGTCTATCAGTGGCCGGGCAGGGAGTCCCCCCCAGGGGTTCGAGAGTTGTGACTAAAAGGGGGCGGGAGGGAGCACAGCAGGATCGGGGCAGTGTGGTGACAGGTGTCATCTTGGTGACAGTGACCCACAGGAGGTCCTGTCACACGTGTGCCACCCAAAAAAAAAGAAACATTGCTCACTCTAATCTACCAGCCGCTAGTTAACTGACAGTAGAGACTAGTTAGAGTAAAGCCACAGAGCAGAAGAGCATACCAGCATTTCTGCATTACAAACCCACAGGGTGACACCGTCACGGGGCTTAGTAAGGGGGCGGAAGCAGCTGGCAGCTTATTAGTGCTGTTAGAAATGTAAGCACGTGGATTTTAATCAGCGATAAGGCCAAGCTGAACAACGAAAGCCCAGGATAAGAGGCCATTAACATGCAAACATGTAAACAATGCGGAAGCCAATGCCACAGGGACTGAGCGATTAAGTCAGCTCGCCCACGTCTACAGGCCGGAGGCGCTGCTGAATGTGCACTCTGCAGAAGCAGGGCTGGAACAGGAGTCACCCAGGGAAGGGGCTGTCATTGAGAGGAGGCCGAAAAGCACAGGGAGCTCCGCCCACAGCCCAGTCAAGGGAGTTCCGCCCGCAGCCCGGCCGAGAGAGCTCCACCCGGCCCAGGGAGCTCCGCCCGCAGCCCGGCTCAGGGAGCTCCACCAGAAGCCCCGCCCAGGGAGCTCCGCCCGGCCCAAGGATCCCTGCCCGCAGCCCGGCCCATAGAGCTCCGCCCGCAGCCCGACCGAGGGAGCTCTGCACACACTTATGCTATGCCACAGCTTATGAAGTTGCTATATTTAAAAAATTCAATGTCATAAAATGCCAAGATCCTCCTGTTCGGTTGTTGAGATGAAATATCATGAGATAAAGTGTGGGGAGGAAAAAAGGAAGTCATTTCACAGTTTGCAGCTCATGTTCTTTGATAGTTTGTTGTTTGGCCAGATTAAATGCTTTAAAAGGATTTTCTCTCTCCGCTGTCTCTAAACTAGGTGATATTTGTAGGCTAGTGTCACAATGGAATGTCCTCAGAAGGCTTTTCTGCTACCCTGGATGAGATGCCAGTCCATCACAGGACTCAGGGCAGGGGACACCCTGGACAGGATGCCAGTACATTACAGGGCACAAGGCAGGGTACACCTTGAATGGGATGCCACCTGCAGGACACGCACTCAACATGGGGCAAACATGCAAACTGCAGACACTAGCATACGTGAGCAGCCAGGAAATACTGAGATGCCAAATCAATCCAAGTTAAACTAGAAACTATCCGGTGAAATCAAAAACTGCAGGTTCTCTGGTTTCCCCAAACGGGAAAATCTTTATGCATGTTACTTTGTGATGTTTCAGGCATCCAGAAAAAAACAGCTGCTATGGTTGCCTCTGCTCAGTCATTTGGCTTGTAAAATATAATCAAATAACAGTGAGATTGAGCTTTGCTCTTAGGTGCCATGAGGTTATGGAGGACTGGAAGTGAGTGGGTTTAGCAGCATCAGAGCAAAAGTGCCCCAACTACAGAGGTGGGGGTTGAGGGGGTACGCCCGTGTCCCCGAAGACTCACGTACCTCCTCTCCGGTTGAGCTTGGCATAGCCTGCAGCATAGCCGCTGGCGAAGACCGATGAGGCGGAGAAGGCGTGGTGAGCGAGGGGCGTGGCCAGGATCTCGTCGCATTTCGCTGAAAACGGAAACGAGAGAACAAATTTATATGAGGACATGGAGGAGGGAACACAACAGTCAGGAGGGAGACACGTGCATGATGTGTAGATGTGTGAAACGAGAGCGCAAAGCCCTCACATGCAGGCCGACTGGCCGTTAGCCTGGGCAGGTACAGGCAGAGGCGGAGCGCTTCGGGGGCAAGGTACCATTAGCCATTAGCTTAGCAAAGCAACCCCCCACCCCCCAAAAGCTCAAAACGCAAGGTCACACTTCTCTGCTTTTGACGGAGTAACGGAGAGGCCGGCCAGAATTCAAAACAACCACTGAATGTGAGTATGACCGGCTCATCTGACACGGACCATCATGTGGATCGGCATTACCGACTGACACGAGCCATTATTGAAACACACTCAAATAACGAGAGAGACGCCTTAAGTAACGCACGTTATAACGAAACGCTGCACTCCAATTCAGCCTGGAAAGCGTGAACAAGGCCAGGCATTTACACAACTTGCTTATCAGATTATTTAATCCAAACCTAATTCTAAATTTGTTTTCAAGACAAGCATTACATTGTGCTTCTATTCGCTACAGGATTCGGCACGTGATCATAATTCTTTTCTATTCTATTGCAAATAATCTGACTAAATTAATGGGAGAGACACTGTGATTGAGGCCCCAGATTGGATTAAGTGAGTATGTACTGAGGCTTTTGCAGAGAACCCAAACTGCACCATTCTAATAAAAGGCCCTGCAGCCTGACATCAGGAGTTCTGCCTGTGAATCTCCTGCTCTGCGTGGGTTTCGCCTGTCACCTGCTCCCCAAGTGGCCGCCTCACACGCCTCCTCCAGTAGGTAGGCTGGAGCACCGTATTGGACGCCACTTCTGTTTGGAGAGATGGGCCACAGCACCTTATTGGACGCCACTCGTGTTTGGAGAGATGGGCCACAGCACCTTATTGGACGCCACTTCTGCTTGGAGAGATGGGCCACAGCACTGAACTCAACGCCATCCAACCAGTGTTAACTTTGACAGCAAATTTTTATTTAGTTTTAGTCATAGTCTTTTGACTAAAATGTAATGTAGTTTCAGTCATAATTTAGTCATCTAAATTATTTTAGTTTTAGTTGACTAAATATCATACGATTATAGTCGGCTAAAACTACAGTAGATTTAGTCGACTAAAATTAGAAGTGCAAAGTATAATGTTAAAATTTTCCCTTCGATTTCTGAAAGTCACCAAGATGAAATGAAACCAATGTTAAGGAATGGTGTTAAGGTCTGACTGTGCAGTACACAAATACACAGATTTCATTCTTATTTGAAACACAAACATGTGTTTATTTACCCAGAAAATGAGTACTGTAAAATCAGTGGTGCCATTAGTGCAAAAATAAAATCACTGCAGTGCATAGGCAATAATGCCACCAGGCCTGCTCTCTCTGAATATTAAAATGAAAATAAAATATTTGTAATATGTTCATTTGCTATTGTTCACTGCAAAATGTTTCACCTGAAATCCTCAAATATGTTCAAAGGAAAAGACCAATAATGGTATCAAGGATATATAACCATTATCAAGAAAAAAACCCAAACATTGAAAACATACTTCTCAATGGCTATCAGCAGCAGGAAGTGCAACCATTCTATTTTAGCATTTTCAACATCAAAATAATTACCCCAAGGCTACAATTCTATTAGTGTATAGAGCCAAAAATCAACTCATCTCTTTCAGGTGATTTCATGTTCGTTTAAGTTTCCTCTTTTTACAACTGTAAAAAGTAATGTTATTTCTTATATAAATCAACTCAGGTGAAACTAAAAAATGTACGTTTTCATGGCTGTTAAATCTCAAGCATCTGGCACGACACTCACGCACGAAATCTTACGGCAAATGTTTATTATTTGATTATACACCTATAATTAGCTACGTCAAAAATGTATATACATAGATAATACAAAAGCAAACTATTTACAAGGTAAAAAACACAAAAACATTTGTGTGCAGACATCTCGAATTGAAAATCTCACTCCAGCCAGCTGGCCGAAGTTGGCAGCCCGTTTTATTTGAAATAAAAAGTAAAATGCGTTGCAACGGCTGGTCATTCCGTTTGCGTTGTTACTCCGATAAATATAAAGCTAATATGACCTAGAAAACACATCATGTCACGCTTTATATCTTTTCGAAATAATAAGACCGTCCATATCGTACTGTAATAGCGATTGAAGCGGTAAGTTTGTATGTATTTAGGCCTATATTAAAACGAGACTTTAATTTTATTACCGGCACGTGTGGAATTATCGAAACCAATACTTAAATCCATGAACATTAAAATATATGACATAAAAACGATTGTATTAGGGTTTTATGGTTTAACTTTAAGTTAAGCACTTAATTTAAACATGCACAATTTTCATATTTTATTTTCTCTTATTTTGAGATGCAGCCCTACTTTTAAAATGTCCTTTTAAAACTGGCAAATGAGAAAGCATTATACAAATAGGCAGTCATACATATATGTTCAGCTCTATGTCACGTGACAATAAATATTGTCAAAAAGTTTTTGAAATGTGCTGAATTTGATTTGATTTGTGTCAGCTATTGATTACATGCAATGTTGATACAGCTAATAGGCTACTTAAATATATCACACTAAATAGTATAGGCTCTCATCTCTGGCAAACATTTTTGTCTCGTTTTTATTCGTTGACGAAAGTGTCAATACAGTTCGTCAAAGTCTTAGGTCTCGCGAAATCATTTTTTATTTAGTTATCGTCTCATTTTAGTCGGAAAATAAAGGTCGTTGACGATAACGATGACGGAAATTTTTCTTTAACAAAATTAACACTGCATCCAACTGCTTTTATGGTATAAGTAACCAGCGAGGAACCCAGTGATGCAATGGACATCAGCAAATTTTCTCTCTGACTACCCAAATATTTTTGTATCTTTGCAAACAGTTCATAAATGTCTACAAATTGGTTACAAATTAAATTTTATTTAAGCTTGTTACTCATTTGAAGAGTGTAGAAATGATTCATATACATGACATGCTGCTCTATATGGTGTTTCAATTTACTCCCACGGTTATCAGTGCAGTTAAGCAATCACAGGACGCCAGAGCAGAGGCTGATTACAGGGAGGCTGAGAACCTCCTCCCCCCACATCCCGGGTCTCCCCCTGCTCTGGCATCCTGTCAGCTGAAGGGGAGGCTGATTACAGGGAGGCTGAGAACCTCCTCCCCCCACATCCCGGGTCTCCCCCTGCTCTGATGTCCTGTTAACTGGAGGTGCGGCTAATTACAGGGAGGCTGAGAACCTCCTCCCCACACTCCCCAGGTCTCGCCCTGCTCCGGCCGATGTGGGTGCGTAATTTTGCGTCCCTTAGAGGTTAACGGCACGGCTGTGCTCCCCCAACTCTGCAACCCAGGGCAGCCTCTGGATACCTCACCATTAATGTATCATATTTGCTTCCATTGGAAAGTATTTCTTTTGTAAACAATACAGTAAGCAGTCTAACGAACTGTGATGTCATGTCTATTCCCCCCCCCCCTTAACACGCTGTGCTAAGTATAAGAACGAAATGTGTCTCCTTGGATTGTGGTTGTTACAAAGAAACAGCAAGAGATAGTAAGACAAGTAAGTCAGAGGAATTTAACTGAGGGGACACAAATTGTGTAGCAGCACATGTTAAATTAATGCATTAAGAAGTAACCAGTAACTAAGTGCTAGTTATGTACTGATGCCATGCTTGTTTATCATTAATCAATCAATTAATCATGACAGTTCATGTATTCCGTTCAGGAACTATATTAATAGTGTAACATAGTTCCTCAATGTGATACATGAACCATAATAATTGAATGATGAACTAACACTTAGTTAATGCTTAATTAATGCATTAAGTAAGTGTGTCATTTATTTGTGTGTCCTCAAGTGAAGTGTTACTTTATAAATAATAATATAACAAAACAGTAAATCCAAAACAGAAACAGACTGTGAGCTGGAATGTAACAGTTCTACCTGAGACGCAACGACGTGCTAAATGAGGTACTGTAGGCGGACAGAGCAGCCAGGAGGTATGCGGTGCGACAGTGACAGTAAAATTAGTCAGTAACACCCTACAGTACTTGACGGAGCACAAATAACATAGTATTATGCTATGACTTTGTATTAATTAACAACAAGTCATTGTTACATATTGATCTCAAATTAATTTGTCGTTAATGAATTGTGACATTTTTGTCTCGAGCAGTTAAAATATTTGTTATTATATCTAATTCCGTAAACCTTTGTGAACTACTGAAGGAAGAAGTGATGAGTAACACAAGTGAAATACTGATGTCATGTTTGTTCATAATTAATGAATCATGATGTATCTTTTATCTTAGGAAGCTACTATATTTGTTAATGATTCATAATTTGTAATTCAGTAGTAACTGAGTTATTAGTAAATGTTTGTGCTCCATCAAGTAAAGTGTTACCAGTTAGTCTGTGCATAGTGGCAAGTCTGTGTGTTGGGTGGGGAGGGGGGGGGGTGTTGTGAGGTTTGCGGGGGAGCAGAGTTTGTCAGTATCTCAGTATCAGAGGAGCGACGGTCCCTCAGCCTAGACGTTCTAACCCTGATGCCTGGTGATGGAAAGGGGCCCGGCAGAAATACCAGGGGGCGGGGAATTAATTTGAATGTCGCTGCTATAGAATGCCAGGACAGGAAGAGACAAAGTGACATACCCACTATGAGTCAGCCCTTAGGATTACAGGTACACTGTAGTCACATGATATACAAGGTACTTATCAGAAACAGCCTCAATAATTACAATGTAAAGACCACCCCCCCATCTGCGCATTGCATAATCGGTTCATTATTCATACTGTAACACCCATTGACCTAGTGCTGCTATATTTATCATGATTCATGCTGAACACCAAAACTATACATGGGAAATTTATTCTACTGTAATACAGCAAAGAATGGTGCTGTGACAATGCACATCTCGGCATTTACTGCCACCCCGCTTAACTGCGTCTGCTCCACGTGGTGTGACATCACAGGCATGCAGACACACCGTGCACGGAAATGCCAGAACAGGGGCAGAGAAGGATACTGATGTTGGGATAGTGCATAATCAAAACAAATAAACAAATATCTTACAGAATGTTACATGGAAACAAAACAAACAACCGATTATCTTACAGAAAGTTACATGGAAACAAAACAAACAAACTACTATCTTACAGAATATTACTTTATCCAACTGGTTTTTGTCCTTGGGAGCTCATTCAATATTTCACTGACAAAAGTACGTCCAAAGCCAGTTGCTACCAGTATCCAATGCTGTAGTCCTCAGAGTTTTTTTTAATTTATTTGTTTGTTTGTTTATCCAGCAAAGCTGCCGTCTTTGGGAACAGCGGCTGCATCCAGCGTGGACATCACTTATCAGACCAATCACACAGTCTGCATGCCAGGTACCCGGCACGAATAAAGCCAGCTCGAGTGAACGGGCACTCTCCGCTTTCTCCACGGTCACACATCAGCTTGTACTGAGAAGTGAAGTATAAAGGATCTTCAAGTAACAGATGCAGAGGTCCAGGTTGTATTGTGCCACATGTTGTGGAGGTGCTATGCGTGTGATGAATGGCCTTAACACTAAATAAAAGTGGAAAACAAAAAGAAACACCTTGAGTTAGGAATGTATGCCAGTGAAATGCAGCATTTACAGGCCATTGTCTGGTCTAAGAGTATCAGGCGGGGAATGATGACAACTGCTATTACACTTCTGCTCATTGTTAATGATCTTAGTTAATCACCAAAATAGAAGAGAAGCAGGTTATTTCAGGTGCAAATGTAATCGCGCCACAAAAACACCTAAGTGCTTCTTTCATGCTGGCCTCCACAAGATCTGTAGATTGCTTGGCCTTAAAAAAACCATACAATTAAGACTTGTCCATCAATCCATTTTCTGACACTGGTTGTCCTATTCAGGGTCGCGGAGGGTCTGGAGCCTACGGGCGCAAGGCGGGGAACATACCAGGACGGGGCGTCCTTCGCAGGGCACACTCACATGCACAGCTACGGGCAATCTGGCAACTTCAATTAACCTCAGCATGTTTTTGGACTGCGGGGGGAAACTGGAGAACCCTGAGGAAACCCCACCACAACATGGGGAGAACATGAAAACGGGACACACATGGAGGCATGGCAGAGACTCAAAATCTGGTCCCACGGAGTGAGGCGACAGTGCTAACCACTGCAGCACAGTGCCACCCCAGGTCCCATTGGAGTGAAGTGACAGTGCTAACCACCACAGTGCCACCCCAGGTCCCACTGGAGTGAAGTGACAGTGCTAACCCCTGCACCA
>JAABNX020000008.1:11700963-11711653 GCA_015163995.2 Mormyrus lacerda
CAAACATCCATCACTCTGGCAGTGAAATCACTCCAGCTCACCTGGCAGCAGTCGTGACGCACCCATCTGAGACCCACGAACCTCCGTGTGTCTAACCAAGCCTGACCGCTAGATTATCTACATATTTAGGCTCATTCTTGTTTTATTCCCACTCAACCGGGCAGAAAAAGGAACCCCACCCCCCATTTCGACCCCTGAGAAAAAGATTCATGATATGTTCCCATCACGGGGTATGATTTGTCCAGGCCACTGGAATCCCCCTTCAGATTTCCCATAATGGTCTTGCACAGAGACCATGTCAAGCATCTAAACACGCCAACGCAGGTTAAGAACAGCATGCAAAACCACTGTTTATTAAAAAAAACAGTTGATTTCCAGGACCGGACCCCGACCGGATGCCACCTCTCTGGCCCATGCCCTAAGTGGAGGTCGCCATCGACCATCCGCTGTGCTGTAAATCATGGTTTGCTTTCAGGGGCGAACGCCATGGCAGAAATGTAAAGAAAACGCAAATGAAAACAGCGAGCGCAAGACAGAACACGAGAATGGTGATGGTGAGAAGACACCGTCTCCCGTGGTGGGGATATGAAGGGGCTTCCCTAGCCGCAGACGCCCTCCAGTCACCGTGTGTCCGGGTTTTCGCATACGTACCGCCGCTCACGTGGGATTTATTACGGACGGGTTAATGGGTCACAGCAGGCTGAGTAAATCTCACAGCTCCGGCTGCGGGAAGTTTGCTTTGACCTGCTTTCTTTTTTTCCCTTTAAAAACAAAAGCTTTGCATATTTCCCTTCCATAGCCAAAGTCCATAAAAGCCCAATTTGGGGGGAGGGGGTTCCTGTGGTCCTAGAGGGCAGGTCCGCCATGTTACCATGCGGGGTAACGCTCTGTCCATCACGCATAGCGGACTCACGGGGTTCAGCTGGACTGCCGTGTGTCTTATTCAGCAGCCCTGTGACATTCGCATTAGACCCTGCCCCTGCCTGAGGGCTGGACTGACGCGTGTCTGATTGGCCAGCCCTGCAACATTCCCGTCAGGCCCCGCCCCCTGTCCCGGGGCTGGATTTAAAGGTTTGGTGGCCCTAGGAAACAGGAATGGAGCCCAGTTCAAATTCGTGTGTTTACCTGAGTGTGAAAAGAACACTGGGTAGCTTGAAATCCCAAGGCTGGAATAATCCATTACAACCGGGACGGGGGGCACCTTTGTCTATCCTGAAAACTCGTGCTAAAAATCCAATTAATATCCCATAATTTAAATCATCATATTTTAAATCCATAAATGTAATATTTGGAAATTGTGTCTTCATGGGGCCACAGGTTTTTGGGGCCCCTGCCGTGCCTTTAGTCACGACGACTTACCTTCTCGGCCACTTGGACATGCAGTTTCCCTGTGCAGAATCACACAATAAAAAGTTAATGGGGGAAACAAACAGGATCGGGGCAGATCACTCTGACCCCAAAAAGATGAAGATTTACAAAACACCTAATAAAATCAAACTTTTCTTTGAGAGTATTTCCTTTACATTCAACACCTGAAATGTCACCAGGATGCTTTAAAGGCACATTTGTATAACTTTGCTCACTGATATTTACTGGAGTGGAGAATATTTTGTGAAAATCAGCACTTCCAAAATGAAGGACTTAGGCTAGCTGACCTATGTGAGTATCAAGCGTATTCCTACAATGAATGGTGAAGTCAGGTGATTTAAACCTTAGCATGTCCACAGTGAAATCATGTACAGCCCAACACAAGATTCACATCACGTGGAAATGCTTTCTTGACAAACCAATCACATGTGAGCCAATTTGCATTTTGAAAACTCACGTAATAGCAGAACTACCTGTACATGTAAGTTAATGCGCACACATGCATGTGTATGCGTTCAAAAGAGCGAATGTGAATGCACATGCAACCCACGCATTTACACGCAAAAGCGCAGAGATGAACACGCGCATCCGTAGGACGCACAGGTACATGAACAGACACATGCGCACAAGCGCACACATGGACACACAAATGCATGCAAACCAACAGACAGACACACACACGCGCAGCGTGGGCCGGCTGCGATAAGGGATGTTTCTGGAACCATCTCTGTAAGCCTCTCCCCTTATTGAGAGGCACCGACAGTGCGGAATGAAAGAGATCAGTGAGGCAGGGGTTTGATTGATAAAGTTCCTATCTGGCTATTTGTGATCTGGCTGTGGGGGGAAGCGGCTTTCGCCAGACAGAAAAGCAATTAATCTGTAAACGAGCTCTGGAACAGCAGGGCTGAGCATCGGAGGATCCAACACTCAGAGCTCTGGAGAAAAGATAAGGCAGCAGTCGGCTATTTATTGTACATTTTAATTAAGTGCTTGTTAGCGGCAGTTATCTTAACAGTCACAAAATTAGTGTTGTAATGCATTTTGTTTGAGGAAAAATGGAGGAGGCTGAAGGAGGCCAGCAAAGCGGTCGCAGATTGCTTTCATTTTAAATCACAGAGTAAATTCAGAAGAGGCGGATGTCACAATGATCTAAGCTTAGCGGCTAATGGTTATTTAATATGGCCATCAGCGTTCCCAGGTCCCCAGCATACGGCACTTACACAATACCCTCCAAACCCTCTTTAACACTTATTTGAGATGACAGGAAAAATGAAACCGTTTGTGCTTCCAATGGAAAAGCAATCACTGCTACATTATATTCCGCCTGCCCTATCACGGTAATGCATAGTAAAAATGTCACCAAATGTATTTAAATACCTGATGGAGTGTTGCCGTTTGATTCCTGTTACCCGGCTGATTAATAAAAATCTTCAATTTGTATGTAAATGCACTCGGTTTTCATATCATCCGCATACCTGCACCTGGAGAAAAATTATAAACTGAAGTTTAATGCGGCAATTATGAGAGTTTATGGTGATTCTTAAGGATCCAGGCTGCCTTGCTGACCGGGATGATGAGATATTTTCACGGGGAATATTATGTGGGGCCCGGAGAAGGCGGCTTGGGATGGCCCCTCCAACAGAAACATGGGAGGGGTTAGAGCTGGGGGGGGGTAGATCTGCATTCCTCCTTCCAAACACTTTCTTTTCTTTGCTGTTCTTTTGGCTCCCTCCATCACGTCTAGCCGCTTCGAGGTATTGTGTTCTGTGATGGCACAATGAGAGAACAGACAGGAAATGACATCACACAGTCTGCCTCTGATGTCACCAGAAATGACCTCATACAGTCTGTCTCTGATGTCATATCTTCGTATTTATGTATTTATATTTTTTCCTTCAGTCATTTTGGGTTTTCTTCCTTTTTTCTTCAGAACCCACATTTCTAGTGCTACGTCTGCCCTGCTTGCTATAAGACAAGAGTGCAAACGAGACGAGAGTGCAGAGAAGATTACCTACCATGAAAGGGCTGCTCCATTAACCGGGTGTGTCTAGACCACTGCCCGAGGAGCTAATCCTTAATAACAGACCAACGACATCCCCCACCACCCCCCAAACCCCAGTGCCCCCAACCTCTTTTTCCGCTCCATCGTTGACTCACCTTGAACGCTGTGACCTGTTTGGATCAGCAGCAGTCAGGGTGCCCTCACAGCTGAGCCCCCATCAATCTCCCACCCCCGTTTTCCACGGAGACAGGGATGCTTAGGACACTGGTGGTCCCATCTACTCTGTCGCAACATGGTGGCAAGGCAGCTGTGATTTCGCATGATTTGCGATCGTATTTCGCCATTCCTCATGGCTCGTGTACTTGAAGTCTCTCACACTGCGTTTGTCCAATACTCATGGCTTATGTACCTGAAGTCTCTGAGTACTCAGGTCATGTAAAACCCCACTCTGCAAGGCCGAGGTCACAGCCAGCGAGTGGAGGCTGCGCGGCGCCTACTTGGGTCAGCAGAGTTCAACACATCTGAGCTCACAAATCCATCCTGCTGCTGTCAGGTTACGTAATATTAGACAGCTTCCCACTGCTCTGAGATAAGGACAACATTGACGTTTGAGGGCAGCAGTCTCATCCATTTATCTGACACACGCAGATCATCTAGCAGGACCAAACGAAACCCTTTATGTGAGATAGAAAGACATACGAGTTTCAGTGTTCTGAACCTTTGCAATTTGCTAAATTCAGACCAGCTGTCTGTCAACCAATTAACAGTCTCCAAGTGTTGCTTTTAATTTAAAAAAAATATCTTGATTGCAATGCAGTTTGGAGATCTGTGTAGTCATGAGATGCATCGTTGGTCTGTTGTAGTTTCTGTATGTTCTGCCAGCTCAGATTCTTTTTAATTAATTTTTGGAAAGGTCATTAGCTGTACTAGGGCAGAAATTTGAGTAGTAATGGATTCTTTATGCGTTAAGCTTGTTATGAGTGGTAAGTACGGTGGTTAAGGAACTAGACTTACACTCAGGGGAACTTTGCTTTCTGGTTCTTGAACCTGTATAATAGAGCATTGGACGTATTGAGACTACCTCAATGGGGATTTCTGCCAACCACTCTGTTTGTGTTGGACAATTCTAGACTGATCTCAGAATAGCTTCTCAAAATCTGATTCAACCGAACAGTGAAAATCAACCAGACAGTACAACAACGATATCAAAGGGGGTGACAACGCTTTTCCAGCTGACTCTTTTTCTCAAAGGTCAGGATGATGTACTTAGGTTCACACTAAGCAGCCCTCTGCTAAAGAGAATTAAAATCTCATATGCAGCCCTGTGGTACCTTCTGTTTTCCCCCTTTCTTTAGGCAAAATATGTACCGTTCTGGATTTTTATGATACTTTTTATGGAGCTGGGTTGCGTGAGAAAATTGATGTCCTGGGAAGTATCAAAGCACGCAGCGCAAAGAGAGTCACTCCATCATTTCTTTTGCCCTGCAAACACAGACCAGCAAGCAGCTTTCATACTTACGGTTCTGTTTATGTGCCCAGATCGTTTTACTGGAGAGAGCGGGCCCGTAAGCAGAACACTGAGGGGCCTTGGGAGGGACTCGAACCTGCAGCCTTTCCAGCTTCTCCCTAAATCGCTACTCCCCCAGGCTGCCAATTGTAGTTCCAACACACCCCCCACGCCAAATTGTTTTCTGTCTTCCACTAAACTATCCATCACTCCATCCATCCATCCATCCATTTTATGTAACCACTTGTCCAGAGCCTATCCTGGAGACTTTGGACACAAGGTATGGACCAAGCCTGACACGGCACCTACCCATCACAGACTACTAGACTAATAATTTATATAGCGTGGAAAAAATAATGAGACAGCAGACAGCAATGGAGGCCATAACTGACCTCAAAAGGTGCTTAAGTGCGGAGAACACATCCAAGCTGGGGTGTGGCCACCTGAACAGATCCCAATCCCCCCCTCCCCAATCAAAATCCCCTGGTTGACAACTTTTTTACTATTGGTGCCTACTAACATACTCATATACATGGCAATAAAACGGGGCAGAGGGGGCATGAGGTAACGGTAAAAGTTGTCTCTGGGTGGGGGGTCCAGCTAACCCCCCAAATAATCATGTTTCCCCCTATAAGGGTGAAGCCCTCAACCACCGCCATGTTCAATCCAAAATCATGCCCTTGCCCAAATACCCACCCCAGGATACCATCTTGGCAGCACCACCGAACCTGAGGCAGCTGCAGCTGCGTGTGGCTCCGGAATGTGGTCCTCACAACATCATGGTGCAGATTTCGGTTCTGGTCCGGATCTCAGCGGGTAACCTTGACCACAACACGGCGGCACAATAAGGCATTCGAGATGTGGACAGCACGGGTGAACTCTGCGGATGCGGCACGTAAGAATCAGACATAAAGCGGCTCTGCATGCCGAAATGCGGCGTCCACAGACTGTATCTTTCGATTCCTGCACGTGATAGCAGTCGCAATCCATGCATTGAGCCGCCGATAATGGTAATCTCTCGTGATTATCTGCGATGGGGCATATGCAGGCCACGCTGGTCTGAAAGCGTGCTCCTGATGGAACAGCACAACTTCATAACCCTTTTTCCCCTCTTTTTTCTTAAAAAAAAAAAAGCGTTTCACCCCCATTTATGCAAATCCGACAATCTAATGGCTTTAGACAGAAACCATTCAGATCCTGTTTACCTTCTACCCATTCTGAAAATAACTCCGCATTGTATAAAAATTGAATTTTACAGATCACAACGGCAAGGCAATGCATCCACTGAAGTGTACATTTCCTGAGAAACGTATCGTGATCTTTAATAATGTGCAGTATACAGCTTCACCCAAGCGCTCCGTTTAAATAAAACACCATATTAATATTAATACTTGTGGACTGTGGAGTAGTGAACTCTGAGGAGTGCAGCAGAAAAACCCATTAATTCCTATCGAGGGGAAAGCCCAAATTAATTCCTATTCATATTCTAATGGATTTATGCTAATGGGGGTTTGGGGGGGGGTGAGGGGGTTCTCTGAGAAGGGTTAAAGTGGAGTGCTGTACCACTTGGAGGTCCTCTCAAGTGTCAGGGGGATGTGTGCTATCATCCAGAACTGGCTAAACCCCCACCGACCCGCACGTCTGGCACCCGCACCCCTACCCTGTTTCCAGCGTGGACGCAAGCACGCTCCTCAACACAGCCTCAAGACACATGCCGATCTTATGCTTGAGGAAGGTGGCGTCTCGCATGCCAACACGACTGACCAGCCCTCTGCACAAGGTGTGATGGCAGCCCTGGCTATTTTAGCACATGCCTGTATGCATATCAGGTGTGACCACACATTTTTCCCAGAATGCACCTCACTAAAGCCGATCCCCTGATACAATCTGACCTTGACTCCCTTTGGCAAAGCTGGTCTAAGACACAGTCAATGCTGAGGTTTGAAACTTCTTGCCACGTTAGAGGAGATGGTGTCCTTGGCCCTTGATGCCAGGTTATGCCTGGTGTGGAGGATTCAGGAGGTGACAGGCAATCCTCACCCATCATCGCTGGGCCCAGGGAATCAGCTTCATTCATTCTCCTTTGGAGGGCTTGTTTAACTCTCTGAGAGCTGGGGGGTGTCAAATAAATTGAGAGGCTGGTGGGGAGGGGGGAGGGGCGGCTTTGTTGCTGTGCCACGGCTATAATCATGACACATTTACAGGCCGACAAACTGATCGTCCCCTCCGATGGCAGCCAATCAGTTAATGTCTGTATCATGTGACCTGCGGGGTAATTGTCATTAATTACGCTCATTCTGGTGGAGGGCGTGAGCAATCCAAGCGCAGGTGTTTGGGACAGCCTTGATTATCCTGGCTGGAGATTGGAAAGAGACAAATCTCTCTATCAGGGACTGTACAAACACGGGCTCTGGGCCATTCGTTCTAGTTTTCTCGCGCACTGAATCATTATCCCCCTCCGAAGTGGCTACGCTTCTCCTCTCCTTTTTTCCACATGTTTCATTATCTGTTTATTTTTTGCCTCAGGGGGAGCTGGGAACAATAGGAATATTTCCACGCGGACTGAAACCGTTTCATCGACTTCTTTTTTTTAATCGCCGTTTGCGGCATTCGCCTACTGATCCTGGGCCCCATCTCTGGCCGACCATCAGTCGTCGTCGATGGGGTATCTGCGGCAGCATTTTCTGATCAATCTGGTTAAAGATCGGCCTGGCAGGAACCCGATGAAGCCCGGGTGTGTCGCTTGCGGTCAATACCGCGAGTGGTGCGGGGACGGCTCGATGACAAGGCCCTATCCCTGTGCCTCCACTGGTATTCACACCCCCCGACTCCAACTTGATGGAACAACACCCCACCCTGAATATCCTGAAGGACATGAGGCCGACATGCCTCCTCATCCTCACCTTCCGATGAAGACGTAAATCAACAAAGCCTGTTTTCTGAGCTTTAGCCTGTCACCTGCCAGGCAGAGCATGTATAGAAGCATAAGGGACCTGTTGAACACCTCCAGTGCGTCATAACTGCGCACTCACACTCACGTCAGGCATATACTACATGTCTGTGATGCAGTTTCCCCCATAGATGCTAATTCTACCCACGTTTCTCTTGCACTCACACGCTTCCACACACACACACACACACACACACACGATTGTGCCAACGGACACGGAAGTAATCACCAGGCAGCTCCGATGTTCTGAGCTCTACATACCAGATTTCACAGCTCCAAATTGTGGGTGTTTGAATTTTGATGCTCCTTACAGAAGGGATGAAGGGGCGTTACCTATCGCCACCCTCCCCCCCTCCCCCACACCCATACACATGTCAAACCTAAAACCTCGGTCTGTTTCACGAATCTAGCAGGATACCCGGAAATGATGGCGGCCCGATCTGGGTGGGTCGGCACGCCAGCGGACGTAACCCGCACCCGAGGGGTGTTGGGGAATCAAGAACAGACTGTGGGTAACATGCGAGAAAGCAATTCCGAGGCACACATTTGCAGCATTTCGGCACACATTTGACCCAGGATGGGGCCTTTGAGGGCCAGACAGGGGGGAAACAGCCAGAACAGACCAAGATGGACAGTATTAAAAATCCCCCGCAACACACACATGCACGCAAAACGCCGAAAAAACACCCCCATGGACTTGATATCCCACAATGCCTCAGAGTGGCCACACAAGCCACCATGATCCTCCAGAGGCGGGCAGGAGAAAAACTTCCAGGAGAGAAACGTCAGAGACAGACCCACAAGCAAAATAATATCCACTGTAAAGTCTGTGCCCACATCTGGGAGATCCGAGAGAGCTGTGTTTATAGGTGGTGGGAGGGCAATATATACAGAAACCTCCTGCCGTGCGAAATCCTTTGGCCTGTTCCCCGGCCCGCGCCCTAAACAGACACAAGAGACTCCAGGCTGCCAGTTCCAGTCTGTCCCGTTAGCGTATCCCCTTCGCCACGGGTTGCCATACGCACGGCCTGCTTTCATTCTCCTCTCATTTTTTTTCTCCCTACATCTAAAATTTATTTGCACGGGGAGAAGCCGTGCTATCCCGGGTGTAAGCTATTTATGGTTTAATAAGACTTACATAAGTCTTGCAGGTGTGTTTACTGCCCGCATCCCCACTCATTCGCTGGATTTATGACAGACTCTCGTATTGTGTGCTGATTTAACACCCCCACCCCCCCCCACACACCCAGCCATATATATCTGTAATACTGACCGCGGCTCTGAAATAGCAGAGTGGCTGGGGGAGTAACAAGGGACAGTGCCGCGGGCCAGAGTAAGCCATCGATGACCTCTGACCTTTCACATCCAACACAGACCACAACGCAGACAAATATACATACAATTATGAGGAGATGTGGTGTCACAACAGAAGGGATGTGGCTGAGACACAGGACACGGGGACCAGGAGCCGGCCGCCCGGGCGATGGCAGGATCCAGCTTAGGGCCCATCACCATGGGTGGGCACGCGTCTGCTCTGTGATGTATTGTCCTGTGCCAGGAGCTGGCAGGTGAATACGGAGTTGCGGCAACTGTTTTTAACCGAGCCGCAAGGACGTGTCACCTCCATCATCTCGAGTTGTTGTCAAAAATGCATGATGGCTCGGTGTCAGGTGTGGGGGGGGCTTTCGAGGAGGGCGCGGGGGTTTAGCGATTCCAGCTGCGGCCGGACACCCGGCTATCTCGTCCGCATTGCCGCCCCCGCAGCGAGGCCTGCTGGGAATTGACCGTTTTCATGCAACAATGCAAAGCGACTCATTAGCATCCGCTAAATATGCATGAGGGGGGGCCTTGAATGAGGCCTGCCACTTGTCACCTGCAGGACGGCCTTATGCCATCCAATAAAGTGGCGTATCCATCTTCCTGCAGATAGGCCACATAAAGACCGGGAACGCCGGAAGAAAGAGGGGAATTCTGAAATGTGAAGGGAGGAGGATTGGGGGGGGGGGTAAATCATTCATGGTGAGTGACGTTTTTCAAATCCACGCATCTTATCCGAGGTGCAATATTCTTATCCGACTGTCATTGCGGGAGACATGAGACACTGGGTGTCTGAATGTAAGCAGGCCGGGGGGGAGTTGGGGAGCGCGACGGCTGGTTACTTAGCAAAGGATGCCACTCAAAGCTCTGAAGTTTTCCTCCATTTTTAAAGATGGTAGCGCCAGGGGATTCCGGCCGGGAAAACAAATACTCCCCCCCCCCGCCCCTGACCTACGTTCTGAGGTGTCATTCTGCTTCAGTTAACAAACTAATAAAAAACTAGGGAGACCGTCTTTAAACATTAATCATCCCTCATACTCAGATTACAGGCAGCATAATAAATCGCAGACAAGTGTTAACCTTATAACGGTTCCAAGACTGAAGACGGGTAAGCTAAAGCATCCAATCAGAGGTCTGATACTGACATGGAATTGGGTGCAAAACGTCATAGCCCACAATAATAACAGCATCAGGCATTAAACGGTAGAGAATTATCACTGGTGTCTCAAATTAAAAACAAAACAAAAAAATAGAAAACCAATTTCATTTTCGTAATGAAGTTCGGGCCCTCAAAGACATCGGTTTTACCATTAGCCGCAAATCGGGAATTCACTTAAGTAAAATTGACTGGATAACAAGAAAGGGAATTTCTCCGTATCAGGAACATCGTGCGGCCCTATCGCTTTAAACTCTTGTCAAAAAAAGCTTTGATGTGCCCAGCTACTAATGTGGAGAAAAAAAAACGGAGGAAAAAAAATCTCAGCTCAATTTAAGTCTCATCCAAAGAGCTTACAACTGTAATTAAATCATTAAATTCTTGTCTACG
>JAABNX020000008.1:11713380-11726189 GCA_015163995.2 Mormyrus lacerda
CTTCACAGTGCCCTCTCCCCCCCCCCACCCAATACACACACACACACACACACACACACCGTGCTGAGCCTAACCCCCCCACCAAACTCAGGACTGCCGGCTAGTATGAGGCTGCCTCCTGATTTTTCTACCTCCGCCCCCCCATAGTAACCAACATGTACTCATCGATAAAAATGGAACTTTACTCAGTGTTTTTTTTTTTTCTTTTAGATTTTAGAAAATTTAATGCATATCATGATGGCTCGCCTGAGGGAAAAAGGGTTTTCGGAAAAGGGAATTTATTTTGCCTAAAATAAATACGTTTTCGCACTGTCTGCAAAAACACTGTAAAAACAAAGCGATGCAGTGCTCCTGCTGCACTGCTGAAGGCACATTCCCAGACCTTTACCTGGGGTCAGGATTGTCCTTTTCATTGTCACCGACATCCTAAATCCTGAGTGCGATTCTTCACTGGCTCTAATAGGATTACCAGTGTCAATATCTACTTTGAGCATTTCCGAGACGATCTGCAACACAATACGACCATCACCACACCCAAACACTCATCAAGTGGGCTGCACTTGTTCACCCGTGTTGCGCTGATGTCATCATTCCATCTTGCTCGTTAACCGATGGAGAACAAAACCCACACACTATTTTAGCTTCTCTGGACAGAAAAACACAGAACTTTCTGGAAAGTGCTGGAAGTTACCCAAAAGCCAAGACACAGAGAAAAGTTTTTTCTCAATTTTTTTTTTTTTTTTTTAAACCAGCAATTTTAGCTTATTATTTTCAAAGATGTAGCTGCTCTTAACAAACTCTTTCAAGAGGCCCGGCCACCATTTTGCTAACTGCACATCTGTGGCCTCAAAACAAGGCAGATCGATGCAGGATCGATGGCGGAGGTGAATTAATCACGGGGGTTTTCTTCTCAAAATATTTCATTAAATGTGCTGGCAAATAACTGCCAGGATTTATAGTTCGAAGCGGAGGGTATTACCGATTTCCCCCTTCCGTGTAGCGCGGGGAACTGCCGCCATTCAGGCGTGGGGATTAAAGAGACCCCCAACTACCCAGTCTATCATAATTTGCACGTATACATGATTATATACTCCCAGACTTGCTGTCCAGTTCACTGCAGATTGGAGGTTTACTTCATCCACGGTCGGAGAAGCCCCATGGGAAGTATCGGCTTTTTCCCAGTCCCTTGATCACTCACATTCTGTTATCATAAACTTAGATATTTCACTAAGGGTTAGTTGCACTATATACACAAGGGTAAAAACAGCAGGACTCATGCTAGGATTTAGACCAACAACCTTCAGGTATACATCTTCAGAAACAAAGCCATTTGGCATTCAGTGCGAGCCGGAAAGCCTCCACATTTCTGATACATCTCCCCCACGGATCAGTGCGCGCTCCCCAGTAGGTGGGTATGTGTTCAACACCCCAGAAGCCTGTCGGAGCAGCACTGGAGCAGAAGCACACATACTACCCGCAGCACTTATTGTGATTTATTGCAAGGCTGCTGTGACATCTCTTGTTCGGATAAGGTGCCCTCCGACCACAGAATTAATGACCACATATTTATTGATTATTTCTATAATTTGTGCGCAACAGAGGGGAAAAGATCCACTTAAAGGTGCTAGACTGGGATAAGGAGGGTTAGGGTGCGATGAGGAGTACGTCTGAAACATCTTGGGACGCAGTGAACGGCTGGGCGAGCTGATGGAGCTGAACGTGCCGCCATGATCCAACCATGATCGGTTGTGACCAGAGCAGCTGAGTGACCGTCTGGTCATGTCCAGCCTTATGCTTGCATTACACCCCCCCCTTCACAAGTTTGCGCCACCGCTCGTCTATGAACTATTACGGTGCACTGCAAACAAGAGCGGACCTTCCCAGTGAAAGTGGTGTAACTGGTCAGTTTATTCTGGTTTCCGTTTTGTCTTATGGGCCTTTACGTAACAGTCTGTGTACTAGTGATCAGGAAAATATCACCTCAGTGCAATATATGACGACTAGAATTCTTTGTAATTTACTTATAGCGATTGTAATGCAAATATTTCCAGAGGAATAATTACCTTTCATTTTTCTATTCACATCTGTCTATATTTATATGCATCAAATACAAAGCATATACAGACGCTCCTCTACTTACAAACTTTCAAGTTACAAACCTTCAGACATACGAACAAAGAGGACCGCATGTCCATATATACCATTGTGTTCATTGGGCTCCCGTTTCCTGTCCGCAACATCATTTTTTTTCTGACCGCTACTTCTGCCGCAGCAGCGTAGTGTGCGTACTCCCAGCATCCTAGTTCTTTGTACTTGCGCATACCGCTAAAATGATGTAAAACAGCGACTTACGAACATTTCAATTTGCGAACGGCCATTCGGAACATATCTCGTTCGTAAGTAGAGTTTGTGGTGAAAATATATTTCTCCCAGGGTATGTTGGCAAGCCCTTTCCTACCACGACTGGGACAATGTCATTTTCCCAGAGATGCCGGAGTAGAAGGGATGGTTTTAAAGACTCGCCTGACTTCAGGCCATCAGGAGATTGAGCTGCTCACTGTGATGATGTCACACACGCTTGACCAATAAAGTCAGTGTAAATACGTGAACCTGTCAGTGGATGAACCACGGCTACTAGGATAAAACCATTTTGAGAACATCACTGTCCCTGCTGGACAAAGAGGCCGTGGCAGGCAAAGGGCCCCTAACCTCTCCAAAAAACATTACTCATGGCAAAAAAGAAAAAATGAAAATACTATTACCATCATTTAAAGCTACCAGGCCAATTGCTTATTGCGTTCCATCCTTCATTAAATCGTTATTCCTGGAGTAAGACACCGTGACCCTGCAAGTCATAAACAATAAAAAATTGCAGTGGGATTATGTGCTAAATTCAGTGAACATTCGTAATGTTTCTATCTATCTATCTATCTATCTATCTATCTATCTATCTATCTATCAAAGCATTTAGATGCGTTAAAGGTGGGGGATCAGGGGTCAAGTAAACTAACCTTAAGATCAACCTGTGCTTGTGAGGATTCAATATCAGTGTTACACTCGCCCCCACCATGTGCAGAGATTCATCTGGACAGAAGCTGACCATAAGGAGTCGCTGTCATATACCTCCCAGGGTCATACTTTTTCCGAAGTATGGGTGACATAATAAAGAAGATGCCCTGTTCCTCTTTTCGGGCTGTCAGCGGTCCTGGGACACAGTATGAGCAGAAAATGGGCTGAATTTCAGCCAATCCGCTGTGTGATTGTCCTTATCTCTGACAGTCGTAACGTTAGCTGATGCCAGCTGTGCGTGGCTCAGTACAAAAAACGTGTCCTAAAACACTCTGAGAAATACAGGAAAAAATAACATCTTGATTACTTTTCTTTTGAAATTTTAGAAGCGGCCCTGTTTAAAATCAGCATTCACCACATGCTGGATTATTTAGCTTTTATGGTGCATTTGGACTTGCATGATGCAAGGGCTGTTTGTACTCATCGTAATCCAATAGATTACTTTGATTAGCAAAATCTGCCTCATACAGTGAGGCAGTATATACTTAAATCCATTTACTTTGAACACTAAATGTCCTATTTTAAATGTGCTTAACATACAATATATTAACATATATGGTAATGTATGTGTGCAATGCGCCATACAAAATATTTGCCATGTTCTAGAACTGCCAAATAAATTACAATAAATTGGTGATGTGGATGTGGATGTTCATTTGAAATTATTTTCGGGTGACTGTGGTCTGCAAACTGTCCTTTTCATTTAACTACATTTTATCATTTAATTTACTGCTCTTCAATAATAGAGAAAATAGAGTTAGGAATCCGGACATCCAACAAACAGTCTGTTTAATAATCAGATAGAGCCAGTACACATAAAGGCACAGACAGTGGGATAGTGGTTTTAGCACGGTGAAAAAGAACGGTTTGGTTATCAACGCCCTTTGGCGATATTAAACAAGCAAAGTCCCAGAATTATATTCCGCTTTTAAACGTCTCACGGATCAGCGCTACAGTCTATACTGTCCCTGAAGACTAATATCTTTCCCCGAGGTTGTATATAAACTGTGGCTGGATCGTTTTCAGGATAAATACTCAACGAACCAGTCAATTATCCACTCCGGTTTGTTTTCATTTCGCCTGCCATAATTTGTTTGAGACAGGCCAATATACAACGAAAAGTTAAGCAGCCCTCTTACAAATATTGTTTTACCCCCTCCCCCAACTGAATTAGCTTTGTCACTTACGGCTGGCAGCGTTGAGCTGTCTTGCATTTTAATTTGGCCCCGAAGTTACTTATTTCATTATTGATCAACCATGATGCCGAATCAATGCTCATCTTGTTACCTGGGCCATTCCTGTGTAATACAGTGATAGCGCGGCTCCGAGTGACTCATTCCCATTTTAAAGAGACTTTACCATTAAATCGATGCCTGTTTGTTACTGATACGACGTGAAGGGAGGTTCATTTCGGTTCTAGTAGCAAAGTTACTAATGCGATGTCATCTGTCTGTGCGCAACAAGTCGTTTTGGCCGAGCAACACAGTAAATATGTGATACTTAACTTTAAAAGATAAAATAGACTCTTAATACAATGTAAATGACAGAGCATATAAATATGCATAACGCACTGACTTAAAGGAAACACCAGTTGATATATAGGCCTAGGCCTATATATACTGTATACAGTATATATTACCGATAGCTTATCATTTATTTCATATACGATCTCAATATGCACCATCATAAATGTAATCTTTCCGCAAATGCATTCGTTACGGGCATGTTGCACTAACGATACAGGCAGATCTGGCTGAGTAACGGGATGCCGGTTTTGTTTGCCCTGATTAATTAATGTGTCCCACTGGCGATTATCTGACCCGGAGACCAGACGCGGAAGAATACAGCGTCCGGCCCCCTTGTTTTCAAACAGGATTACAGATTGCAGTGAGTACGGATGTGAGTAAATAACGATGCGGGACCAGGACGCGGGCCGCTAATAAAACACCTCGGACACCCACCCCTCCGGACAGCATAATATTTACCAATGCGGTGTACAGAGAATGCTGCCAGAAAGCCATTTGACACCGGGCGCCCTGACCTTCCCAATCAATTACTGGCCGCGCCTCCAGGCGCTTCTACAATTTAACCACAAATTCCCCCTTTATAGGCTCGTTTCTAAAGCCCAGCCTTCTCTTTTACACCTCTGCAGAGCCACGCGGGGTAAAACTCCCCGAAGAAATCTGCACTAACTTGTACCTTAACAGCATGGCTGTAGGACTCCGGCACGCAGTTTTATCGCTCCTTTTGTTGGTTGTGAACTAAATGACACAAGAAGCATAGGTGTTTAAAACTACCCAGGATTCTAAATATATACCACAAGGCATGTATTTTGATAGAAAAATGTAGTTAGATGAAACATCGGGCCATACATGTATTAAAAATCCAAGAAAAGACACAAACAAAAGAGTCTTATTGTAGAATCCCTTTAACAGCGACACTTTTTAATTAATCGACCTGAATTTCGGTTTAGACCCAACATTACAGCGTACAGTTTTTTTTTGTCTCCTGACAATAATGTCAAATCATCCTACCGCCATACATTACGGATTTCTGGACGTGTTTGGAAATAGACTTACCACAGGATGAAATGATTTACTTTCGACAAGTGAACTGAGAGACAATAGTAACTATAGTTGCAATGTTAAATATGGCGGCGCAGTTGTGCCTCATAACACAATTATTTTCTGTATGTTTCCCATAGCGGTGGACACAAAGGAAACGTGCGAAAAGCCTTTCTTCCTCATTCATGCAAAAACAGCTTATCTATTTAATATGCACGGTTGGGTGGTATAATGTAATTAAAATTATTTTATTCCAATTGTCCCAACGGTAAAATGAAACATTAAAATCTATTTTGAAAGTAGATAGCGTTCTTAGTTTGCTTATGGCTCCAAGTACAATTAATTTCGAAGTTATTTAATTTACTGGATTAGCCCCAGTCGTTCTGCGAGAACTGTGACTCATCACCCTTTTCACTTTTAATAGGAATCGAATTGGACAGAAGCACATTCTATATACATAGAAATGAAATGGTTTTAAAACTGGACAGCGAGATGTTTTTTCCTCCAAAACAACCAAATAGCTAAATAATAAAAAAGCAATATTTAGTTTTATTTCACACATATGTAAGTAGCCTTGTTGACACAAGAGCCTTTGTACGCTGTGCTTAATATTTCCATAAAAAAGAACAATTAAAGAAAGTGCAAGTGTTCGACTCCCCATAATGACACATTGAAAAAGAAAGAGCAATAAACCATTTAAGTCCGATAATCTTTACAACAGTTAACTGATTTGTGCTAATGAAACTTTAGATGCAAAATTTAAAGTATGCCTATAGTTAAAACAAATGACACTAACTGGGCGTTATTTGACGTCTCACTCATGGAATCCCCAAACAAACCTGTGTTTGTCGAAGCAGTTAGGAAAATTAGATTTTGGTTATTTTTTTCCCTCTCTCCTTTGCATTCTTAAGGTTCCCCCCTTCAAGTCCGAAACATCAAGGGTCATTGTTTTCTTTTGAAATTCGTTGTCACCGCAATTAACAGATTTTGATCAGAGGACTCCTTTAAAATCGATTCCATGTGTGATAAGGAATGTGTAACTTGTTTTCTGTCGCCTTGAAATTATGGAAAAGTTCCAAACCTGTAATTTGAAGAGCCGCCCCCCCCCCACGCCTGAAGCCTTTGATCCTGCCGTTGCTTGAGCTTCAGTTCATCATTTGCTATGTGTCACTGGCGTCTTGTGTATTGAGTATGGATCAGCCATTCAGCGGCCCCTCTCCATTTGTGTATTTGACTGTTAATTTGAGGGTATGACTTTATACTCTAGAATTACTAGTAGTAAAGCACACAAATTGACGAAGTTAATCTTGATCCATTGTTATAAAATCACCGACAATTACAGCAGTCATGGATAATTCTGCTTATAAAAATCGTAGGATCTATATAATAGATATATAATTTCGCTGTACGCATTTCAGTTGTTGCTCGCATCTTACACAATTAAAGATACTTTACACATACTTTATATACTTTACACATCATAATATAATGGCATGGACAATCTGGGGATTGCGGGACGTTAGGTCAGCAGTGCTCTACATGGCGAAAAACACAACCGCCTTAATGTTTTTATGGTCGCGGCAGTTTCCTGAGTCTGTGTGAAAGTGTTAAGTTAGTGCAAGTGCGTTTGATTGGGGCAATAAATCAGACACCAACCTTGGGGCCCTGACAGGTCCCGGGGATAAGACACGTGTCTCTCCGAACCCGGAGCGCCGTCGAGCGAACCGCAACCTGCAGACACTCCGCCTCCCTTATTTATCCTCAAAACGGAGTAACCTGCACATACGCCACTACTGAGCAATCTATTCTTGGCACAGTCGGAGCGATTGGTGCCCGTGAGTGTAAAACTGCCACGCAGTGTATTTGAAAGTCTTTAAAATTGCAACGCAAACGCTCCCTGAATAACTAATACTCTTCCTGAAATTGCCAGTCACTTTCGATATTTTGTCATTTTTCCCCACATCTTTCTTTCAATCACAAACTTAAGATGCTAACTGCTTTTTTCCTCTTTGGATACGCTGCACAGATGGATTCCTTGTTCCCCGAGTCAATGTCTCTGCTATTGAGTGTTATGTAGTGATTACCATTGTGTACGAAGGGCACTAGACAGCCTCTCTTAATTAATAACCCTATTATACCGGGCATGGTAATACCGGCGTCACCAGTCACACTGTCAGAGCGCTAAGCAGAAACATTCCGGCTGCACGTTCACTGAATGGATATGAGGCGTAGCGTCAATACAAGAAATGCAAAGGCACCTGAATTTTATAATATATAAAACACAAATACAACAACAGCAACAATAATAACAAGAACAATAATAATAAGACTGTTATTATTATTATTACTATTATTGTTGTTATTATTAACAAACATACTACTACTACTACTATTACTACTACTACTAATAATAATAATAAATATGCATGTTTTCATATATATATATATATATATATATATATATATGGGAAACCAGATCCGCTCGTGGAAACTGAAATGAAATATTGTGACTTTAATCCCTCTGTCAGTGCCGGACAAGATTTATTTTGTGTTCAAAATAATCTACGGGCAATCATTTCTTTAACTATGCAGCTGTTTTGCAAACGATTATCCGACATGTGACGGAATAAGAAGTGCTGTAATACTACAGAGCTTGTTCCTTGTACATTTTCCTATATTGATTCAGGGAAATTCAATTCCGAATCACATGCCTTGTTTTAATCCATTTTTATCCCGGGTTTAAGAAATTAATCCAAAACTATAATTTTAAGGTCATTCGTTTAAAATGTGACTTTTCAAGAACTTAAGCTGTACGTAGATATATACCTGAATAGGCTTTCTTGTATTTGTAATATAAGCAAATCGTATTCTGTTGGCATTACAGTTTACGTGTCAGATTCAAAAATATTTTTATAAACCGCATAAACTGAAACAAAGTATTTAGCTCTATATAAAATCAGTATAACAACGTCAACCAACAATGATGATGACGATGATTATTATTATCATTATTACTGGTGTTGTTGTTGTTGTTGCTGCTGTTGTCCTCGTCGTTGCGCCACAACTTGCTAATTTTCTCTCAATTTTAAATCAAATCTATTTCGATCAAATTCATCATACTGGAAAGTTGATCGCTTCCTTTATTTCTAATATTTAAAAATTATATATTGAAAAGTCCTCGACTAGGCATTCACTAGGTATTCACTAACAGGTCACACGTCGATTGTTGTTCTTTTGGCGTATCCTTTCTTTAGTTTCCTCTTTGGTGTCATATTGTGACTTGTCACTCTTCGATGCCCCATAATTAATTAGCAAATGGATTCCAACCTGCCTCACATTATAGTGGCTGCTCGCATAACAACAGCAAGGTTTTTGGGTCAATTAAACAGTCTAACGTGCTAATCCGCTTTTCTCATATAAATGTAAACAAAATAACACGTGGATTTGCTACAAAATGAGTATTCTGCGAAACAAGTACCGCTCACCTACTTAAACTTATAAGAAGAGAGAATGCATTGTGGTGCTCTTAAGTTAATCACTGAACAATACTAAAATATTTATTATTTCAATCTATGTTCACAAACGAAGAATTAGCTCTGAATAAGGGGCAGGACCGCCAGGACAAAAAACTAATGAAATGATTGGCGAGTCATAAAATTAGATTTGAAACCGATTAAAATAGGCGATCTGGACGCCTTTATACTCATATACAGGAAATTCGGGGACGATGAAAGACTAACAGAAAGAGAGAGAGAGAGCGAGAGAGAGAGAGAGAGAGGGAGGGAGAGAGGGAGGAGGGAACGCGGGCGAGCGAGATCTAGTGTGTTTGTAGAGTGAGACTTCGGAGATAGGAGGGGCTTCTGAACGACTAGAAATGTCAATCAGACCTAAGAGTCCCCAATAATCTAAAGCAATCTGTAAGGACCTGACCTTAGTCCATTCAGATCAATAGTAAAGTGAGGGAGGCGAGCACCATCGGATCGTTAACACTGGCTTTTTTATGAAGAAACATAGACTCCCCTCACAGTTTGTTGTACTCACCGTAAAGTGGATATCGTAGTACTTACAGAGAGTGCGATTCCTGACTTTTTGTGATTACAGAGGCATTCTTCTACCGACATGTCTTTCCCACAGCTGGGATACCAGTACATCCGACCGATATACCCGTCGGATCGCCAGGGTATCGGCGGTGCACGAGCCGGGACGGAACTAAGCCCGTCCGGAGCGCTGTCTAATGTCCTTTCCACGATGTACGGATCACCTTTCGCAGCCGCACAAGGATATGGCGCATTTCTTCCTTATTCAAATGATATATCAATTTTTAATCAGTTGGTAAGTAATATTCATTTATTTATTTATTTTAAAGTTTGCAACACATAGTTGCAAGGACACGTGAGTGTGGTTAAGTTTTTCACAAAAAAAAAAAAAAAAAAAAAACATAAACAAAGGGCATACTTTGTTAAAACACACCCGGTATAATAAAACAAACGCATTGCTTGGGAAACATTAGGCTAATATTTTAACGAACATAATTTTAATGTGAACTTTGTCACTCCTGTTCACTTGTGCAAAATACCTTACTGCGTTAAATACCTTTAGCGCTGGTATGTAGTATATACGACTAGTTTTTGAAGCAAATCCGATAAGTGATTAATCTTTTGTGGATCCCTGGGCACGTATCTGAATACATCTAGATCTGCTTGTCTGCCAAGAGGGCTGCGAAAAGCACTGCCTGATGTTTTTCCTTATCATTAGTAGGCCTCTTAACTTGGTTACGTTCAAGTTTTTTGTTTCCGTTGCCGTTAACAACCGAGCAAACTGTACATAGCCGTATCATGTACATTACCTGACGTGTTTGCCCTGAGTTGTCTGACCTCAGCAAAACAATCGCAAAGACGAATCCGGCCCAATCGATACACCCTAGTTACTTTAAGGACTTGCGTATTCTAAAATGTCTCTGGGTGCTTCAAGATGTGTCTGTGCAACAGAGAATATAAGGATTTTTTAAAAAATATATATTTACCGTAAAAGTGACTCTGAAAATGTAAGGTCCACATATACTATATATAATGTTACCTGTAAATCATTTTTCTTTTTATTCTTTTTAGGGAGCTCAGTATGAGTTGAAAGACAGTCCAGGTGTACAACACCCCGGCTTTCCTCACGCTCATCCCGCTTTCTATCCCTACGGTCAGTACCAGTTTGGTGACCCGTCCAGACCCAAGAATGCCACGAGGGAGAGCACCAGCACGCTGAAGGCCTGGTTAAGCGAGCACCGCAAAAACCCGTATCCCACCAAGGGGGAGAAAATCATGCTGGCCATCATCACCAAAATGACCCTCACCCAAGTATCCACCTGGTTCGCTAACGCCAGGAGAAGGCTAAAGAAGGAGAACAAGATGACCTGGGCGCCCAGAAGCCGGACTGATGAAGAAGGGAATGTTTATGGCAGTGATCATGAGGGGGATGATGGGGACAAACGAGAAGACGACGAAGAAATCGACTTAGAAAATATCGACACGGAAAATATCGAAAACAAGGACGACCTAGACGACCAAGATGATCTGCACGCTGATATAAAGCTCGACGGAAGAAGCGACTCTGAAATTTCGGATGGTTTTGAGGACTTGCATGGAGCAGACCACAGATTTCTTAAAACCGTGGTGAAAGAGGGAAAAGACGTGAACGGGGACCGAGATGAGCATTTCCATCACCATTCATTAGAAATCAAATCGACGCAACCCAACAGCGCTGAGCAAGTGAAAATAAACCAAGGTGCCATCGGTTCCCCACCCTCAGAAAATAACGCTGCCCCAGCCCAAAAGCCTAAAATCTGGTCTTTGGCTGAGACGGCGACCACTCCGGACAATCCCAGAAAATCTCCACTTGTGAATGGAAACTGTGCTGCGACCGCGACACAAGCGATAATAGCCCCTCACAGACTTATCTCTTGTCCGGTCGGGAAACTTCAGAACTGGACGAGCAGGGCTTTTTCAGCGCACCAGCTGGCGTTGATAAACTCAAACCATTACCTCGGACTGGCGAACCAGGCATCGGCGAACGGTCTTGCAATGTACGGCAGACAGACAGATGACAAGGGTCATAACTCTGAATCAGCTGTAACAGGTACCTGCCCCCTAGACTGAGATTCGTACGTCATTATTTTTTGTGGCACGTTTTATTTACAAACAGAACGTAATACATTTTATACCGGACTGGAAAGACGTTTTAGTTTCTTTTTACGGCGTAATGTCAATAAATCTGGATGAATGTTACAAAGGATGCATCTACAGAGTGGCAACGCAGCTTGAGTTCAGAGCTGTATTAATTAACTCAAAGACAAACGGAGGGAGGCCTACCGGGGGTACAATAATCATAGCCTATATATATTTGCCATGTGTTTCTTACAAATGAAACGACTAAACGGGGGGGATATTTTAAATGATTAAACTCAGTATTTTCTTTAAAAAATATTTTACAGTGTGATAGTTTTGCTTACTGGAATGCTGTATGTAAGTCGGTTATTCACTGTCACATTTTGAATTCCAGTGGGCCTGAAGTCCCACTGAACATGGTCCTGCTTACCACATTTAGTTAGTTTTTATGTTTTTTTTTTTGCGAGTAAAGGTCATAGGCCCTATAGCCAATTTTGGCAGAATTAAGATTACTGAAAATACTCTCCGTCCACGCCATTTTATTATTATTATTATTATTATTATTATTATTATTATTTCAGAAAGATCTAGTGCCTTGGAAGCAGAGAAAAAGTTCAAATACGGTAAGCGAGCATTACGTTACTTAATTTGGATGTATTTGTGTTCTTCAACTGTATATCCACTGTGTTTTAATGCGTTATCAAAATACCAGATTTAAACGCGTGCCAGGGTAAAGCTTTGTAGCATTATGTCGTTTCATGTTGGAAGTGCAGCCTGTTTAAAACAGGAAGCTCCGACTTAGACTGCATCGAATTATTGACGGTCAGTTTTTTGATCGTAGTCCCGAATCCCCTTCGGCGTAAAGATTACACATCATGGTAAAGAAATATCTTCATCACATTAAAAAAGAATCTTGTGTATTTTCCAGGCCTCAGAACCCACTAGAAGCAGCAATGGTTGTATCCGTGATCCCCTCCTTATAAGCGCTCTGTTTTTTATTATTATTATTTTAAAATATATA
>JAABNX020000008.1:11736391-11753060 GCA_015163995.2 Mormyrus lacerda
AGGCAGCCCCTGCCCTCTGCAGTGTTTTATTTAGAGGCAGCCCCTGCCCTCTGCAGTGTTTTATTTAGAGGCAGCCCCTGCCCTCTGCAGTGTTTTATTTAGAGGCAGCCCTTGAAAGAAATTAAAAGCTGGTCGTATAAATCGGCTTCACCCCCACGCTTTGGGGACATTGGGCATCTGCCTCTGAATCACTAACGAGCAGCAGGCTCATCTGACGGCTTTGCTAATTAAGCTTTTCGCAATGGGTCAAGAAGGCCAGCGTCGCTTCTCACAGCGTGGGAAAATCTGCAATCCTATCGTAAATGATTCGAGTTCAGCTGCCTGGCAGATACGGTGCTTTCACCCAAACTGACTCAATGTATCTTTACATGATGGTGTATTTTATGTTGGGTATATTCAGTCACCCAAAACTGAGGTAGCAAAACTTTCCTGGGACTTAAACCAACAACCATTCAGCTTTATGCTCTACCTACTGCTCCATGGTAGTTGACTTGCCTGATTGCTAACAACAAGCCTTCCACTAACCCCAAACCCAAGCCCTGTGCCAGTCAGTGCTATGAAACCAGAGAAAAAGCCAACGCTGTAGCTCATTATTTAAAACAAGACCTGAATCAAAGTACAACTAATTTTGATAAAACCCTATACATATGATATACGCTAAAAATAATATGTTAGTCATCAAAGCCATTAAAATAAATAAAAACAAATACATAAACTTTAAAGGCTCCAGCAGCGTGAGGATGAACTGCCTCTTATCAGAACAACATGGCAAAATCCACATCTTTCCATTGCTGTTTGAAGAGCATATAGAAAGTATAACTCGTAAAAAAGTCTCATAAAAATTAAGGACTGGGGCAGATACCAAAGCCTGCCTAAATACACAGACAACCTGGGTAATATATATTACATATTTATGACTGGAGCTCGGTCTGTGGCTCAGCATGTAAGCAGTGCAGCTACAGTCCCTCAGACCAAGGCGAACGTGGCTGTCTGTTGTGGCGTTCCCAAGCCCCCCCTCGCCATTTCAAAGTCGTTAGGCACGGGAGACTTTTCCTCCTCCCCGCTCCAACTTCAGGCCGGATTTATTAGCCCCCTTAACCGGGATGGCAGTCGCGTCATGTTGGTTTTGTAGAAGATGAAGCTTTACGGTGAAGGCTGGAGGCTTCCAGTAGTCTTGAGTTACATCCCCAGCTGTCCCACGGTTGGTAAACCTGACGGTCCAACACTAATACCCCCACAAAACCTTAAACAAGCTGGCAATGTTACGCTGTGTTTAAGTGCACCTTGAAGACCATGGGTGGGAGAAGGGGGGATGAAAAACAACGTTCCACAGGCACAAGTTGTGCTTTTTGACACCGTGACAAATATTATAGGCAAAGCATTCTGGGAAATGGCTGGCATATGTAAGAACATGAAGCTAGTGTTTAGTTACTAAGAGCAGTGTCAGATTAGAGCTTAATTACCTATTAGCTTGATTATTGTTTTACTTAACCATACCCTACAAAATCACTTTAAATGGTACAAGACATTTACATACATAAACAGATACTAGACAAACCTATGTGTCCAATATACACAGTTATTTATCAATTATGTATGCCCTTATAGTGCATGTTAATTAACAGCTTGTTGGGAACCAATACTAATGGAATAATTTCACCTAAGAAATGGATTACATTCACTAATTGTTGTCCCGGGCAAACCTTAACGATATTGTTGGGACATTGTTTTTTCAGATAATTAGTTCAGCCGCTCTGAGAAGTTGTCAGCTGGTAAAATGACTGGCTTCCTATTCATGATAAGAGATGCCTCAGAGATGCCTCAGAGTCATGTCAGTCAGAGTTTTGGGACACCTGAATGGAAATGAAGGTGCAGGAGGTGGCACACGAGTGACAGCTACATGCTCCAATGGTATACCTGCTGACTCGTCACATGGGGCGAGGCTGGTGACCAGCATAACCCAATAGAAGTGAAGCTACAGGTGGGTCTGATATGACTCGTCCTCAGGCCCATACTCCTGCTTTACATCATTGCTTTTCTCAAGCGTCCTCAATGTCCCACCCACTCCTGCCAGCCGCATTGGATCAGGCTCCTCCCCCAACAGAGGTGTTTGACAGCCAATCCGCTTTACTGAGCCTGTGGCAGTTGCTCTGGGCCATCGACGTTTCAACTGTGTTAAATATGCACACGGGCCAATTGTGGGGGCTTCTCTGTGGGCACGTATCTCCAGTGGTCTGGAGAGGAAACGCTGTGCTGTTTAATACCAGTGCAGTCGGACTGCTGTAAATCTCAAGTCAACTACATGAACACCCGCCCCCCCCCCCCCCCAAACACACAGACACATACAGACTGACCACCAGTTCCCCCATCCGTCTCCAAGCCCCCGGAGATGCAGGGTAGCCACAGGAAGTGCGGTCGAGTTCCAGCAGCCCATCTTGAGGTAGCCATCTTTTTTTTTTTCCACTCTCTCTCTCTCTCTCTCTTCTTGCGGTTTGAATGGAGAGCCATCCCAGTTACATGATTCCGCCCCTGACGGGTGGCATTTCCCCAAAGGAGGAGTGATGGTCCCTCAGCAACATGTCCGCCATGCGCTACGGGCAGACTCCTGGATACAGTCCCCGGAGAGGTCTGTGAACCTGAACATGGGCCTTTGCACACACATGGGCACAGACTCTCGCGTACAAACACACACACACACACACACATTTGCATTTGTTTCTCACACTGACTCACTTCTAATGCCACTAATGATTTCTAATCCATCAAAATTCAAAAACAGACAATCGTGCATAATGACAAATAAAAATGTCTTGCAGTTTGAGTTACTTTAAGAAAAGCAGATGAGAACCTAAATATAATGGGTTTCGGGAGCGGCAACACGATCCGTTTCTTTTCATCCGCTGCTTTTCCTGGTCAGGGAGTCCCAGACAGCAAAGGGCACACGCTGGACAGGATGCCACTCTCAGGGCAATTTAGAGACAGCAGTTAGCATAGCTCGCATGTCTCTGGACAGGGAGAGGATGCCAGAACATCCAGAGTAAACCCGCGTGACACGGGGAGAACATGCAACTGCACACGCACACAGAATGGAGGCAGGATTCAAACCCCCAGTGCTGGAAGCGTGAGGCAGGAGCGCTACCCGCTGAGGCACGGTGCCGCCCGCAGTGTTTCCACAGTTACTATATTTGTTCCGAGCTTTTTCTGTTCGAAATTTGGCTCTGCGTGAACAGTAAACCCTATAAGCAGATGTATGTCCTGTACACACACAAACACACACACTCATGCAGACCAACTCTAGGGCTTGCGCCCATAGTTACAGATCACACACCATGTCATTCCATTGGAGCAAATTCTCCCAAATGCAATTTGAATAGCAATAAAGACTTCTTTATTTTACTTGGCTGGGAGGCGTCTGCTCGGGCCTCGGCTGGCCGCAGTGAGATCGGCTTTCCCCGGGACCCACCGAAGGCCCCGCCGCACAGGCTGGGGATAATTTGCCGAAATGCTTCTTAGATATTCCGGCTCCTCTTAAGGCAGAAATTCAATTTCTGGACACTTTTATTACGATGTCAGTCAGAGAGAGAAGGAGGCTTGATAATCAGGGCCGCGCATCTGATCTGATTACAGCAGCTGGTTAGTTCAGCCAATATGTTGTCCATTATATGGTCTGAGCGGGGATATGCAGAACGAAAATAGTGGAAACAGGAGACAATAAAGCCAAAGGTGGTTAGACATGGGCTGGGGCTGTTTGGGGCAGATCTTAAAAGTGATCTGCTTTAGCGGCGGGGCTGTGGGGACATACCGCAGAAATGGGGGGCACTTTGGGGGCTTTGAAGTTTCCGCCTGCACGTTTTCTGACTCTACACACACACCGCGACTGTCTACTGACAGCACGGAGGAACAGGAGGCCCGTTGTGTTGGCCGGTTCCCTATCGTCTGTGGGGTACATTGTGCACACGAGGGGGTGCGTGGCATCATTCTCCATCGGTGTTGGGAGAGAGTTACATTACACACATGCAGCCGGTGGGGGGGTGGAGATGAAATAGCAATTGCATGTCCCCAAAACATGGCCGCTGTTACAGTGGAGAGGAGATGCCAAGAAGAAGTCATCTCAAGACCGTACCTGATGAAAACAAAGCTATTTTAGTGGATTAAAAAAAGTGCTGTGTTCAATGACTTACAGCAGTATAAGTGAACTGATGGTTCTGACGGCTTCCTAAACTGATTCTGATTCTGTCCTTTTTACTATAAAAATGGCATGAGCTGCAACCCACGCATATCCTGCTAAGGTGAGCGCCTGTACTTTAAAGCGACACAGCCATGGCAAATAAATAAGTTGAGGCCCGTTGCAGCTGTTTTGTTTCGGATCCAGTGCTGCGTAACCGTGGACACAGTAGCGGGAAAAGGAGCAGAAGGATCTGGAGCCGGCAGGTTTCAGCAAAGGATGAGCACCTGCAGTAAAGGGGGATTGACAGCCATTCAAAAACGCAGTACTGCGAGAGGTCTATGGGGGGAGCCACGGTGCCTGCAGCGGCAGTCAATGGAAAAAAAAAAATGTCACTTTTCCCCTGGAGTTCAAACTTGGTGGAGGGGGGCGTAGATAAAAAGCATCTGCTGACGTTCAGCACTAGAAACTCTGTCGCCCTTAACTTCCCAAAGAGAGTTTAAGGAAGCCGTCGCATGCTACTAGCGCAGGTAATGCGCCGGGCCACGGCCAGGCGCAGATTTCTTCCTTGTCGCGGCTGCGTTACTGGAAAATGTGTGCAGAAACTAAAAACTGCCGTTTCAAAATTGCCCGCTTGTTCCTGGTGTTGTTTTTGGAAAGCACCCAGGGTTGGAACTCCAAGGCCCAGAGCTTAGGCCAGTATACTCAATGCTGGTAACTGATATCACCTTTTCACCACAGTTCTTATAATGCTCTGTTGCTGGAATTAAGCAAATCCTAAAGGAATGCTTAACATGCTTATTAAATATAACTCAAGGTTAGAGATGACAGTGTTGAATTATAGCAGAGATTAGGTTCAGGGGTATTTTTCTTTGAGGGCAGTGTGGTTAGGGAGAGCGGGGAGAGATCACCAGCAGAAATATTTTATAATTTTATTTATTTTGTAAGCCTATACAATCCATACACGCACTCGTTTACTGTGGGTATTCCGTCGCTGACAGCGCCCCCTACAGATTTCGAACTGCCTCCGGAGGCTCCGCTCGTGTTACTAGACCTCATGAAAAGTGAATCAAGACTTCCAGTTGCGTAGGACTTGCATTCCACAAGCGAGGCCCGTTCGCTTGTGAGCCCAAGGTGATCACAAGACTGTCATGAATGATGGGATTCGTTAATGGAGAAAACCGTCCGCAAACCATGGGACCCTCAGCAGATTCCGGGGAATGGATCGGAACTCGCCTCTGTAAATCTGATCTGAGGACAGCCCAGCTTGTGACAAGGGATTTGTTAGGAATGTTTGTTCCCTTCTGAGTGCGAGACAAGTTTAAAAGTACAAGTGGGGGGGGGGATGAGAACTTGGGCTCACATTCTGACCCAGCTATCCTCAGTCATTACAAAACCTCTCTCAATGTGTAATAAGTGATCAAATGAGACAACTCCCTTTCGAGCTCACAGTAGGATTTCTCTTCCTCAAGACCAGATTTCCTGTAATAACAAAACAGGGCTTTGATTCGACTCTCAGCAGTGCTGCACTGGAGGAAAAGGACATCCTTTAATCAGCTGTGATTGACAGGGGGATGAAATCTCTCTCACAGCTGTATTTGTTTTGGAGGCAAGCTTCGGAGGCAGAAAGAGAGCCTTGTTACCTGCGACTCGAGCGGGAATGCCTAATGAATCCAGTGAGTAACCTCTGTGTTGAGTGGCACACCTTCCAGCCAATAGCGGGGCCCAGAAGTCATTGGAAATGATTATTGGTGGTGCTTTCAGGGCCGGGGGTGGTACTTTGTTCTGTGAGTCAGTTAGGTTTGCGCAGAAGCCCCCAGCTGAGACACCCACACTACCCACTCCATCAAGCACGAAGGAAGTGATGAAGGCAGGCCGAGTCATAATGGAAATGATGCCCATGAAGACATCAGCGAGGGGGTCTGACATCTCGGGATCGGTGCGTGCGGGGGTCTCCCAGTCTACACAGGGGAATCCGTCACTTCAGCTCATCTCGGCAAATAAATCACAATCGATCATCTTGGCACGCTAAGTTCTCCAGCTGCCCTTGCATCACTTTTTGGAACCATTGTTGCTGGCAGTCTCCTGAACTTGACCTCTGGCACTTCATCGGCCGCCCAGCACACTCATGAGAGTATTCAGCTGCTCAAAACAAGATTGTTAAACACTACATATCTTATTTAGAAGTATTCAGAAGTGATCTATTGGTGAGGCATGAAAAAAATAATTGACATCGTCAATATGCGGTCCTGGTGATAATCTGATGGCCCAGTGGGGGTCTGTGCTTCAGATCCAATCCAGCATTTTGTTAGATTTCCAAGTGTAAATCTTTGCAAGACAAATCTGGCAAATGAGAACAAGAGCTGTACGTTTAATCTTGATGTTTTGATTTATTTTATTTGCGAAACAGAACAGGAAAAAAGAGGATCTGTCTTCAGTGTTTCCCCAGGGCTGGCAGTGTCTGCCAGGGTGCGTTTTGATGGTTGTAAACATGTAAAAGTGCAGCATATCATGTGGATGCATGCACATACACGGACCAACACACACGTTTCTATGCCGTATGAGTTTTAACGCAGTATGTCATTCCCAGCTCGCTTTTCTACAACACTCAAAAAAGTTGTTAAAGTGTTTGTGTTGTAGGGACGTCTCCGCAAATTCCTTGGTTTGTGTTTTTTTTCCACTAACGTTAACCACTAAAGGATAGGGAATGCCAATAGGCACATATACAGGCAGAGAGACGGTGAGGATTTATATATGAAATATCTCAGGGGAAACACTTACAGTTCATCATCATGCATCTTGGAGGACATAAGTATACTGTCTTTATCCTGAGGGTACAGTGAGACAAAGGAAAACCACAACGCAGAAAGTTAAATGCAAAGTAGAAGGAAAAAGCCCGGTTCCCCGGCCCAGGCATGCTCTGCTCTCATGTAAGAACGCTCCTTCCGCCACCAAGGTGCTGCCCTGTTTTATTCATTACCCCACAGCCAGGGGTGGTCCGTGACCCCACTCCAGCCGGACTCTCAGAGCACCATCATGCTGCGCACATCGCAGAATTTCGGCTTTCAGATGTTTTCTAGAAGTTGACTGATGCAATGCCATGGAAGAGGAAAACCGAGAGGCCAATATGTTATCGTAAGAAACCTTACAAGCACTCTGACGATCTCGGGCTACTCAGCCTTGTGTAATCCTGTGTATTTCTGTGATTTAATGCTGCTGTCCACTCAAATCACGTTTTTTGTTCACTTGAGTCGTTTCTTTTGTCCTTGTAAATCACATCTCATGGCCACGCAGCCAGTTGAGGTGAAGCACTTGTGATCTCTAGTATATAGAAACGCTTAGGTCGACCTGGTGGGTCATGGCGTCGCCCAACTCTGGTTTCACAATGGCGTTCATGGCTGTGAATATAAATCCAGCCCCAGCTGGGCATGTCAATAGCTTCAGAAGACCTACTATATGAGCTGACACGGTCCTTATATGTACAGACATCACCTTACAAACCAGATTTTGCATGTGGCTTAGCATGTGATTGTGAGTTAAAGGTTGCTGGTTCAGATACTAAGGTTGGCAGATTGATGTCAACATTGGGTCCTTGACCAAGGCCCTTCACCTCCAACTGCTCCAGGGTCCTGCTGCTTTCTCTAAAAAGAAATTATAAATGATAAGTCAACGTATAATATAACAAATGCAATTGCACAATGAAGTCAATGATGTTTGAATGACAAACTAGAGGCAATATGAAGTTGAGTACCTCTTACAAAAGGTATAATCATAACCACTGAAGCTGATTAATTCAAGTTCACTACACTTGAAACATTACTGGGTGTAAAACAAACATATTCCTCATTGAAACTGACTGAAAAGAATATTCCACCTTCAGTTATCATTGTACTCACCGAATGAAGGTGTGAGAAGCATTAGCGGTGATGGAGTACAAGTTTCTTTAATGGTGGTGAACATATTCTACATGTAAGCGTGACATAACTCACCCAGGGAATGCACAAAGAGCTCGCAGCCCTGGGCACTCTGGACGGAGTGGGACTTCACAGAGCATCACGACATCACTTCCTGCTCCCTCAGGATAAGTCGATTTTGATAGGCTGTGCCAGGTGTGTGCATGCAACACACAGGTTGCCGGGAGACAGTAGAAATGCCTTACGGCAAAGTACACCCGACCCAAAGACACCTGGCAGAAAAAATACTGTTTTAAGGGCAAAAGCAAAAGGAAGGAAATTATCTGAAAATTCTTCAGTAGGAGTTTACAGCCCGAGTCCATCGATTCACATTATCTAAGAGAAAGAAGCCGCTGACGGTTAAAAGCAAAGAATTGATAAGAGTGTTTGGGATTCTGACATATCAGATCAAATAACAATCCCTGAAATATCAGACTTACCCCTTTATTAAACCTCAGCCAGATTACAGCTGCCTTTTAAGGTGAAAATGCCACACTGTTTCGATTGCTTTTATACTTTCGTGGTGCAAATTCATTACGTACAGAGTCGGTGAGGTTCAGGGCGGTCTGCTAAAGTTCACTATTAATGTCAAACATGTCTAATCCTTTTCAGAGGGCATTCCCAGTGCAGCTAAATATCACCTAGCTGCTTGAAATGTTGACCGTACTATGGAAATTGAGCTGTAGAGCATGCAGAATTTCAGGTCATTCTTCATGACTCAAAATTGCCAACATTGCTCAGGCATACAGAAATACAGGTGTACACACACACACACACACACACATACATCTTATAATATTTAAATATACAACCAGGACAATAGAACATAACCGCAGGTTTGCCAACTTTGATCAGCTGTCTGGAGTGAAATTTTCAATTCCAGGCAAGTGTGCATGTACATTTACATATATGTAACAGTTTTAATACCTTTTCAATAGTCTGGAAGGTTTGCAAACTACTCCAATAGTTATGATGTAGCTAATTTTAGGTTTATATTGAAATAATATAGATGTGCTGTAAGATTTCTTCGGTGACCATGGGAGTCTGAAAGTGTAAGTGTCACACCAGATTCGTGAGAGTTGGCTCCACTGTAACATATTCTTGGCCTTGGAAAAGCAAACTGCAATTTGCTGTGTGTTTTTAACCAGGAAGAAATGATGGGCGCCCGGCATTCCTTCATTTCTGACAAATATAAAACAATGCATTCTCTTCTTTCTAACCCCCAGTAAACTGCACCTTGCCCCGATAACTGCAGCCAAATTTTCTCCTGTGTAATTTGGGTTTTTGCATTTCCCTGCTTTGCCACCCTATCCCAACCCAGCCCCTGTAAACTTTGAAGCGGAAACCCAGTCCGTAACAGATGTATTTCATAGCCTATCCCTGGGTCACGTGCTTCCTTTCGACGTTCAGATGGGAACAGTCACATGTACAATAGCCCAACTATAAAAAGTAATATTAAAGTAGAACCGCCCATTTCGCCTGGACCCAGATGCACACATACACACACCCACCCCCACAGACACGGGTTCTTTGAAATGGATTCATTACATGTGTCGCCCAGATACCCTCATTCAAAGCACAATAAGCCATAAAGTTAACCTCAGAAACATTAGTCAGCGGCAGCGAAGATGGAGACCTGCTATAGTGGACCTGGAGGCAATTAATCAGGATCTCATGCTGTACTGCTGAAGTTCAGCAGATGGGGGGGGGGGTTTGTGTCTGACGTACGGCCCATGTTTGCAAATTAATTCTGCCTCTGTAGCCGTTTTTGTCCTGGATGCAACGCATGGCATCTGCTAGCATGTTTCTCAATGACGTCAGCTTTGAAACGTGTTGATCAGCTGCTCCGTGTCCATGATCATGGGTCAGGAGGCATGCGCAGGAAGGGCCAGAGCGGGCTCTGGGACACGGCCTCGGCACACGCCAACATCTGTCTGCCTGGCTTCGTTTTTCCACGCATGCACGTGGGCCCCACTCTCCCTTTCATCCCTTTGTTGCACAGCTCGCCCCACCTTCCCAAGGCTCGCACGCCATCAGGCAGGGGTTGCTGGGTAATGAGCAGGATGGGCAAACACTTCTTGTGACTCACAACGACCGTGGAGACTTTGATGTGGCAGGACGGCATGCGGAGAGAGGCTGGTGTGTCTACAAAGGAACCGGCGAGAGTCAGCGACACCAGCACTGTCGGGCACACTGACGACCTCTCCTCTGAAGCCTGTGATTGGGTTTGAAGTGCAGACAAAGAGGCAGAAAGGACAGCTCATTGGCTGTGCCTGCCCGTCGCAGTCAAACACTACACAAGTCTGGGCTTTGGAGTCCAAGAACTCGGAGCCCTCTGCAAAACTGATGCAGACTGCAAATGAGGTTTAGATCTGTTGATCTGGTGGAAGGTGGACCCCAAATGTTCATAGTGACTTTCCAAAATAAATTGTATTATAGTAATGTGGGTCTTGCAAATAACATAAAGGTATTCAGTTGAGGGGTCACTATGTCCTGGTCTGAGGGTTTTAGCAATTCGCCTGAATGCCATTTGGTTTCCCCCTCGTTATTCCTCTGCTCTTGATAAATATATTTAAAAAATGATCAAACCTTTATTTGCCATTTACACAACTACAAGTACATTGGAATGCTTCTCTTCGCTGACCCCATCTTACTCTCCTTAGCTTGGGGGTCACAGTGCAGGGTCAGCCAACATGCAGCGGCCCTGGAGCTAGAGGTTATGGGCCTTGCTCATGGACCTATAGACATATGAGTGTTCTGCTGAGGCTCAAACCGGTGTCTGCACAAACAAAGGAAGAAAGACACTTGTGGGATTGATCATGTCCACATATACACACATGCCTATGCACCCACCTCTTGCAAATATTAAATTTAGCTAGCAGATACCATATTGGGCCTCTCACCACTGCCACAGCCTCTGCTAAAATGCTGAAACTATCTTTTTTTCCCAGTTTTCAAATTAGGAGTTCTCTGAAAACTCTGTGTTAGGGAGTCCAGCAAAGGGTAATTAAATAGCCTTGCCATAGTTCTCAGGCAGCAAAAAACAAAAACCAGGCCAACACTATGTCTATTGATCTTCATGACAATAGAGGCAAGCAGTAAAATGTTTGATGGTCTTTGTTCTGCTCTTACTCCTCTCATTCATAATTACTGCTACACGTGTAAGACCAAGGGCAGCTTCAGAGGAGGAGTTAGGAGAAAAGACAGGAGGTGGGGAAGAGAAACCTCGATGGGTTTCCGGGGCAGTGGGGCGCCTTTGGGCTGTGTGGTCTCCTGCCAAACAACCAGAGAGATAGGGCTGTGCGCAAGTTTCATTCAAAGGGAATTTATGTTTGATTTAGGACAGAAAATAAAGTCGATTCTGCCACACTCTTTCGAAATGTCAAGGAGTCCATTTTTCAAAAGAGGACTTCTGACCTTATGTCATAAAAATGTCCAACATTAAAATAATTGGAGATCTGTATGATGATCTTCCTGGAAATCACCAGTGTTCCCACATGCTGAAGCAACGCAACTCACGAACCAAATATGTATCCCTGTAAATTTCACGGATATGGTCATGACGACTCCCTACGGCAATAAAAAATGCTCCAGCAATGTGTCCAGTTACACAAAAAAAGATTTAACCTCATTTGTTTAATTACGTGCATATAGTTCATGTTTGCTAATTATTTTTAATTCCTTAGGCATGGTGTACCAACCTACCAGCAGGTAGGGATGTGACTAAGGGTGTTGAGTTTGCCTACAAGGCTGCAGTTTGAAGTCTCTGGTCAGACCTCAGAGTTGTACCCATGAGCAGAGTGCTTAACTTTCAGAATAACAGTAAAACCTCCAGCTGCATAAATGTAAGACGCTTGGGATAAAGGCATTAAAGAAGTATGAGTAAGTCAGCTCTGGAACATTCCGAAGCATGCAGCCACACTCCATTTGACACCACACCTGCAGTAGGAGACTTTTTCGGCAGATAAAAGCTCCAAGAACGAAATCCTTTTCACCGGCGCACAGAAGCCCAGCCAGATCCACGCTGGATCCCCTCCTCTACCGGCTGCGCTAACTTGCGTTAGCGACATGTTGGCTTTTGCTCTGAGTTAGGTGTGACTTCAATTGAAGAGTGCTTTCTGGATCGTGACACCATTACGAAGCACAGACATGGATCCTGACCTGCAGTTCACTGCTTGCTTTTGTACCTCCAGTCCTTTGTGTGTTTTGAACAAGGCTGGCCCTACCGTCGTACAGGAATCCAACAATCGTGCACATGGAACCAGCACTGACGCGTCTATCGGGGAAGAAAGATATGGGCATTCTGCACCTTTCAAGAGATATTCTTTGGCATCCAGTGAATAATTTAGTCTCTTTTTTATCCCTCTAGAAGTGAGGTTGAGGATAATGTTGAGCAATATCCTCCCAGGCTCAGTTTAAAGGCATGAATAATGTATAGCTTAAATGCTAAAGTTAAGAATGAATGAGAAAGACACTGGCTCTGAGTGAATGGTATGGAAGGTATGACACTTACACAATGTCTTAGCAACAGAGGCCTGGTGGGGACTCACCGGGTTGGGGTTGGAGGCTAGGAGTGGGCTGAGACAATAGAGCGGTACACTGAAATCTCCATAGACTGTTCCCAGACCAGAATCTCCGCACATCCATTCGGGCACGGATCCTCCTTAGCGCTGTCCCTGGAGCAGATCTATGGTGGCGGCACGCACACACCGGACTCAAGGTCATGGATTCCTCAGCTACACGCTGCATTACCACTTTAAAAACCAGGCAACATCTCTGTCCGATGTTAAAAAAGGCCGGCGTGGACATTACAAACCAGGTAGTGTGTACAGGACATACAAAGCACTTCCACGCAGAAGCAGCCATGCATAAGTCATGAAACAGAGACGCGCATTCCCTATTCACTTTGCTTTGGGGATTCGGGCTCCTGGAAAAAGAGAGGGTGGGGGGGGGGATCAAGTCATCTCAGTCCTCGGCAGAGGAGGAGGACCAGATCTGAGACCAGCTGTGTGGCAACCTCGCAGACACAAAGCAGGCCCAAGTCCCGGTAGCGCAAAAGAAAGTGCCAGGCACCCCCCCCTCCCCACACACACACACAAACACACACACACATGCACACATATACAAACAAACTCCCCCACCTTGTCCTTATGCACCCATCGACAGAAAGATTCCCCCCCACAGAAGTCACAAATCAAAGCCACCACCACCACCCCCCCCTCCCGGTCGTGGATGGTTTCTTAGTGAACGTTTTTTTTTTTCACCCAGTGGAATGCATGGCCGCTCGCCGGGCCTGAATGGTACTGGCCTGGGCCTCCGCTTAAATCTTGGGGATGATTTATCACCCCGTCTCCATCACGGCTCCCCCAGGCACACCTCTGACGCCTCGTCGCTAGTGCTGCGATTTACACGGGTGCGGGGAGCCGTAAAAGCAGAATGGATTAATTTCGGACACAGCATAAACAATATTGGCCCCGACAGCCCCCATCTCACCCCTAAATCTCACCCTGCTCGACACCAGTGCCTTTGCCCATTACGAAAGTCATCAGAACTGTAAGGGATCATTATGACAAGGCCCAAAAGTTAGCAGTTGGTGCCAGTTGGTCTACAAGGAACCACCCTGGCAATTATGACTATTATCACCCTTTTCACATCCATACGGGTCTAATGGTTGCACAAGCAATACAGAATAGTCCAGGCTCCAGTACTCAATAATCATTAACCTGCCCCGGATGCCTCCTATCCTGGCCTACAAGCCCTTCTCACGTCACACTGGGGCCAGTTGGTCTGGCCTTGTACCAGTTGGTCTGGCCTTGTACCCTCTGATGTTAAGCTCACGTTCAGCTGCTGTCTGAGCGTTCACCCCTCCCAGGGGGAGTTGAGAAGGCTAGCACTGGACTTCTCTGCCCTCATCTGTCTGTTTTAAGGGACAGGTGCATGAGAAGTACAGTGTGGGGGGGGGCACGTTCACCATAGGCCATTCTATAGACTCAGCTTTCATTCCCTCAAAGTTTATTGTAGTAACTAATGATCATTTTGGCTATAACTGATTAAAAAATATTCATACAGGCATCTCATTTGATGGTTCTCTGCCTCGGAAGGTCAGCGCACTTGATGGACTTGACGTCAAATAGGGAAGCAGGAATCTGGCTGTTTAAGGACATGTACCCATGGAAGAGAGAGGCAGATGATGATTCCTTGAGAAAAGTGCCTATCCTGAAACACTTGAGTAAGATATTCAGTATTGGGCTTTTCTGCATTTAAAGTTGAGACCTACAACTCAAAAACAGGCCCATCAGTAAGCACATTATCCAGATCTATACCAAATTTACAGATCACGTGGCTGCTGTAGGCAGCTTGTTCTTTGAGACAGTGTAGGAAAAATCTACAGCAGTGAACTCATCAGACACATCTGGGCCAGATGGAAGGTTATTAGAGAGAAATAATAAGTAATTCACGAGCTAGATATTGAACAGAACTCTTTGAAGAGACTCAGAGAGGTTTCCATAAGGTTTGTGTGTATAAGGGAGATCCAGAAAATTAAAATCAATAACTTTATTACATGTGAAGTCTAATCTCCATCACCTGAGCTTTTCATTTGAAAAAAAAAAAAAACAATCTATCAGCTCATCCTCAAGGCAAGTCTTCCACCTGTCTTCTAGATGGTCTACCCAACTTATTAAGATTGAAATAAGGTGCAAAAGCGTCTACGCACCATGTCATCCTCTTTGCTCAATCAGCCAGCCTGCAGTCCTGGCCCCATGCGATGTTTCCAGTCCGGACTTCTTGAAAGAATATCCGTCATGGAATCACATGATTAATGAGTGCCAGTTAATGGAAACAAAATCTGTCCAGCATTTAAAATGGAAATCATGTGAACTAAATCGCTTGAACGAAGGTGCTGCTTCAGCTGCATGCATCATGCAATGAAGAAAAAATAAGACTTGGGCCAGCTTGACTTTTGGGGACTGTAAATGAGGCACAGCGAGTGTTACTAGGAATGTCTGCTCTGGGATGTACGGCAACATTTTTTTCAGAGGAGTTATGTTTGGGGCATGCGGTCATGTGACCTGCAGGGGACAAAATAATTATGGGGTGCAAATCAACTTCCCCGTTGGTGACTGTAAAGACAGGTGCCCATGCATTCGCCGCTGAAGGACAGTGAGAAGCGGTGATTTCACGCCATGCCTGGGGTCAAAGGTCAGAGCTGCTGATGAGTCCTGAGTACTTACCCATCCTATTCATCATGCCGTTGTTCCCAACAGCCGTGTTGGAGATGACTGACTGGCGAGGTTCTGGGTGGGGGGGGGGTGATAGCGTACTTAAATAGCTTGAGAAAATTAAAGAGGTGGGCAAATTCTCACCTGGGCCACTGTTATCTCTCCAATGAGTCTTGCTGTCATTACCAGATTACAGGCATAATAAACATAATGAAGTAGCACATCTCTGCAGCCCCTGCATCACCAGGTCTGGCCAAGCGAGTACAGGCCTCTGGAAGACCGGACACAGTCAGACCCGGGCTCCCTTGGGGAGGAAGTGTCGTGGCTGGGAAAGCAAACAGCCTACCGCTTCTTGGCTGCAGGCATCCCAAACGCAAACGGCAGCCAGAACATTTGTTATGAACCCATTTCATTTCCTCCAGCAGACTGAAAGTGTCCAGCATTGCAAAGAAACAGGGGAGAGCGCTGGAACGCAGTCAGGGAGGCAAGCCAAGGAAACACATTCACATATTGCCGTCCTGAATATTTACGCACAGTCCAGAACGATGCAGAAGAACAGCACGGAGCTCACAGGTACAGAACATTCACCGCTCGCCCACTTCAACGAGCATGAAATATGCTTCTGTCAAAGTCAAGCACACACGCACATTTAAACACGTTTTTTTTTTTTCGTGAAGATAGTTTTTCTTGTTTCAGTACGATGCAAAGCTTGCCATGTCTCTCATCCGCTTAATTTTCTTGAAGCCTTTTCTTCATTTTCGTAATTGCATAATCATTCTTTTCGGTTCAATGAACGTGCCCCTGTCACGATTTGTACTCTTACGCACAATATACCAGTGTTTTTGGAAACCATCTACACACGTGTGAGCATAGTTTTCTACCACCGTTTATGAAGTTTCACTGAATGTAGGGTTATATAATGTGTATGATGGCGCAAACATCCATGGTGGCTCCTTCCAAGCAGGGATAAAGCAGTTGGGCCACATACCAGCTCCAGGGTTCCCCCTCCCAGTGCCATCCCCACTGCAAGACCATTATAGAGCCCTGAGCTGTTTAATGTGGCATCAAGGGGCCCAGAGACAATATACAAAGATAGTTCAAAATGCTCTGCACCCATAGCCACCAAAACATGAAGAAAATCCAATATTTGATGCGACCGCAGACTTAGCCTTTTAGCAATTATTTAGGAGATAGCGCTTTAGCTTTGAAATGGCTTAAATGAAAATTTCATCCACTGCTTTGCCTTTAAGAATGAGGTTTGGGCACGGTTTTTGGTATGTGGGCGATGTGAGACCCACCTCCATAACGGCGTCAAAAGTGAATAGTTTGGG
>JAABNX020000008.1:11791035-11813145 GCA_015163995.2 Mormyrus lacerda
TCCTCAATTCACAAGTGCCCCCCCCCCACCCCCCCCAGTCCCCCGTAACAACAGTAATGGAGCTGCCCTCCTTGGAAATCGATCGCCGATTACGACACAGATCCCGTATCTACTGTGCAGCTGGGATGTGACATCACTGCCTGGCGGCGTGGCTTCTCAGCTGCAATCACGTCACTATCTCTCCACAGTCACACTGCAAAAGGATGGGGGGGGGGGGGGGCGGAGCGGACTGCATAAGATACCTGGAAATCCATACATTGGTGTTTCCTGAACAGGAGTGCTACACCTGGAGGGGGGGTAGGCAGCCTGACACCTCTAGGGTTTTGGGTTTGATCCCCCCCAGCTGTGTTAGTGTGCATGTTCCGTATGCTTTCATGGTCTCCTTATGTTGAATGGGTTTCCTCCCACAGGCTAAAAACATTAAGAGAAACTGTGTGTCTCCAAAGTGCCCGTAGTGTGATTGTATCCTATTGTCTACCATGAAATTGACAGCATCCTGTCTAGTGTCCCTTGCCTTTTTTGAGTAGTGTTTTCTGCTTTGTGTCTTGTGTTTCCTGTCTTGTGTCCTGTGCCTCCTGTCTTACGCTTACTGCCTTGTGCCCTGTGCTTCCTGTCTTGTGTCCTGTGCCTCCTGTCTTATACATCCTCTCTTGCATTCTGAGCTTCCTATCTTGAGCCCTGTGATTCCTTCCGTGTGGCCTGTGCATCCTGCCTTGTGCTTCCAGTCTTGTGCCCTGTGCTACCTGCCTTGTACCCTATGCTACCTGTCTTGCATCCTCTGCTTCCTGTCTTGTGCCCTGTGCTACCTGTCTTGTGTTCCATGCTTCCTGGGGTACTTTCTGTCTCGTGCTCTATGCTTCCTCTAGCCTCACATACCAGATAAGTGGTTATGGAAAATTGATTTTCCTGGGAAGGCCAAAGTTTCACGGCATTGGGGATGGTATGATCACGCCTTGAGTAGGACGTTGAATGGATGGGGGAAGTATGGGTCTATTAGCTTGGGTACATCATTTACTGGCAAAATGAAAGTATTCGAATATGTCCATGGAATGAGGAACAGCATGCAATATGGCAACTTGTACAGCTCTGTTGCAAAAACTCGGACTGCCTCCTCCAGACAGCCTGTCGGTCCTTTCCAGCCATTAAGTCAGCCATCCCCGAAAGCCCGACGGCACACAGCTCTTCAATTTGGACTAATTCTCCTTAAAAACTAATTGGTCCATGGACTACTGAACGAGGGAGACCGATTCCCTTCAGTCCACTCTCTCCGGGCCTTTCCGCAGGGAAGCGGGGCAATCCTGGGGGTGGGAGTCCCATCACTTCATCCGTGTGCACATTCCGGCGGTCATCCCGGGGGGGTCCTCCACATGCCGTAATTAACTCTCACACACAATCCATAATTGTGGTGTTTACACTCGCCGCCTCAGAATCAGAAGACAAGCGGCAAGCTCACTAAAAGCTACAGAATTTATATTCAAATCCCTTTATCTTCCTTGCGCTTGCTTAATAAGCTCTCAGGGCTCTTTGCTGGCTGAAGCCCATCATTTATTTATTTTTTATAGATAGCCCTATTAATTTCCCCGATTTAAGAAGCTGCAGCTGCTGGGAACTGGACTGGATTGGCTTTCCCTGGAGTGCTCTTCGAGGGAGAGCCGTAAATGACCTAAATAAAGGATCGTTTTGGGGGCTGCGGAGATGCGCCGGCCGCATTAAAATTAAACGAGATGTTTATTAAGTGGGCCGCTGGCATTCTAACGAGCCGAGATCAAGGGCTATTGCTGTTAAGGTGCCTCTGAGTGTTTACTCTCCTCTGTCAGCGGGCTTGAAAAAAACACTCCCCCCCCCCCCCCCCACACACACACACCACCCGACTCCCCCATCTCTTCTAAAGAGCTGCCCTGCTTGAAGCACTCAGTATCATCCATTTGAACCTACGGAGTATCCCCACAGCACAGACCGACGCAGAATAGCGGATAAACAGACAAACAGAGGGAAGTCAGTGTAAAAAGCGAGAAAGCGTGCGATTTTAAAAAAAGATAGGCTTTGCATCCTGATGAATATTAGGGAAGTTTCCTTGATATAAAGTCTGATTAATGTGGTTCTCTTGAAAGTTTTTTTTCTCTAATTACATCGTTGGATTCATCTATTTTGTCTGAAGCAGCGACTCTTGGGTATAATGCTGAGCTTCAGCCGGTTTGGATAGTTAATGGCAAAGGGAGCATTACTGACAAAAATACAGGCAAATTGCCAATCGATTTATTGCAGTTATAACCAAATATCCTGGTATATTTATAGCACATAACATTTGAAGCATTTACCTTTTAAATACAGTTTAGTTTGCATAAAGTCTGTGACTGTTCGTCAGTTTAAATGAAAATCGTTTGCCAATCACCCTATTCTCATTAATCCCCATCTATTGCGTTTTTTTTAATGCTAAATTCATTCCAAGTTCATTCTCCTTTAATAACGTGCGCAGGTGAGAAGAATAACATTCATTTTGATCCAAATTAAAAAAAGTCTCACGCAATAAAAATACAGAAACCCGCAATACGAATCCTCAAAACATTCAAGTTGTTTTTTCTTATACGGATCTTTAATTATTTTTCATAACCCGCAGCGGTGTTCAGCAATATCGCTGGAATCCTGTTCTAACCTGCGCCGTTTAATGCCTGTCATTAGCTTTTTTAAGGTTCCCCCTCTGCCCCATTCTCTCTCAAGCCTGTTCCCGCAAAAAGGCGGAACAGACTTAGAAGGCAAATTAAAGTTTTACTTTAACTGGCGTAGGTCTGTATGAAGATTGATGTCAGACAAAGTATATTTTTGAAGCATAAGACTGCAATTACAATCCAGAGCAATTATCCTGGGCCATTAATAGCACAAGATGGCATGTCACAATCCAGCTATCTTATAATTTATCACTTATTGTTTTTTGTTTTTCTTTTTCTCCTTCCCACTTCCTGGATCGTGGGATGCTCCGAGTGTTTGGTGTTGTTGTTGACATCTCCCAGCGGTGCGGTGATGTGCACGGCTTCTGCTGACTCTAACAAACTGAACAGCATGGCTATTGGCAAGCTGTCACAGGCTAGTAATGAATACTAGCCCCCCCGATACATTCACATCACAAACCAATGGCTCTTAGAGGGACAGACTCTCAGCTGCGTTATAATGGACAGCATCCCCCAAGTCCCTAACCTAGACCTCTAGAAGTCCCTTGTGGCTATTACTTATACCCTAACTGGAGTCATGCCTGGTCCCCACATGTGCAGATGAAACATGCAATCCATCTTCACTCATCTCTGGCATGACTGGCATCGTGGTCTTGCCGTCGTCACCACCTGGCAGGTCTCTGTGCCCGTGTCATTTCTGCTAACCATCTCCGCGCTCAAGCCGTGGGGCTGTAAGCGTCGACAGGCCTTATCCACCTCCGTCGGTCCATCGCTTTAGCCCCGTGGGTCAGAGTGCAGTGAGCGTTTGGTCATTGGCAGTGAGGGGAGGAAGCCCCTCGGTTTTCACGAGAACATCCATCCCGGCTGACGCAGAGAGAGAACGCCCCAGCCCTGAATGGTCAGTGTGCTTTACGTAACTTATTAACCCCCATTTTTAGGCAATGCTGTTGACGCTCGTACCTCACAGTACCCCCTCTACCCTGGTACATTAGCCACAACTACCGGGGAGCGTCCAGCACGTAGCCGGCTAGCCACTAGCCTCACATTGTTTTTAATCTAATTCTACACATGGTTTCATTTTAATTTGAATTGAAAGCCTCATGTTAACAAAGCATAACAGATCGCCCTAATCCTCCCGCACAATGGAGGGATGCACGGCACATTCCTAAGCGATAAAAGACACTTCTCCCTCTCGGAATCATTTCTCATTTGCATATAAAATGCTTCCTCGAGGTAAAGGCATATATTAAACCCATTAAGAACTTCCTTTATTTTTATTTATTTTTTTGTTGTTGTCATAAATAAGTTTACATAATATTATGCATCATGTGGAGGAAGTTTCTAAATTCCTGGGAAGTCTGTGGGGGTGGGGTGGGGCTGGGAGATTCAGTGTCTCACTCACAACGTAGCCTCTTGTTACAGTGTGGGACGTCCCAGACCAAACCGTTCTGAAAGGGGGACTCTGCTTCTCAGTGTGGAAACATGGGCTACGAGTCTTAGTATCACAGGCCGGGCGAGTGGGATGAAAAGGGCAGAAAGACATGCAGAATGCAGCGTGGTGGGAGCTTACACGTGGCTGCTTGAGGCTAGGGCTTGGACATCTGTCCGCCATGAAAACACACTCGAAATTCAAAATGGCCGCCCCTCCGAAAGACACATTCCCATAGGCCAGAATGGGACGCGGAATGAACGTCTTCACCCAGAGCCTTTGTGGTGGAGCTGCGTCCCAGCTGCCAATCCTTTCCTGTCAGCCTGCCTCAGAAGACAGGCAGGAACAGGTATCACCGAAGCCCGGCGGATTCTGGAAGCCGCAATGTACGCCTGCTGTCCCTGCCGCGCTACGGAAACATGCAATTATATCCCAAGTGCGTCCTGGCTGTGTGTGGAACACCGTCAAACTACACAGCTGGGGATTAGTCAGTGCTAATGCCAGCCGGCGGCTACGTCGTTAAGAGCGACGGCGTCCGTAGGTGTGGACTTGTCAGGGCTGGAGGTTTGGTCCCCGTGAGTGCAGGTGGGTGCTACACGCACCATTTAACGAGACGTACCGCAAGCAGATTCATAAGCAAGATTTCATTTGTCATATTCCGTGGTTTCCTTCCATCAGAAAAAGCATGTCGATAACTGACTGGAAGGAGTCCTGATGTTCTGGTATGATGCGGCACGCCATCATTGGCCGCTCGTGCTGTTCCCGCTGACATTTTATCCTGAGCAAAGCTCTTACTGACTTTGGGATTCCTTGGCCGGCGGCGATCCTCCCCCCAGGGGTCTTACCCTGCATAACACCCACCCCCCCCAACCGTGTGCTCCCACGACGCCGCTCCCCGCACTCTCTCGCCGGCACCCAGCATTGCTGCTGCGCAAGCCTGTCAGCCTGGGCTCGTTTGCATACCGGCGAGGGGCCTGCGCCGGGCCTGGGCTGCGGATCGCCGGCAGCCCCCCTAATGAGGCCCGACGGCTCACCGGCGCCTCTCGTTTGGCGGGACGCCTGCTGACAGCTTTGAGGGCCTCAGTAAAGTAATATCTGGTAATGCGCGAGATAACAGAAGGCCTGCGACAGAGCACCATTTCAGGAGGGGGGGGTGGGGGGGGGGGCATTTCAAGTGGTACAGCAGTTAGAGTCACAAACCCACTCTGCCGTCTCTATGTAGGAGAGTAAGAAACAGAAGTGGAGATGTTCGGCAATGACTCCCTCTTTGGAAGTGGGCACAGCAAAGAGCTTTAACACGGGACATAGGGAGTGACATCAGTGGGCTGGGGGGAGGGCGCATCATCTGGAAAGCAGGCCGGAGCTCCACTCATTTAACCACCCTGCCTCCGAATCCACCAGGCAGGGGCCCATACACATGGAAGGGTTAAAAAAGGTGCCCCCCCCCCAAATTCAAAACTCAAGATTTTTTACCATTTCTCACCATGTAAGGATACATGAATACAAGCACTTGTGTAGAAGGTCTCACATGGCCGCCAGTGTATATAAACCAGTGTATATATTGTTCATTCTAAATACTTTATTTTTTGCACGCTGGATGTATGACTGTCATATATAGTGTGTGTGTACGCATACAAACAGGTGTACATATTGTTTATTTATATAGATGCTGTATATACGCACAGACGCACTACACAAGAAGCAGCAGTGCTGAATAAATAAACATTAACAAAGGATCATAAACAAATGGACCCCTGCGTGGCGTGTTTAGGCAACAGGCAGAGCGGTGAAATGAAATAGCAGCTTTGTTTTGTTTTTCGGGAATTTAACCATGTGTAAATATATTTGCTTACAGACCGAAGTACAGTATAACATGCTCATCCAAGCCAAAGAGCACAACAATAGCTTTAAAGGAGTTCAAAGTGGACGGGGGGGGCAATTGTTTCTTCAGCCGAAAGACAGGTTATCGGTTTCCAGGTCTGTGATTTGGTGTCTTGTGAGGAGCCAATACTGTAACTTGAGCCTTTGTTAATGCCTGGCGCATTTAAGACTCCAGACACTATTCCAGTGAAACAAGGTGATTCAGAATGAAAGATCACAAAGACCATCAGGCTGGCAGATGGTTAAAGGGCAGACTTGGAACCAGCATCCTCTGCTTTTCACCCACTTAGCACTGAGGCGTGTCACATAAACGCCGCGTCCCTTTGTCTTGTATAACTTAAGCACTTTCTTCCAACTCCTCCCGACTCCACCTGATTAAGGGGGATTTTTATGTAATACAAATGAGTACAAACCTACTATCATTAGCCATTATTAGTCTCAGAAAAAAAGCTTCTTAAGACTTACATACTTTGACATGGTATGTAGCATTGGGACAGTGATACGCCTTTTTTAAGGTTTAATTTTCAAACGTCAAAGTATCTTTTATTGTCTGTTTCAGATATATGAGGTGTAGAGTCGTACACTGAGATGAAATATCGCTGTCGTTGGTCATAGTGTAAATGAGAAATAGTACTTAGGATGTAAATACCTACTGGAGTGTAAAAGTAACATAAATATTAGGCATAGACAGTGTTACTCACAAAGGTAATCTGTTATAGGTGGAGGTGGAAAGACCAGGCTCAGAAAGTTGAGCATACAGCATCATATTCATTCTCAGAATACTCAACTGGTTGGCTGAAACAGAACCCTGGTCTGGATTTGTACTTTCTGGACCGGAAATTTTCACCTCTGTTTGTAATGGATTAATTTCGCGAGTAGTTTCCCCCACACTGGACATAGAGATACGGTGAACCACCTGACTGATAGGGAAATATTGTGCAAATTCAGTATAGAACTTTGCTGTGGAAGCAGAAAGTGCAATAAATAAATTGATGTATGAGTTATGAGTGTAGACTTATTAGTCTGTTTAACAAACCCAGGATGGCGGCAGATTGCTCAGCAGTCAAATCGTCTGAGGAAAACAAACCTTGTTTAAGTCCAGTAGCAAATTTACGAACCAGTCCTGCAAGACCATCCCAGGTACAAATGGCAGGGCTAGGCAAATCATCTTAAGACTTAAGATGAACATGACCTCTGACCCCTCCCTCAGGGCTTCCCATCCCCCTGCTGCCACTGACACGCATCACACCTAGACCTCCAACATGAAGGGTTGTCAGCTGTCAGCCACACCCCAGCAGCACCCCCACAGGCAACTAGACAAACCCCAAGATTCTCTTTTGTGTTTCTCAGAAGTTACATTTTTCCTGTGTCAGCCATATTTGATGAGTCTTAAGATTATTCAGAAACCAGTATTGGTCATGTGATTCACCAGCCGCACTTTTAATATCATTATATATCTCTAGAGAAGAAAATATGTATAAAAAAATATTTTTAGGTTTTTTTCCCCCACAATTTCACAGGTGCCACCAACACAGAGAATAAGGTCATTATTTAACACTTTCACATAACCACATAACTTATTTCAAACTGGCAACTTGAGCATTCAGGCAGTTTAGCTAAAGTGGGGCTTCTCTTTCATTACTTGGTATTAGTTTGCCAAACTCCTCTTTGGTATCCCTCAGTAGACCAAGAGGTTTCTCCATAACGACCATTCCAAGGCAGATTCTGTTTGTATCCCATGCAATTAAGGCACGAGTTCTGGTTGAAAATCTGCCCGAATCCAGATTCAGGGGTATCAGGAGGAGGTCTGCATGCAAGATTCATGAAGCGAAGGGTGGGGCTCTCTAAACACAACGTGACAAAGTGTGACTCTTGCATACAGAACTGCAACAGGCCATGGTGCATATTAATCCCTCTGCACCCCCAAGCTGACCTGCCAAACAGGGGCGTCGGAATCGAGGGGGGGGGGGGAGAAATATTTAATTTGGCTTCATTCTCTGCCTTCCCCCTAATAAACAGACCTTTGCATTTAAAGTATGAAGCTGTGTCACCACCCAATGTCAAACCCTCCCTTGAGTGAAGAGTACTCTTCATGAGTACTCATTTTCAGAGTACAGTGTGAGAGTGAAGAGTACTCTTCATGAGTACCCATCCTCAGAGTATAGTGTGAAAGTGAAGAGTACTCTTCATGAGTACCCATCCTCAGAGTATAGTGTGAGTCTTAAGGCCTTTTTTGACCTGACCGGTCACCATCTTCGCCACTGTGGCTTGCCGTCAGGTTAAGATGATGGTCCTTGAATGATCTGCACAAAGAGCAAATGAGAGGTTTTGTGACACTCAGCAGAGCCTTTAGTGTTTGCTGGTCTTATTCCTACGTTTTGCTCTCTTAATGGGCTAACGCAATGTTCTGTGGCCCCAGAGACCACATTTGGTCTAGACTCCTGATTTGATTCTTCACATCCCTAACCGGTCATAATGCGGGACCATCTTCCTCCTCAATGCACCCCCGAGGCTAACCCTAACATGGCTAAAAATGGACGTATTTTGAAGTAATGAAAAACAAACCAACAAAGTTATGAAAACAACATACAGCTTTTATTTTGGGGCACTTTGGTTGCTGCTGTTTTCGCTGGATTTTCAAAACAAAATGAAATTCAAAACACAATTTGGTCCCAGCTGTGATCTTTTATACAGTATTTGATCTGTGTGAAGGGAGGGTAATCCGAGCTTCTCTGTCTCGATCCGGGCTGGTTTGGGTTAGCGTACCGGGGAAAAAAGCCCTTTGGGGAATCGCGTAATAACATTGGCTAGGGATCTCTAATGGGAAAACAGCAAACATAGAGCATGTTGCGGAGCTAATGTCAAAGGATCCTCATCTCTCATCTGTACTTTGCCCAAAAAAACAGGAGCATTGAGGAGGGAGAGGGGGTTACAAATCAGGACAGGTCAACCCCTTTAAGTGGGAGGACTCATCCATCCCTGTCCAGCAGCAGGTCTGCCGCTCTCTTGGGTGTCATATTCAAAAACATTCCTGTACTGGAGATAGACCTCAGATCAGTGGGTGCATAATAAAGATTATTATGATCTCAGATGCAAGACCGTCACTAAATATTTCAAGTTTTCATACCAGATGTTTAGTTTGCTAGACAGTTCTGCTGCTTAGACACAGGCATCCCAACATATGACATGGTCCTGGTTTATATGGCACAAGAAATAAAAATTATACAATTTTGCATCATTTTTAAAGGGGCAGTCAGATCTTTAAAGATGAAGAACATTGGAACTGGACGCGTGGGGGCAGTAATGAGGCCCGTGTGGGATGAAATAATGAGCCAGAAGTGTGAAATGCCGTCGGGCTCGCCCTATCCTATGTGGCCATATGCTAATTAGGATGGCATCAATATCCTTTGCCTTAATCGTGAAGGCTTCGACGTTGGAGTGGTGTTGGGCTGCATCCAAGGTGGCAAGTAACGTGTAAAGACTTTAAGGGGGGGGGGGGGGGGTCTGTCAGTTTATCACAAAATAGGAATGGCTAGGGGGGTGGCTTCAGGAAAGGGCACAATCACCAGGACATCTGCGTGACTCTTGGACTTGCTTGACCCACCAATACTTGAGGCACATTCTGTCAACCACCCCCCGTCGCCAAACCAGGGATAGGTTATGAAGTACAGCCAAAGCAGTAAGAACTACAGTATCACCCTGGCGCTTAATCAAAGGGATTTAGCAGCCAAACCCACAGGTTATCCCCTAGGAAGCATATCAAGTACTTATCAAAAGCACCCTGGTTCAAAGCAGCTCAATTTTCCAATATTAGCAGTGTTTGGCTGGGGCCCAGGGCTGACTGCAAAGCAACGTGTTAAAGATGTTTGTACTTGCGTGCATGGGCGCACATTCCTGGGGTCCGTCCACTCCCTAGGTGATCAATCACCGGGACCCCATCCATGACCCCGCCCATGTGCCCGACGCTCTCACGCTCCTTCCAAGATGATGGGGCAGGTGTTTGTTCAAATTCGCTTGAATCTGTATGGGTCTCGTGTCACAGAGGACGTTTTTCATACATTAGACCAGCTCATTTGCCGCTGTGGGGAATCTGTGTCTCTTACTCACAGGAAGCACTGCTTCTGCTTGGGTTCAGCCGCTGCTTTTCCATATCCACCTGGAAGGTCCCGTCATTCCAAAAATAACAATACAGCGGTGGACAGAAAACCAAAGGCTTGTTGCCACACTATGCTGAATGTGCAGTCTTGGCCAAAAAGATTGGACCCCTCTGGGGGTCGGCTATTTAGCAAGAAAAAGGAATATGGTTCCAGGTCTGACTTTGTTAAAAACCTGGACTACTTTTGGCCCAGGAGGAATTTAAGGGGCATATCAACAAAAACATCAAGGAGTTTTCAGTGATCTTCTTGCTCTCCATGACAAACTGATCAGCAGCCCTGGACCAGCGTTTCGGCTAATGAAAGTCAGCTGACTGTGATTGGGCTGGTGTCTGTGTCTTCTTTGCTAAAGACCGCTCTGTTGAGTTCAGTGATTTTAGATTTATTTTGCGTGTGCCTTTTCTGCATGAGCCATGTTGCTGTTCATTGATCTGTTTATTGAGTTCTAAAGCCCTCTCGTTTATGTAGCTCATGTGCTGTCTCTGGTCGTCCTCTGTTCTCCAGGGTTCCTCTCCACAATCTTCCCCAGGGGCTCATCAACAAATATTTACGTAAATTGTGATTAGTGCTTCTTTTATCCCTAATGACTAAACCTGCTAAATAGCCTCATATCTCAAAGAGTGTCACGTGTCTGAACAACCTCTCAGCTAGCAAGGTTTGTGGCTATATGGGTTAGGATGCTATGTCTATAATCAGAAGGTTGCCTGTTTGAATCCCAGAGGGGGCCAAATGATTTTGTCATTAGGTTCTTCAGCAAGACCCCAAATTTCTCTAGAGACTGTCTGATGCAACTTTTTTAATTCTATGTTGCCTTTGGCTAAGATGGATATAGTAACTGTTATATGGTTATCAAAAGCTTCTCTTTGATGCTTTGACTCTCTTCCCAAAGCTTTTACTGACCGAATGCTTTTATCTTAAAATGCTAATATATGTCATATGGCTTACAGTGATATTTTTATGTATAGATGTATAGTACAGCAATTCATGAGAACACTTGTACTTGAAAATACCCCATGTTCTCGAGGTTTTATTATCATTGAGTTCCCACAAAACAAGATTACTTTAGTGATTTCCAGAGCTGATGCAACACAAATATGACGTAAATAAAATAAAAGATCTAAACAACAGAGAAAAGTAATTTATTTAGAAAATAAGGTAGTCAAACTATAAAATACATTATGAAGAGACAGACTATGTAACAATAACATAACGTGAAGTGCAAGAGTGACAAGTCACCGTTATTATAGCACATTGCACATACTTACACCAGGCACATCGAATAGTGATTTCTGTGAAACTGCAACGGCCCAGGAGTGTACTTTTTTTGTTCGATGTATCCTTACTTGGGTCTTAGACATCAGTTGTGAGGTTTCAAGTCCAGGCTGTAAAACCGGGCACTGCATGCTTTCCTGCATCCCGGGCACAGTTGTGATTGGTGGGGCTCCTCTGCATGAGAATGGGACCCCCGTGATGAGGGCTTACCTCACGGCCCCCCACCACAGCACCTGCCCATGAACCCGCCGCCACTTTCGGACCCTGCTGACAGCCAGGGGCTGGGTCACGTTTGTTTCATGTGTCACAAGGACCGAATGAGTGAAAAGGAGAGGCAGTATGAACAGGGACATAGAGCCGCATCTTTCTGTAGTGTGGCATCAGCCGGAGAGAGTGGCCGCGTGGAACTGCCGCTGCATCCCGCGCATGCTATGACAGTTTCATACACTCTGTGACGTGACGCGCTGTACACGGACGGTCTCGCTCTGTAATGTTACAGTCTCACTCACTCCTGTTCTCACCACATGACCGATGCTCACACCCAAGCCCCTGATAACTTTGCGCGTCCTCCGGTGGCCTGATGCACTCTCTCCCCCGACAGTCTGTGTTCCTGCAATCTCTCGGTCACCCTCGGCACACCAAGTAGTATCAGGGATGCGGTTTGTCACCGCGCAATGTAAGGGATGTGAAGGATTCACGTAGCTGCCGTTCTGCCCCGAGTGTCCGCAGACACAGCTTCTGGGGTCAGAATAGAAATACGGATGGGGGGGCTCTGGCTGCTGAGGTGAAGCAGTGCTTTGGTGGTCCAGGGCAGGGGGTGCTTTTTTCCTCCAGTGAAATTCTTAAGTAAGCAAGCTTGATATCAGGCGGCTGTACTTCTGACAATGACCTAAGATGTCTTAACTTTCCTCAGTTCTTTTGTGAGACCTTCCCTGGTCACATCATATCCAGGGTTTACCCCAGAATTGAAGAGCAAATTTCCAAAACTCATTCAGTGCATGTTTTGTTGTTTTTGATTTGAAACCGTCAATGAAGTAAAATCAGGTTTCCTCATCATATGTTACAGTATTGCCAACCAAAACTCACTCAGTCCTCATGTAACCCAACAAAACATTCGTTCAATGTCCAAAAGTTATTAAGTCCACAGAATTTTTCTTGAAAATGTATCCCATGGACTGAGTGAGTTTTCTCTTAAATTGTGCCTCATGCTGCCTCGGATAGGCTCCAGGCCCTCCCAGCCGGATAACAATCAGGATAAGTGTGTAGAAGATTAATGGATGGATGGATGGATGGAAGGATGGATGGAAGGATGGATGGATGGATGGATGGATGGCATTCCTCTGAAGGTGTTTCTACATGGAAAAAAAAGCTAAAAGGCCTTAACACGGTAAGTTAAGATGTATGTCATCAGTTATTTTATTATGTGAATTCACTAATAGTTCATAACCCATGAACTCTTATAATCAGCTAAATGAGTGATTTATCCTTACAATAGTGTGAAGTCCACAGATAAACTAAATCAGGGTTGTGGTAATATATTTTCACTTATTAACTGCTACATGTAGGTTATGAATTCATAACGATGAAGCCTATCAATCTAATTAAGGGGCTGGCAGATGCTCAAGCTGGTAAATACGGGGTAAACACGGGATCCCCCTCTGGGGCCATATGTGCTAAGCACTGTGCCTCAGTGTCCCCACCCCGGTGCAGCTGTGGTACAATCTAGTCTCCATCCCAGTCAGAGGCGCCTGGCCAATGGGCAGGCGGGGTGGGGGAACTAAACCCTATTCTGCCCTACAGAGGCAAAACAGAACCAAAGGGACTCAGTTTTGATGAAGTATACAGTAACGGTGTTTTGCCTGTAGGGTCACAGATGGTGAGTGAGCGTGTGCATGAGTGAGGAAGGAGCCATTACACAAAAAACAATCTTCTCCCCCCCCCGTTACCCGATCCGCTTCCCCTGACCCATGCGGGGCAACTCAACAGCGCTGGTCTATTCCCACCTTTCCCGCCCCGATGTTGAAATCCATCCCCTCACTGCACGCCGACATCGGTGACAGAGCCACGCCATACCCAGAGCGCGCCTCTAACAGCCGGCCTCTTCGAGGCACTGAAGCCAGACGCCGGCTTAATTGCGTCTTCATCTAAATTGCAAAATAGCTGCTTGAGAAAGGGACCAAAATAACAGACAAACAACCAGAGCCTGTAATAACAAATGTAGCTGGAACGAAATGAAAAAACTTACCTAAGATGGCTCTTTGAAAGGCGATCTTCGCGTTCTTCTGCACCATATTGATTTACTCTGCAATTTCGCATCCCCCCCCCCCCCCCCCTCTTCACTAGCCTTTACTTTGCAGGAGGTCCTGCAAATAAAACTTGGTTTGATTTCCACCCAATTTTTGCCCCCATCAACGCCCCCCCAACAAAAAAACATAAAAGATTAATATCTTATTTTTGAAAAATGGATGACGAAAAGGAACCCAGGTTGCGGTTTGCAGTCCGGGGATGAAAATCCCAATCAGACACGGATTCTTTTGGGGCTCTGAGAGGTTTGACTCCCTCGTCGGGTCACGTGCTTCAAGCCGAGCCCCCCCACCCATAACAGGAAGCAGGTGGCACGGCGATTCAAATCAAGAGGACCCAGACATAAAGATAAGGACATGAAGAGGGGAAAAGCCGGCGGATGGATGTTGTGAGGCGGCAGGGGTGGGTTGCAGCCCCCAGCATGGGGTGAGGTCATGCAAAAATGATGTTCATTGGCTCACCTGAACCATATTGTCATTATATGTATCGCTGAGTTTTGTTTCCACTCTCCGGCAGTAAAACAATCCCAGCTTCTGGTGACTGAACACCTCACAAGGTGTGTGTGTGTGTGTGTGTGTGGATTATGTTTATATTATTATATATTATTATTGTGTCCCCCACAATGTAATAAAAACCTATTATTTTGACATTTGGGGACAATTTTTCAGGTCTAGAAAACAAAATGCTAGAAGTTTGGTCACTTATGTTTTGTTTCGTTATTTGCGATTAAGGTTAGGGCTGGGTATGGGTTAAGGTCGTCATGGTGGGATTAGAGCCTTCCCCACAGAAATTAATGGAGAGTACCCACAAAGATATAATTACAAAGAGTGAAATTTAAATGGGGTCCTGCCAATCAGCCCAGTTTGACTTGTTATGGTACATTTTCTCAGGCAGATTGTTTGGAAGCGCTGGATAAAAAGCATTTTGTAAGAAGCCAAGTTGAAAAAATAATTACTAAATCCTCATCTGTGGCCGGTATCCGGTTATGGCTGCGTTTCTGTGTGTGCATGTATGTATTTTACAGAATTCTGGCCATGCTCCCCCCCTTCTCATTTCATGGGATCGATTTTAGTTTTCCATCTGAACGGATGCTGCAGTACTCTGCTTTTCCATTTCCAGAGTTGCGGTCTTATTTCATTTCAGCGGTCCGCCGACTTCGGTCACCACTCCACATTCTTACCTCTAAATATTGATTAGAGGGAAAATGTATTTTTTTGAATGCCTTCTCCACTGGGCTGCCCCCACAACTCTCACTGGGTGGGGGTGGGATCGGGGGTGGCTGATTTTTACAGAAATCAGGCCTGGTTTTTTACCCATCGCTAGTCAACAAAGTAAACAGCTCATGAATCCCATAGCAAAAGAATGAACCGGTGTTCATGACAAATCAGCCCAAAAGGGGGCAGCAGGCAGCCCACAGGTCAAAGAGATGGAGTAGTAGCCATAAGAATGGTACCTGATGTTGCATTTTGCATTCTTTTAGATGACAGATTCATCAGAAGGTGGTTGTCTTTTCCCTGGGTGCCGGTTCATTTGATATGTGAACGAGCGAGACTTCGTGGGTGATGCTGGACAGGGCTGGCTGTCAGCTGGCGCTCTCTGCCAGTAATGACGTATGTGAGGACAGGCGGCAGATTTACTAAAAGGCGACATTATCCAGAGCCAAGGAGCAGCCAGAGGGAAAGGAGGGCCACTTCAATCCCTCGACATCCTGGAGAGAAAGACTGAATCAGCTGTGCCACACAAAGGCCTGGACCGCAGCGGCAGGATGCTAGACCATGTGGGCAGTGTTTACATGGCATTACTCCATTTATTAGCTACGCAGATTCATTCAAACACCAGGAATGTCTTTCTATGCAGCTAAATCTTTTCTTTCACACTGCTTTTCAAATATATATTATAAGCAGAATTAGCTAAATTGTGCTTAAAATGTGAATTTCCCATGTTAGACAGCATAATGAGAATTTGTTAGCTGACAGGACTTTTGTAGTCATTTTAATGACACAGGCCAAGCAATTATCTGCAATGACAGTCACCCATAAAAACCAGCCACTTCCCTTTAGCACAGTTATTTAGTAGTTATGGAAGAAATGAGACTTACATTGTGAGGGATTACATGTAATTTACACTGGTTACTTTGCTTGTTCCCATTGGGTTATATCAGGCAGAGATTTCTACAGGAAATCCCATCCATTGCTTATGAAGTCTGATTTCACATTCAATGCAAATTCAATGTCAAGCAACAAAATATTATTTATTTATTTTTGCTACAATTACAGTTCCTTCACCTTAAAATGCATCCTGTTCTATATGAAGAGATGTAGAATGTTTGGGTTTCTGTTCAGGCTATGTTATCAGACATTTTCCTGCTTTCTGTTTGATTTCTTCAAGATTTCGAGACTCTTCTATTATACATTAATCCCTTTAAGGGTCTGTTTATCAGTCTCTGCTCTCCTTCTGCCAAAAACCTGGCAAACGATTTTACTTCATTTTGTGGCTCGTGCAGACTGAATAATTCAGCCAGTCATCTCCTGCCGTACACCTAATTCAAAAAACATATAACACATAGCATGGTCGCTAACAAGGAGTCCTGCGTTGGCCTGCTGAAAATTAGGCCAATTATTCAAATGTCAGTTAAACCTGTCAAACGCCGCCTGTTCAGGTCGGACAGGCGCATTGTGGAAATTACTCCCGCTTAGGCTCATTTAAATCTATTTGTGATTTTAATGGGGAATCCACGGCCAGGACAAAAAGTTGTGGGACTTCGTGGGCCTAACATGTTCGGTAAACAAGGCGGCTTCCTGTTAAGCATGCATTATTCACGGAGGAGGAGCAGAGCAGGGCGCGTGGCCTAACCGTTTGTGAAACATGCACGCCGCAGATGATAATTCAGCCATCGCTGGTGGAGCTCAGATAAACAAACTCACAAACAGGGAGGCGGAACTGTGGCAGAAGCAGGTGTATGCGTGGCTGGGGCTGTAGGGGGCACTCCTGGCGGATTTGGTAGTTGATTATGTTGACTGTAAATGGAGGACAGACGTCTTTGTCCCAGAGTCTGGACATCGGCTACGTGGGCCGAACCAGCGGTGCCAAATCCCGACAACATCTAACACGGCCGTCCCGCCGTGCAGACAGCCTGTTCATGGGGGAAGCTGTAATTATATCCCAGTTGACTGATTTTCCTCATGCCAAGACTGCCGACAACCAGCGAGGCACCTTTTCACGCACAATATGTTCCCCTAAATGGGCAGCAGGGCCGGCTACTTGGAAGCTGGTCGCGTGGCCCAAAGCAATCTGCGTGGCGTAGGGGAGGCGCGTGGCAGGATGAAAGTATGAGGATCAGCTGTTTTTCCAGGGAAGCCTTGACCCCCCCCATTCCCCCTCCCCTCCTCACTTCCTTCCTGAGCCTTTATATCCAGTGTGTGCATCTGTCCATGTGCGGCGCGGCTAAGTGTCTAACGCCAATCCCTGCTGCTGTACCCGTATGCCATGCTGTCCTCCAAAGCCCCACAGATTAAGTGCCGTTAGCAGAAGCCGCCCCCTCCCATACTGCTAAGGCCATTCTAATTAAAGAAGAATAGCAAGCCTCATTCTGCCGTGGCAAACGGTATCATATGTTTCCTGGACCAACTAGCAGAGGCGGGGGGGAGCAGCCATTTAGGATTTACTGTACCGGGGCTCCGGAATCCTCCGGCAAGTAGTCTCGTAAAACCAGAGAAGCCCCTCTCACATTAAACTCAGCTGCGGTCCCATGCAAACTCCGGCCCCCACGACACACGAGATTCCCAGTCTTCCCCACCGTTTACAAGGTCTCTGGCACAACACTGAAATGCAGACAGGAGGCCGAAATGAGCTCGGCGCTGCTCGGGCGATTAACTGTTTTAACGATGCGGCCGCAGTCCTGATCTGGAATCAGACGTATTTAGCAGGCGAGTCTGCAGAAGAGGCAAGCAGCTATACTGAGACTGTCTTATTTTCAGCGGACAGGAAACGCTGGCTAATTAAAAAAAACGGAGCTACTGAACAATTCGACATGGGGCCACAGAGGGTGTGGCTTTATGGGACGTTCTTTGGTCCAAGGGCTCATCAGCTGATTATTCCTGAGCAGAAAGAGCACACTAAGCTATCTCTGCATTTTTCACGAGGGAGTCAGGGTACGCACGCCTAGCTTATGAAAGTTAGTGTATCTTAAGCCAGAGTGGGTGACAAAATGACTATCGCGTCAAAATGGCGCTTTTAAAGTTCCACAGCAATGTTGAACTTCAGGATGTCAGTCACAAATCCGCTCTGGAGCAGAATCAGTCGCTTCATATACCTTTTTATGGTCTTGTTTAGTTAAATGCACGGTTTCGCAAGCAGCGTTTGGATCTTCGGACAGGCCACGGAGCACGCCCCGTGTGTTTTTCGGATGTACAGATCACACGAAAGCTCCTGTGCTAGCAAAATGTTGCATGTTCCCTCTCTTTCGTCAAAAACCTGCAGCTCTCCGGAGTGACTGACTGGATCTCTGATCTCCCAGCAATAGGCTCACGGCTTATAACCCGAGTCAGCTAATGTCAGCCTCACTGTTCGTGTGTCATTCCTCTGCGTTTCCCCTCATTCACGGCTTTATTAGATGCAAACAAAATAGATCTTTCCGTTCCTAGTTTAGTCTTTGAGCTAATTATGGGGTGCCTACATCGTTAAGGGAGGCAAGCGTGCTGAATTGTGTTTACCAATTATAAAAAGAAAAACAGGGTCATAATGCAAGCAGTTCCTTAGCAAATGTTAAAAGAAACATGCAAAAAAGTCGTGCTTCTTATGTTGTCGGCCATTGTCGTGCTGTTATGTCACCGTGACAGGAATGTGATCGATTTCAGTCCCGCCCCCTGTCAGACTGCACCAATTTGTTGTACGTGATGCCACAGTTCCAGGGTGCAAGCCTGTGCATGAAGGGAACTCAGCTGAAGAGACTGCAGGAGCCAGTGGTACGTGACAACCAGAGCAAGCCAATCCCAAACAGCAGGTCTGGCCAATCATGACTGTGAGCAGAAGCCACGCCCACAGGGGCAAAGTCCTTATGCGGGTCAATGGCTGACGCCAGGGTAATACCGTTAAAGGGGCTGAGAACAGGTTTGTCGGGGACAGTCAGGCCAGCTCGCTAGACAGTGACACTTTAATTAAGTGGATCGGGAGAACTTCATTCCTCGGCCCTGAGCATGGATCTGGGATGAGCACTCAGCTTAGTAGAGGCGTGGCAGAAGCCGGGAAAGGGGGGGGGGGGGGTTGGGCAGGCGTCAGGTTCTCTGAAGAGTGTCGGCGTCAGTCTGGCGATGCTGCTCTATAGTCGAGAGGGCGTAACATGATGGGAGAAGGTTCCAGAAAAGGTCTCCATAGTCCTGCACTGATGGCTAAGCGTCACGTCACACACACACACCCCTCACCCCACGGCCTGATCACGTTTCACGTCTCAGACGTTTGGCCCATGGCCAAATTCCTCAGAACGACGATGACCCCTGAAGGAAGTCTGCCATTTTTCCACGGTAACGGCACACGATACCCACTTTGAAATAACAGAAAGCAGACCGTTGTGAAGAACAGAGGCTCACGCTGCTGTAGATTGACCGATAAAGATGCCTCACTTCAGGGATGACCACTGAGCACGATTCTGTCTAACGAGAGAGAGAACTCCAGGTGTGATGGTCTGAAAAACAAGGATACTCCCCACACCTAGCTCAGAGCAAGGAAAAATAAATAAACAAGGCTCCTACAAACAGAGCGCTGACAGACGCATAATGAATCGATCAATTATTCATCGACCTCAAAGCGGGGAGGCTGTTTTTGTCATTGAGTGTCACAGAGAAGTCTTCCACCGGGCGTGTCCTCGGTCACAGATTCAATCAGAGCCGCAAAGTCACAGTCATAAGCACAGTCACTTTGTGACACGCATGTATGATGACGTTTACAGCCATCCAATCACAGACGTAATCACTGTCACAGTCATACGCCGACAGTCACTGACACGATTACAGATGTGGCCACACTCCGCAATGTCACACGCAGGTACGAAGATGTTGGCAGTAACCAAAGTCACAGACATAATCATAAGCACAGCCATACAGCTGAGGTGATTACAGATAGCTGCAGACAAAGCCGCTGAACATGCCTCCCCCTTGGGTTTCCGCTGCAGAAAAAAAAAGATGCATTGTACTCAGAGTTGCACACCGCCAACAGTCACGCATGCAGCCACCCCATCCATCCCTGGCCTCGCTCAGATCTGCGATCACATAAATCAGTCATGTTGGCCACGTCTCATTTTAACAACCCTTCCCTTTCAGTCAGTCCCAGGTACTCCCCGGCCCTGACTTGACCGGGCCGCCTTGGATGGTGGCAGGGGGGTAGGGAGGCTTGTTAGTGCCCCCCCCATGGCACAAACCCCCTGAGACAGGCAGCTGCTTGGGCTGTGACCTCACTGCCTCACTGTGCCCAGAGCCCTGTCCCTGTCCCTTTGGGTGAGACTTCGTTAGCAGGCTTATAGCTTCCTGCGTGGGTGCCAGTTAAACTCCCCCATCCTGAGGAATGAGATGGCCTGGCTGCCTGCTGCACCAATCAGTATGTTCCCTCGAGTCGTGGCGTTGCCACAGCGGGGAGGCTGCAGATCTGGTCCTTACATTTTTATATTTATTTATGTGACAATACATTGCCTGTTCTATTTTCATCACTGGTGCTTTCATCTGGGACGTCTTTCAGAGTTTTACACTTATTTTAGCTTCAGGTAATTACTGAAGTATTTGAGGTTAAGATCCTCATTGTAAGGTACAGTAGCCTCCCCATCAAGATTTTTTCCAACATGGTTCTGGCATATGTATATTTTATCACACCTACCTATGCCCCTAAATTATTAATTTATGCAAGTTTTGCAGTTTTATAGAGGTGCAACAGTTTTACAGAACTCTCTTGGATTCAGAAATAGTGCCTTAAACACTGCGCACCCTGCTGTTGAGGTCACGGTAATGCAGGTTGAAAGTAATGGAATCGAGCGTGGCACGACAGCATCACTAGAAGACTGCCCCACCCATGAGCCTGCCCCCCCACCACTAGCACCACCAGTCACACCGGCTCCGAAAGAAAGGTCCCAGCCTCGTTATGGAAAGCCATTCCCGCCCCCTCGCCAGCACCAGCCTCCAGACGGCTTGTACCTGCACGCAATTAATGATGTCAGTGCAGCAACTGAGCCGGCGAAAATGTGCCGCAACAATTATTCTAATGCCGGGATACCGGCACACCGAATGCAGCTGTCATCTCCCGGTTTAATTACCTTGGCACTCATGCCACTTATAATCACCTGTCATTACCAGCAACCGCCGCATCTGTTTACACGTCTGTCAGAGCTTCCCGACCGGGGGGCTAAGGAGAAGACAGCCTTCCCTGTGATTGGACCTCAGACAGGAAAGGTTACACCCCCAGCTCCCCCCCCTTCCCACCCCGAAGAAAAGACGTCCGTTACTTAAAGAGAATTTCACACGCCGGTGTGAAGCGGCATGGAATTAGCATTGAGGGAATATCCACTGCCTTTCTTTGTCGTTCCGCCATCCTTTGCCATGGCGACGTTCCACGCGGCAGTCTTTGGGCAGCTGTTTCAAAACGTGGCCTCTTAGTTCACATTTCCACCCCATTACCTTCCGATTAGATGAGCCACATAAAGAGTCACACGGACAAAATTAACTTATTTTAAGCCTGGGAGATTTCTTTCCTCTCTACGCTCGGTAATGGGTGAGGAAAAAAGAATATACAGAAGCACTGCACTGAGAAAAAGTCTTTAAATTCCTCACGAATTTGCTTAAATTGTGGCACTGATTGTGCTCACTATGCGGGACCACGGTTGCCAGCCCTGAATGAAAAGCCCAGGATCCACCCAATAACCACCGCGCCACCTTGTGGCTCCGAAGTGTACCCGCGCCCATGGATACAGAGCATTGGCGTGACTGAGAAGTAGAGCCTGGGCGAGAGATGGATTTTGCCACCGCTTCGTACGGACAAAAGCAGAGAGAACAGTGATAACAGATGACAGATAAGTGGGACAAGGGGACGGGTGGGAGAGAGCAGGAAGCGAAGTCACAGCGAAGGATTTAAGCTGTGCCCCCCCCCCCCCCCCCCCCGCTGGTGTTCTGATGCGTCGCCCCTGTAGTGAAGGAACTGAGGGCGTCAGCAGATCCACTGGTATCATGTGACCAGCGAGGAGGGCGACCAAGGGAATGAAGGGGGTGGGCAGGCAGGCAGGGAGCAGTGTATGGATGGGGGGGGGGGCACATGAGGAGCTGAAGGTTTCGTTCTGCTCTCAGCCACCCGGGTGCCAGTCTTCAGGGTGGGCGCACAGAGAATGGGCGAGCCAGGTGATGTATCGCTCCTCTGCGGGGGGGGGGGGGGG
>JAABNX020000008.1:11849495-11859871 GCA_015163995.2 Mormyrus lacerda
GACATTTCTCCATGTGCAGCAATTTTAAAACAACGAGAACTCAATGACAAGAGAAAACACTGATGTAAAACAGATAGGCGAGGAAATGGCTCCATGGCTACTGGAATGTTAGTGTTTGCATTTAGAAGAGATACATTTATTCTATTTTTATGTGTTAGTATGTCTCAAAGGACAGCTAGATGGGATTTGTGAAAAGAAGCATTCTAATGTTCCTGAACTCATACTGCAAATGGCAAATAAAGCATTTTTTATTCCTTTTTGTAGGAACACTTTATTATTCTGGCTCAGTATATTTCAGGAAAGATATTAAAATGACATATGCAGGGCACTGGTTCTTACTGGCTGTTTAAAAATATCGATCAAGAAAACATTTTTATAACCTCTTCAGAACATTATGACACTTTACTTGAAATATACGTCATTCAATGGGCTGATTTGTGAGGAAATTGAACATGCTTAATGTGTTCATTAAAAATGTTGCTATAAGGTATCGTTCGAGCATTGGAACACAAAGACGATGCATGAGGAAGCTTTTCCAGGTGTGTGAAGGCGGATGAGTCCCCGTCCTCTTCCTCACCCTGCAGAGTAACCGCACAGGAGGCGAGTGGCCAATCGGAGACAGGGCCGAGCTGTGATGTTTAGCATAACATGGCAGGGGCATTTCCGAGAGAACGGAGTCTCTGGTGAGTGTGGCTATGAATAACCACGGCCCCATTAAGACTCTGGAACTTTGGGTGCAAAAGCCACCGCTGCCATGTTTGTGGATAAATCGTCATGGTTACACAGAGAATAGTTCCCATCATTCGCTGTATGGACGGTTAAAAAACACATAAGAAATTCTACTGATGAAAGGGTTCGGTATGTAAACGTCCACAGGACGCCCAGAGGCCAGCATGCCATATCTCACAAGGAACAATTAACTCGCCCCGGAAGGATCCGCCATTAATCACGAGGCCGCTTTTTGTTCATGGGTGTCAAGCCACATTTCCATGAAACCTCAGGTAGCCCTGACTGTAACTCAAAGGCCCCCCGCTGGTCGTCAGCAGCCCTGCGCAGGCACAGACCTGACGGCGAGCACACAAAGAGACCAGGAAACGTCCTCGCACAATCAGATACAGAAGTGCGGATGTACGGATGCCTGCACGCATGTCTAAAAATACACACTGACACGCACACGTGCGGATGCATGTATGCATGCATGCACAAAAACACATGCATGGCTAACAACAAATGGTAAAGTGATATAGATGCACCTGCACACGTACATGCAGAACCAAACATGGGCACAGATTTGTACAGCAACAATCACCCAACAAATACATTAATGCATACACCCAAAGCAAGCCCAGTGCTCCCCCCCCCCCACCAAAAAAAATTCTCACTAGTGCTTCATGAAAAATGATCTGCATGCCAGAGCTGACTCTCTCAGCAATCGCTGGGACGATAAAGGTGCCCTAATTGTTGTTTCAATGTGGAAGGGAGCATCGCTTAACAGCAGTTCAGGGAACGTGGGATCATTAATATCAGAGAGCCGTTCATCCATCTATCCGAACCCGTGGCCTACATTTCGAAGGTGCCTCTTGCAGCATCTGCCACGCCTCATCTCAGAACGTTCCTCGAGCCCCGTTACCCGGACAACCAGGTAGCTTCAAACGAGGAGCTAATTACCGCAAGACAGCCAACGGCCCACCTGCTCTTAAAGACCCCTGAAACGGCTTCCACAGCTACAGCTTTTGCCCCCCGTTTACCCCCTACAATCCAATTGTGCGAGAGATGCCTGTAATGGAGGGAGGGGGCCAGTCACCAATGTGGATGAAGAAGGAATTTTCCAGCGAACATAGGGAATGATCTTCCTCCCTCTCATGTCCGGGAAACTGAGAAGCACAAGCCTCTGAGCCCTGGAACCATTATCCTATGTGGGAATCTGTCCTCCAGTCCTGGTCTGTGAAATCCCATCAAGCAAGACGACTAAAATCAAAATCAAGGCAGTTTTCACTGAGCCGAACTCTCAGGGTCAAATACTGAAGTGAAATGTCGTTCTTGTCTGTCGAGGTTCAAATAAAAAATAATAAGTAATAAACAGGACATAAACACTAAGATACGTGAACAGAGACATGACATTTTTAAGGCACGACATTAAGAGGGAGAGATACAGTTATTCACTTGATTAGTGGGGAAAGATTGTGCAAACTGTTACAGAGGCTTGGCATCGAAGCAGAACGTTCAATAAATAAATAGATTTGTATGCAGGGTTGTGAGTCCCGAACTGTCAGACCTTTTAACAGACCCAGTCTTAGGCTGGAAGGAGCCAGACGGTTCAGTAGGCGAACAGTCGGAAGAAAAAAATAACTGTTTCTTAAGCCTGACGGTCCGGGGCTTTGGGGCTGCAGGGTCTCCTACCAGACGACAGGGGGGGAAAAGATCGTAAGGGGGTACTATAGGTCATCGGTACAATTTGGACATTTGTGATGGCCAAACTCAACAAAATAACAGTTAAAGGAAATGAATATATAATCAATAAATTTAAACTACCTGTAATTTTTACTTTTATGGCTCCTGGCACTAAGGTAGTAATATAATCATTCTCATGAATGTCAATATGACTAAAACAATGGCATAAGTTCCTTGTCAACTGATAAAAGCATCACTCCTCTGTGTTCCTCTTCATTTTCCATCATTTTCTTTCTTAACCACCTGAATCTCCAGGAGAGTTACCTTCTGAAGGTCAACACAGATGGCGATATCGTCTCCCAACCAAAAGCTGCTTTTCGTAATGCATGAGCCCTATTAATTCGCTAAAATAGCAAATGTAGAAGTCGGCCCTCGTTATCAATAAAATGCGGCGTTCTGTTTTAGCCCAACAGTGGCCGCTAGGCGGAGGTGCTGACCTTTCCCAGCGAACCATGCACCTGCGTCTTCTGACAGAGGCACAATTTATAAAAGATAAAACGATAATGACCAGCACCATACAGTAAGATGATGACTTTATTTATTTGTCTGTTTGTTTGTTTTTTGCTTGTCTTGTATTTCACACCAATTATTGGAAAATCCAGAACTTAAGCAACATTGAATGTTCATCCAGTATCTAAACCCCACAAGAACCTGGGAAAGCAGAGTGGTGTGGCAGGACCAGGAGGCTACGCCTCAAGCCACGGGGGGGGCATTCTACGAAGCAGCCCTGGAGTGAGACACCAAACTGGATCTGCTTAACCAATAAGCAGCTGTACACTGTGAAAACAGAGTAACACGTAGAATTACAAGTGGGAGAAGTGACCTTGGACAAAAGCATCTGCTAAACAAATAACTAATGGAACAGCTAATAAGGAACCAACTGAGGTGGAACAACAGATCCAGATGGTGTAACGAAGCCCCGGCTCAGCACCTGACAGGGAGCAGGAGAACCCACATCCGGCTTGGTCTGGCGGAGACCTTCAGGTGATAGAAACAGAATTCCCTGGGAGAAAGCGAGAACAGGAGGAGCTGGCAGAGGTGGGGTCAGCTGTGATCAAACACCACCCAGCCCAGAAACGTGGAGGAAATATTGAGGTATATTAAGGGAAGAGCTACATACGCGACTAGAAGGTTGCGTGCTACGCAATTTCACTGCACCTTCAGGCAAAGTAGCTAACTCAAGCAGCCCAAATTGATCGCAGTGTCCAGTTACAGTAGGTAACTGTAAAGTAAGTAAGCCAGCACCAGTAGCGGAGCATCTGTAGAGAGCTATAACAACAGCCTAAGTAGCATCTGCTTTCGTTTTTCCATCTTTTCTTTGCACTCCTTCATCCCTTCATCCCATTCAATCTAACATATCATGTTAGACTTGGGTTATTACAATCTTTTGTATTTTGTTTCTCGCTCTGATATTTTGTCTTGTGTTTTATATAAAGAAGTGATCATTCATCTGTATTATTAAAAAGGGCCTAAGACTGAATGTCATTTGAGGAATAAAAAATGTAAAACTGGTCTACTTTTTTAAATATCATAACAGCTGTATAGATTATTACTTGGTAATAGCACCATAAATCATTAAACATTTATACGGTACAACTATTTTCTGGCATTAAGATAAATTAACATTATGACTTAATGACGACAAATTTCATATATTTAACAAAAAACTGCACACACAAGGAATACAATAATGGCCGTGCATTTAGTTATTATTGATATGTACGATGCACTGAATTGCAGGGACTGGTAGTAATTTTTTTGTAATTTTTCAAAAGGCGCTGAGAACTGAATAATGCATAAACGAATGATCTATTTCACAATTCCTCATTCCTTATTAGAAAATAACGAGACCATCTTTTCTAAATTAAGCAGCTTCTGAATATTTATTCAATGCAAATTAACAAGTAACAGACAAACAGACTGTTAATGTGCTGCCACTGTGAGACTGGGGCTCGTTTTGACTGCCGTACAGTGACCAGCAGCCTGAGGAGCACATGCAGCATCTTGCGGCCAGGAGTGAAGGAGAAGCCAGCTGCACTGTGGGGATCAGTCCAGGGAGCAGTTCGGGAGGAAACGCCCCCCTCCCTGGTACTGTGCTGGGGGGGGCCGGAATCGATACTGTCCCGCACAGGAAAGAGAAGAGTGGCCCACTGGATGTCCTCCACCTCCTGTCCCCTGAGCTCCCTGAAGGACGGCCCTGCGACTGAGCCCCCCCCCCCACCCCTCCCCCAATCCCCACCTTCCGTCGTCCTGCCCGCCAGCTGCACTGTGGATCGATAAGCAGCCGGAGCATTAAATTTCAACCAGAAGAGCTGTCACGCTCCTTAGCCGAGAGGAGACACCCACCATAACAGCAGTGGCTTTGACATTTTGTTTATGAAGTGAAGAATCTCCTGCCTTTCTCTGCAAACAGTTCAATTTAGCCGCAGCCTCAGGCCCGGTCAGGGGGGGAGGTGCTGATAAGTAACGTTATGAAACAGGCCCACTTATTAATAAACGATGTCTGGCCACAATAAGAAAAAAGATCTGCTTCGAATGGAAACTACAATATTTTATTTTTAATCACATATAGTGCATGTAAAGGCAAGGACAAAAAATGCCAGTAATTATCTTGTTGCATGCCTGCTTTCCTCATACAGAACTTGAGTATAAATTCTGGCTACTTTATTTCAGCTTTCCCACGGAGGTCTGGAGTAATGCGACTTGGAGGACTGACTGTGTGTGTTTGAGAGACAGAGGTACATGAAATCATAACCGTGTAAGACTGCTGAATAAAATGCATCAAAATAAATAATAATAATGAAGAAGAAGAAAGTTTATTTTGGTAAATAAAATCCACCATTTTTTCACTTACACAGTTTGCAGTTTCATCATTGCATATGACAATATATCAGTAAGTCACAGCTTCAGAACACAGTACAGTGAGCTCTATTACAGATAATACTGGTTACTGCACTTGGCACGTGATCCCTACTTATAATCTAAACACTTTAATTATCAAAATCAAAAATACAGCAAAGTAACTTAGCGTGGTTTCCAGTTTGTCCTATTTAGTCCATTTGTGCCTTTTTAGTCACTGAACAAATAAAAGAAAATATATTACCAGGAATTTAATAACTTAATCTTCTTTTACTTCTCACAATAGTCTGTGAAAGATAACCAAAGAGAAGATTTAGTCCACTACAGCAGGCTGATTTGAAAATGTAATTGCTTGCGATGCACAGGACATATATGCTAATGGTGAGGGGGAGGGGGGGTTAATATAGAAACCGTGGAGAGAGCAGTGAGTTCGGAAGTGTAAACTCTGCCTCTGGTTCACTTCATTTCCCCCCGTATATTAACGAGTCCCCGTAATCGACAGGTCCTTTCCAAATCTCCTGTTAGCGTTCAATTCTGCTAATTATTACACAGAATGGGCCCAGCTGACAGGGCAGTAGCGGAGAAGGGCATGCTCTGAAGTGTTTAATGACTGGCTGGAGCAGAAGTGAATATATTACACTGCGCCCTTCCACAATAAAACAAATGCTCTGACATATAAAGTTCACTGAAGCGGGGAGGTGGGGTCCACACGTGTGTTTCAGGGGAGTGAAGGGGGAAGCCTCACTTACGATGATGTCCAGGTGCCACCTAGTGACTGCCCGGGAAGTCTTCAAGATCTCCCAGCCGACAGAGAAGGGGACGGGGGGCGGACAGCCCCCACCTCACCCCTCGCCTATCCAGCCGGCCCTGGATGGCCATACCTTGGCAGATGGCAGAGGGGCCTGATCGGGTAAAACGGAAGAGGTGTGTAAAGCTATGAACGCCCACGGATATTACGTTTAAACCATGGTCCGAAGTCAGGAAGTGCTTTCACAAGACGTGAGGGGCGGCAAATTCAGGCCGCTGATGAGAAACATTCAAAGCCTTTCAAGGTCAGATGGAAGTTACTGGGAAAGGCGAAAGGAATGCTAATGGAGAGTTCAGGGCAGAACGAAACTGGCCTTAGAACAGATTGAAAAGCAGGTGTCGTGGCAGGCAGGGGTACTGCTATTGTACCATTGTGTGAAGTAATTAGTATGAAAAGCTTGAGTATAAGGATCCATTGTACAAAGAGAAAACAAGCAGAAGTCACTTATACGTTGCTTGCAATGAACATATGTGCTCAATAACTACATAATAACATCCATTCCATCTACAGTACATTTATTTTTGATAATCCCCATTGCAAACAGCCATCCCACAATGCACCAGACCCCCTGGGCTTGTCTTCTCACTGCTGAGGGTGTTTAGCCCACAAGCTTTCCTCTGCTGTGCTTCTGGTGATAATGGCATCCTGTGGAGGGGATGGGGGTTGGACTCTCCCTCGAGGGGGATAATCAGCTCTGACGGCGCCCAGGGAGTTCTGTCACGCGCAGTGGAGATCCACACGCCTCCACAGCCCGCAACGCGTCGACCATCTCCCGCTACCGGGAAGCCTGTCTCTGCGTCACGCGGGAGCGCAGGTCCTGGCCTGTCGCTTCAGGTGTGCCAGCCGACGGCAATGTTAATAAACTACAAGATCATGGCTGCATTGTGACATGTTTGACCAGGGGGAAGCGTGCCAGGCGACCCAATCGGCGAGCTGGTCCTGTGACGCTACGATGGCGTGCGGCGAGAGGTCAAAGGTTAGGAGGCGGTGGCAAGGCACGAGAGTCACATGAGGCGACCTGGCAGAACTGAGCGAGCGGCTGTAGGTTTTAACCACAACAGCTGTGTCAGGATATGGGTTCATTAATAATTCAAAACATATAAGGCCTGAAAACATTCGTGCGGTGTCCAAAGCGAAACGAAAATATATCCCTGTTTTTTTGAGGGTCACGCGATGCAAATGACACTTAGTAGGGAAACAGGAATGTTTTCCGTTTGAACAGACGCCCGGGTCAGATTATGGCTCTATTTTTCAGATTTAAATATTTCCAGCAGATTGGCTCCTCTGCTTCCCTCCATCATGAAAAAGCACCCCCCCACCCCCCCAGTCCGACTTCACACAGGCGAACAAATATATATCAGATCCAAGCAGTGACAAAGATGAGAGCTCCGGGTGAAACAAGAAATTATACTTAAGACAGGATGGGTCAGCCTGCCATTAAGGGCGATTCGAAAACCATTCATCACACTTGTAGTCCAAGGCCTCAGCGTAATTACTTAATCTAACCTGTGTAATATAGTATGACACAGCATTGTAGGTGGCAGAGGGCAAAAATCACAGATTCTTCTCCTCCTACCACATCTCTCTCTAGCTCTCTATGAGAACACATACACACACACACACTAACACACAGAGACCTGTAATCAAATCTTTGTGTGGACCACTCATTCATTTCCATGGGGAAAATGCTAATGCTAACTCTGACAACCTACCCAACCCTTACCAGAACCATAAGTAACCAGACACAATACAATACTTGTGACATTTTTAGTTCTTTGATTGTAGTAAATTCAGAAAATTGAGTTTTCCTCTATGGGGAGCAGGAAACAGGTCCCCATAAGGTTAAAAAATTGTTTTTTCATCACGTAGTGGATACATTTGGTCCCCAAAAGGTAAGGCATATCTGGACTACCCACACGCACGCACGCACACACACACACACACAATACCACACAAGTACATTCAAGTGACTTACATACCCCCCCAGTGCAGTTCAACCAGTATCACACGCAGACATATGAAACATAAAGCGGCTCCAGCTGATTGTATGTAAATATTTGCTGAAGGTACACTCTGGGAATAATATTAGCTTGCTGTCTAAGGTAGAAAGTTCAGTCTTTAAATATATCAATACATGCATATACCTTTAGTATTAAATAAAGCATAGAGCAACTTCAAAATATCATCTTTAAACGCCTTTTAAAGGTCTTTTTAAAAGTATAGGCCTATATATAATAAAAATTATAAATCAAAAGTATTGGCTTCGGTATAAACGTGCTTAACGAGACACGTGCAAAATGCGTAAACCTCGGATTTTGCTGGATGCACGGTGACTAGGATCACTGGGTCCTTGATTGGAGGAGGGCTTACAGAAACTGAGCAGACGGATAAAAAGAATATTGAAGGTTTAAGCCGTTTCATATTTATTCTTATATTAAAATGCCCATTGTCTTAAGAAAGTTCAAATCATAATAATAAAAAAATGCTGTTATGCCTGAAAACCGTAATACCGCAATAAAGACGGCAGTATGGGCGACACCAAAGGCAGCACACAAAGGTACCTGCGTAAAGGGTGTACCTTCCTAAATGTCAACTCCAGTAGCCTATGTACGGCTCTGCATAAATAAATATACTCCGGGTCCTGTCACACCCGGTATCCCAGGTGCAAATTTAATTAGCCGAGCTGAAGTCTCCCCTTGTTGTGCGGGGGTCCTGCGCGCCGGCAGCTGTAAACAAGCGCTACATCCTAATCAGGTGTCAGCGGCCGCTTTGATCACGCTGTGAAACATGTCACAAATCCCCGGCAGAAAGTGGGTCGGGAGGGAGAACAAAAGCCGGGAGCTGTCAGAGGACTGGGGTGGGCTGGGGGGTTCGGGCTTGCGTGCGCTCACATTAGGCGTCTCCTTCTTCCGGCTGCCCATGTACGATCGCGCCGCTCTGACACGCTACCCGCCGCACTGGCATTGATGTACAGTCATTTCTACCACAGTAAGCAGAAATCCCCGATACACCTGATCGGCGGCGGGATCAAGCTCGGAAACAAAAGTTGCCCGACGATTCATTTTTCAAAACAAATTTACGAGCAGCACCCGGATTTTTCAGACCCCCCCATGCATTTTATACACCCCGACCCCCGGCTCTCTCGCTTGTTTCGGTGACGCGTACTGCTAATTTATATGTGACGTTACCTGCATTTGCAGAAAGAGTGACAAAAGGCGCAAAAGTGGCATGCAAGATTAGCGTGGGTAAAAAAAATAAATAAATAAGTGATACATAAATTAATTATGGACAAAAAAAAGCAAAAAGGGAAAAGAAAAGCAGAGAATTAAAACTGCGAACATCTGTCACCGGATTAGCTTCACGTAACACCGGTGTTAGAACATTTATACTGGTGAAGTTTGTGATCCCCTTTCTAATTGACAGTCGGGGAAATTCTGCAGTCGAGGCATCCTGTAGGTGCCGATAAGGGAGAATTAAAGCAGCTCCACTTTCCAAGAAAAAAAAGAGAAACGTTTTAAAAACCTTCACACTAATCCCCATTGTCATCCCGGCATGGCGAAGTGACTTACAAATATGTGTTGGTCGGCTGTTTTGGGTGGCGGGGGTGGGAGGGGGTGGTTTGAGGAGCAGAGACAAGGATTCAAGTGCAGTCACTCATTCAGATTAAAAGTGATCCATAAAAACGGTGACTCTGAAATGCCATAGTCCTGTGTCACTGGAATTATACGGTTCTATACATGCAATGGTGTGATAACAGTATTAATATTTATACATATATACTACAATGACTGCCAAATAAAAACCACGTGCACATGAATATACATTAAAGAGATCCCAGTTTAAAAGAGGATTGCCCAATGCTGGATCGTACAGTTAGATGTGCTTTATATTTAGAAGGTATGTTTTGTTGTACAGTGCATGTTCCATCCGTCAAATAATTCTTGGACAAAATACATGGGAAAAAAAGCACATGTACGCCACACAAAGAGAACCCTGACCTCGGCAGAACCGAGCCAGGTTCTGTGCTCCCAATCTGTCATGTTACAGACAGTCCAGCACTTTAGAGTGCTGTTTGAATGGTGTTGGTGTGATTCCCTGCCGGGCCAGAGACGCACGTGTTCCCAGGGCCTGGCGTCCAGAGGGCTACTCGAGTTGTCAGAAGGCCCCCCTACTATTTTCTATGATGGTTTGGTTGTGAAGTGGGGGGGGGGGAGGAGGAGGGGAGGGATGGGGGACCAGGGGATCAGTACAGATTAAA
>JAABNX020000008.1:11859971-11875538 GCA_015163995.2 Mormyrus lacerda
AGGAGGAGGGGAGGGATGGGGGAACAGGGGATCAGTACAGATTAAATTGTATTTCGGTCCAGACACAAAAACATGAGACAAATGACGCCATAAACGACACATAGCATTTTGTTCTTCAATGCAGGACGATCCTTTGAAATATGGGATGGGTGGCGGCCCTGCGTGTTGAAGGTATGTTGAAGCCCCTTTTTAGCAATTGCACCTGGGTTCCAGCCAGGGGAAGACCACGCAGTAGAGTGCCCCCTGCTGGCAGCCCACTAGAGCCGTCTTCTCTAAAACCAGCGCTGATTTGTACTCGGTATCAAACGGTGTCAGTGTTGCCCCCGTCTCGTCCCCGCTGCCATCTCTCCGGAACTTTCCAGAATTAATCACGTTCCGTCGAGCCACATAGCCGAGGGGAGAGGTATTCCTTTAACCAGCTGCACGCAGATGGAGTAATCTCCTTGCTGCCCATAAGTGAGCGTTAAGGAAGGAATTTTATCCCGTAAAATGAGCCACAGACAAGTCTGTTGCGAGAAAAGAAGGGGCACAGTAATGTAATAAAACAGTGTCGGTAAGCTGGCCTCCTTTACCGTCTTAAGGTCCAGACCTGCTATCTGCTGTCCGGCAGGCAGGAGCATCCTGAAAGGTCACCAAGCTCATACCACCATGGTGCCCCCGCATTAAAGATTGCCTTTTTTTAGCAGATGCTTTTAGCCTAAGCGGCAAATATCTTTTGGGACAACAGAGTCAGCCATTCCTAGAGCAATTGGAGGTTAAGGGCCTTGCTCAGGGCCCCACTGATGAAATCATTCTGCTGACCCTGGGATTCAAACCAACAACCTTCTGATTACCGGCACAGCATCATAACCATCAGTGACACAAGGCAGGCCAGCCAAGGGCTTTAGTCCCAGGCCACCCCTGACGGCTGTCCCTTTGATCAGCCTCGTTTTGACCCAGAATGGCTTGGGGAAAGGGGTAGGGGGGTGGGGGGTTTACATACTAAGCCAGCCCATGACGCAACACATGATGAAATTCACGTATAGACTGAGTGCCCCTTGGAATGAGAACCGACGCTTCAGCCTGACATACTGAGCCTCCTGAAATGTGGGTGAGGAATCTGCATACAGTATGATGGGGAGGGCAAGGTGTGGGCACGGGGAGGGTCCTTTATACACTTCTGGTCATGTGGTTGACAGCGGCAGTAGCGGTGGATGAGAGCCACTGAACCGAAAGCCCAGGATGCAGATGAGAGCCAATGGTGGGTTACACTCGCCAGTCACTTCATGACAGCCCACTAGCCGCCGCATGCTAGCATCCATCACTCAGAGGCACCTACAGCACAGCGCTCTAGTGTGTGTGTGTGTGTGTGTATCCATTTGGAGTGGAGCTGGGGAGGGGGCTTGTGTCAAGAGGTTAAACGATTAAAAGACAGCGATGAAAGGCGACTGTCATGCACAGGTTGCAAAAGGCTGGGCAGTGGCTTTGAATCATGCACCCGTCCCGTCCAATCAGGAACAGTCCCTAGCTGCCCCACCCCAACAACACCAGTACTGGGAACTGGCAGCATGCACGTCAAACTGTCAGCTGCAGAAAAGTGTGCCCCACGCAGAAATGCCTCGGCAACTCGTGTGTACGCCATAGAGGGTCAGGAAAAACAAAGGCACCGAAATGTAAATCGGAAGATAAAGTAAAGGGACAATTAACTTTTGACCAACATTCATTTCAGGCTGTCCCTAATGAATTACAGTTAAACAATGACATCCATAAAGCACTGCGCTTTATGTGGAACAGTGATGCAGAGGCATTTTTCATAGTACTAAGCCAATCTAAGTACAGAGAATTATAAGGCAGGTGCTCCCGTCTGGAACAGAGTCAGAACAGGTCAGAATTCCACCAGCGAGGGAATGTTTTTCATGAGCAGGCTGACGAGGGACGCCAAGTTCCCCCTCACCATTTTATTACTATTATTAAACAGAGGAATCATAAGATCTACAAATTAACAGCAACTATTTTACGGTGGCTTGTGAAAAGGCCTCCTGCCGGCTGAGCGGACGAGGGGCACGGGCGTCTAATCGGGAGCAGATTTCAGGCCCCGCTCACGCAGGATAGGTACAGTACTCCAGTGCGGAAAGGTGAGCCTGCAACAGGAAATCTCACAAATAAGCAGCCATAAAATTATAGCACCCAGGAGAGTTTAAGCACAATAATCACTTTAAATGAATTATTTAAAAGGCTCCTGTAGTTCAGCCAAACCTCCTGCAATAATATAGTCACGAACATTCACGAGCATATATAGGAGCTAATGCATAAATTAATTTCATTGCTTATTTATTGTTTCATTACACTGAAGTGCTGCCTTTGTATTTTTGGTTTATGCCCAAGACTAAATTCTAAATATGTGAAGACATCCATCCATCCATCGTACGATGGTTTGTCCAGTGGCCTAGAAACTGAATGGCAGGTAGCACAGGGCGCGAGGCAAGGGATGCCCGTCGTTTGCAGGACTCTCACACACAGCTAACTGGCAATTTGGACACCGAGTCCCCTAACTGCACGGCTGTGGACTGGGGGTGGAAGCTGTAGCGCTCAGAGGTGACCCACAGGTCAGGGAGAAATAATTCAGACAAGGGGAAGCATGTAGACTTCCATCCCTGGGTGCTACCCACTGAAACACTTATCTGAGGATACATAAAGAGAAAAAGCCATCCATCCATCCATCCATCATAACCACTGGGATCCAGGGCAGACTAGTCCCTGGTTAGGATGATAGGGCAAATAGATACACATATCTTTTAAAGAGCACGTTAAGTCACGTACCAGGTGTTTCAATGACTGTAACAAGCGCAGCCCTTTCCATGGCTTTTGCTCTGTTCTTCTCCGTATCGCTGTCATGCCCCCTGCCCACGTTTCTGTGCCTCACAGACCCCCCCCTACTGCTACCCCCCCAACCACCCCATTGTTCTGTCAGGGTCTGTGCAGTAACCCTCTGAAATACGGTATGCTGGACAAATTTAAATTAAAATAACGACCTCCCCAGATCTTAAGTTTTACTGGTTAATGAAACCCCTGTAGGTTTACATCCCCATGCGGGGGCAGTCAGGTCATATATATGTTTATTCAGCAGATGGGGGGGTATGGGGTGGGGAGGTTTATAGAGTGACACAGAGTATTGATCCAATTGATTGCTTTGTATATGACACTTGAGATAGGACCCTCTTTGACAGATGAACCCTGTAAACACAGGTCATTAAGGCTTCTACATCATTGAACCTGACACTAACCTCGACATCTGTCTAGATTACCCACGCTAAGATCACCGCCCTCCTGTTTAGAAGACAGTACTGCCAAATTTACTTGATAGATTATAAGTTCAGGCCAAATTTCACATTTTTGATTTGAAAAGTGACGCATTGTTGCAGAATGGAAAACACAAAGTTTGAAAGTCTTGCTCAAATTTCAAAATCAAAACAAACAGCGGGTCGTAAAAAGTTCTCAAACGAAAGGAAAGTCATTAATTTCACCATTTTAGATGGGGGAACAATGGCTGGCACAAAGGAACCGTGTTTCCTCAAGCCAGCAATGCGAACATACAAATGAAATCAATGGGTACATCTTCAAAATGTATGTAAGATACGAAAAGCCAAAACCACAACATTTGTAGTTCAGTTTTGTTTTCTTCATTTTCTTCCCTACAGTGCTGAATGAGCGGAAGAAAACAGCCCAGACCGCAATGCACTGCCTGGCGGTCACGCTTTTCACAGCGAGCTGATGTGTGCTCCCACAACATCCGAGAGCACAAAACACTCAACGCAACTAATCAACTACCGTCCATGAATCGGATCGATAGAGCCACTGAGGCCGCTTGGAATATTACTACAAACTTCATATTCATTCATCGATTCAGATTTCACCACAGTATATCACCGAACTCCAATGGGAACTAAAAAGGCCGCAATTTGTGGTCAACCACAGCATGGACTGGTGTTGACACGATATTGATGGTGGGCAGACAGAAATGGCAAAATATCCAGATCAATACCTAGTTTCAGCATTACAGCCCTCCAAAGACAGAAATATATATCTTCAGAGCCACAGAAATGGTAATAATGAAAATGAGAGATAAATGTTTCCCTTAAGGTAAACTATTTGATTAGCTGAGGGCAGAGGTGATGAAAGATATGCTGAAGAGGACTTTACACCTTTAAATAAATGGCTTGGGAAAGCCAGGAAAGCCCACAAAAATGACAGATCACAAAGCCGATTCATAAACAGGACTGTGACCCCATCCTGTTAATTGACTTTTTATTCACCAGGGGTCCTGCTTTCATGGTCCGCAATCATGCAAAGGTCATTTATTACATTTATAACGTTTAAAGATACCCAGCATTTTTTTTCTCCCATGTGCTCCTTCACGGGCCTTTTCATTTGGTCACCGTGGCTGGAAATGATGTCATCAGCAACAAAGGAATAAGGCGGACAGAATTGTGCTCTTAAATGGAAAGGATGAATGTTATTACATTAGTCTGTCACCTGTGCTCTATCGCTGAGGGGTGATTACAAAAATATGAATTAGACACAACTGCAATTTGGTTTTGTTAACCCCACATCCCAAATTGTGAAATACACCACCATTCTGTAAAAATTTCAGTCTATGATGTCATGATGAGGAATTTCTGTTCTGTGTTGAGAGTGGATTTTATACTTTACAGACAACGCAGCAGGAAGTCCAGTGACAGCTCAGCTTTTTAAATCCGCATTCTCCTTTCCTCACCCTCCCAAATAATTCTACTCTCCTCTGAATACCTGGTGCTATGGCTAAAGACCAGACCTGACGACGGCAAAATTAAAACTTAAATAAATGTTATGAGACCTATATCAGTACCACAGCGCTGCTGAGAGCAAACATAAGCAGTGTCATCTGTACGTGACTCCACCCGAAGGCATCCTGACCCCTGGAGGCGTGGAGGTGCATCACCGTCATGCACAGCACGGCACGATAACACTCAGAACCTCCGGCACAACAGACGCCCCTCGGAACGTCCCCCCGGGCCGTAAAGCGGGGCAATGGACTCGTCCCCGTGTCTTAATTAAATGAGACTGATCTTTAAGTTTCACTGTCAAAGGGAGGGAGAAAAAAGTGGGGAGACACGTCTGCCCCCTAGAGGGCAACTTCCCGGATGGTCCCTCGCTATTCCCCTAACAGGTACGCAGCAGACCCTCAATCAGCAGGACATATACGGCCCACTGAGCATTGGCTAACGGGTGGTAAAAGGTGCAGGACATGGACTGCAGCCGGATCGACACTTCCTCTGCGATAAGTAATTTTATAGAGGATTAGCGCCAAGATGGACTGATCAATACCCAGTACTCTGACCATTACCAATGCAGCAAAGAAATTGGCACCTACGGTGATAAAACTCAGTGTCCAGCAGCTCCTTCATTCGCCCGGTCCATTAGTGTAATGGTGTCATTATCCGCCCCTGCAGTATTTTCTCTCCCCCCCCCCCACCCCCAACCTTTTTTTAAACCAGCAGGGGCCTGATGAAATCGGAAACGGCCTGACTCTTGCTGCAATTCCTCACAGGTCCCGTAAATTTATTAATTTATTTATAAATGTATTAATCGTGTCTCCCACCTCCCATGTCTGCTTTATGTATGTTTCGAGCAGTATTTCACCACCAGCTACCTGTCAATAGTGGAAATAACAGCGTAACTAAAACCGACAGGCCAAATAAACAGGCAATAAGCTAAGATCCGCGAGCAGACGGGGAGAGTGAGCGGCCACGGCTGAATCGGAGGCTAGCGTGTAGCCAGGGAAGCGAGTCAATGAGTACATTCTGGGCGGAGCAGCAAAACTATTTTAACATGAATCAATGTAAAGTTCCAAGGGGTTTGTTTAGAACATTCACAATGAGACAAACCAAACAAGCTGCATGAGAGTGGATCTCGGAGTAGTGGATGTCACAGGCTACAGCCTACACGCTGTGTCCGGCTTTTTTTCCGGCATATTCCAGGATAATAATGGTGTCTCAGGCCTATCCAGTATGATCTACGGGCCGCCTTCACAGAAAGGCCGGCATCAGGCGACCAAATGTCTTCGACGTTAAGAGGGATATGAAGAAAAAGGAAATAGCAGAAATCTTGAGGGTCCGCTATGGAAAAACAAAATTAAAAGCGAGTTACGATAACAACAGAAGCCAAAAGGCAGGAATAACCCCAGAGAGTCTGTGCAGCACGGCACTGTGTGAGACGGCTAATGAAAATGCTTCCTTTTTATTATTTGCTTATTTTTCCCCGTATTCTGTTCCCTTTCCATGCCGAGCGGCAAAACAAACAAAGTGAATGGCTAATCGAGGACAGACAGTAAAAACAATGGAAGGGCCGTAATACTTTGCAGGATGGCAGCTGGGAAATTCTCAGGGTAGGAAGTGATTTTGTTTTGATTTCTGTAAAAAATTATTCGCTTTAGTGGCTAGAGCCACACGTTAAAAAAAAAAAAATTTCATTGATTTGTTTTTGTTTTTTTAACTTAGAGTGGCTAATTAATGATTGCACAGACGAACCAGAATGACCTATAATACTGATATTAGACTCTGAACATTACCTGGACTATGTACATTATAATACATTATTTTATGTACATAATTTATGTTCACTGTTTTGACTGTCCTTGATTGCTTTGCAGGACCCCCAAAGTAAAGTCCTTGCATGTAAAAGTACTGGGCAATAAATAAACAATTCTGATTTTGATATTGCTAATCATTCTTAATTATGCCTTAATTAGACCTCTTAAATACTGCTTTGTTTATAGTGTACATTTCATATATCATTAGTGAACTTATTTAAAAGTCACGCCAAGGTCAAAGGTCACGCCAAGGTCAAAGGTCACGCCAAGGTCATGTTAATGAAACATCTGACGACTCATCTGGCTACTTCTGGTCTCTGATGTGAAGTTGCAGTAAATTCTGGAAGGTAGTGTTGCTGCTGATGCAAACGACTGACAATAACCGATAGGACTCCCAGTTTTTATTAAGATGATCGGTGCATTTGTATCGCAGTCCAAATGGTATAAACGCTTCTGCTCTAATTTGGGTTGACTGTGGTTTTCCAGTAGTTCTACAAGGACAAAGACATTTCCTTGCTTAGCCACTAACAGCACATTTTCTCAGTTTCGATTCCTTACCCTCCTTCATCTTTTTTATTCGCCTGGTCGTCGCTCTGAAGCGGAGGGGAGCGGCAGCACGGGCTTCGCCCATCTGAGGGCCAGCTGCTGCGCGTGAGCTCTCCTCCAGCGGGGGGAAGCACGTGGCACATAGTCCCTGTGCATTCTTACATGACACGGACAGATGTGCCGTCTGAGGCAGAAGGCGGGCCGGCGGAAGACGAGGCCCGCCATGCAGAGGATCCGCCTAAACATGACGGCCTGCTGTGGAATGTTTCTGTCACTGAGGCCACGGGAACACATGCCTGCACGCGCATCCCAAACACGACATTCTCCCCTCGCTGCTGTTTTTGACCAATCCGGGTTTTCCTGTCCAGTTCGCGGCCTCACCTGTAGTGTTTAGATAATAAATAAATTATTAAACGAGGCCTTAAATATTAGCTGTTCAATCCCCATGCTACAAAGTAGCCAGGGGCAATATTACGGCTTGCATGCGTGCGTGTTATGTGCACAATGGGAATGAAGCTGGGGTGTAAACAAATAACAAAAATCACGCCAAGCAAAGTAAAATCACATTTAATGTTGCACACTCCACAAGGGAGTCGGCAATAAAGGGACCTGCCTAATTCTAATGAATGCTGCAGATAGTTATTAGTTAGCCGCACATGCAAAGTAAGTTTTTGCCTTAAAGTTCTGGAAGGACCTCAAACGACCGAACAGAAAAGTTCCCTCGTTACCATAGCAGGCAGTAGCTGAAAATAATCAGAGAAATGCTTACAAGGGCGTGTTAAGTGGCTCCATCTTTCACCCAAGATTAGGAGATGATGTAATGATCATTTTGGGGTATTAAAGCCCTGGGTTTGGTCTGTCAGTGTTATTTTACAGGAGATACAGTATGAGCAGTTTTTTAAAAAACAAAATTGTAAAAAATTAAAATCACATTTAATACAGATATAAAAATAGTGAACAAAAATTAACTTAGAATACAGCTTCACAGTTCTTTAGTTCGTCAAACACCTAAAATCAAAATTAAAATACTGAAATGTGTGTCCATCAGTTATTGTCTGCAGCAATGTTATTGTGCCCTGGTCCTATAAAATATGAACACGGCAAATTCATAATGTACTAGCATATTAGATACAGTATGATGTAATTAAAGTCGGTCATGGTCACTACATTGCGATGTACATCCTTTCAGATTTATTTATTTTTTTTAAAAAACAGATTTTATGAAAACTATTTTATAAATGGCATGCAAAAAAAGGGAAAACACAGACAGGCAAATGACTAAATACCCCTGAGTAGGGTGCTTATCCTAAACTGTAAATTACCCAGCTGTTTAAATTAAAAAAAGAAAAAAAAAGAAAAGGAAGACATTTTAACATCTCCCTGGATAAGAGTCAGGTAATGAATCACGGCCCATTTCATACGGACCCATTTCCTCGTATTATCATAATCTGCCCCCTTTTTTAATGTCATGACATCAGAAAAAGCCCATTGTAATTGAATAATTTGGATAATAATAATTCTGGGTAAAAAGTTGGTGCCAGTCAATCCATTAGGGCCACACAGGTGGCCGCCATGGGAGGCATTTTCTGAGGGGGTGCCGCTTTAGCAAGCAAACTCGAACAATGTGGGTGGAGCTCTATTTGTTCCTTTTGCTGGGGGGGGGCAGTGAAGCTTGCTTAGGCTCCACATGGGCATTTATTTTGCCACATGAACATGGCCCCTACCTCTCAGGTTGCATGGCTATTTCAAGCCCCTATATCAGGGATCTTCAACTCTGGACCTCGATTCCAAATCCAGGCCTTGTTTTCAGTTCTTCCACGTGTATAGTTTAATAATTACTGATTCTGACTGGCCAGAGGCTTCACGCCTGGCTCACAGGTAAAGGAAGGCTGGAAAATCAGCAGGACTCTGCCCCTGAGGACTGTGAGTTGAATAGCCCTGCCCAATATGGTGGATTTGCCCCATGCTTAACATAAGAGTATCCGGGCAACCATGTAGCCGAACCACCAGGTAGGTTAGCATCTTTATAATGGGGGGGCAGGTCACCATTGTTAACAATAAGATAGTAAAGAAGTGCTACAGTGAATAGCGTGTATTCCCCGCCGCCATTTATGGCCAATGGTACCTGGTAGTGGTCCTTATTAAACATGTTTTCACGTGACCACCGTCAAACCAGGTGCTGCACAGGTGCCGGAAGCCTAAAAGGTCGAGGTTGGGTCCCACTCGCAAGGCGCCGAGAAGTCCTTACCCTGGTTATGCCGGGTTAATCTTTGCCTATGCCAAGCTCACATAACACAGGTCTGTTATCCTTTAGCACGTTTATGAAGGAAATACCACATTCTCCCGGATAAAACTGGAATCGCTGATAAGTGGCCTTCTCTAGCCCTCCGCTGGAATGCTGTTGAGCTGTTATCCCTTATGTGGCGACATAAGGTAATGTTTTTCGTTTCATGGTGTCCCTCGTTGAAAAATAAAAAGGGGAGGGCACATTTGCTTCAGTTTTTGTGTAGCTATGTCTTTCTGCAGCGAACGAGTTTCAAGTTCAAATCTGAATGTTTTCCATCAGTCAGAGATCATATAGTCCACACCACAATCATCAATTCATTCTGAGACTGTTTTGCTGCAGAAATGATAAACGTATTCCGAAAACGATCTTTGAATTGAGGTAATGATATTGTTTGCAGATGTTTCAGTGTTTCCCCTATTTTTTTTACAGCCTAAAACCTAAAACCTAAATCCTTCATATATGATTACAAAGTATGAGAGAACCTTTCGCAAATATTGTCAGTGTATTATATTCTGTCTTTTCCTCTGTGATAGACATTAGTCTTGTCTTCACCACCTCCTTTAATACAGGTAGAATTATTGGTTAAGTTCAAGGAACCTGGAGGTTGTTAGTTTGAGGGAAACCCCGTTTTGAACATATGCTCAACCAGAAATCTCCTCACAAAATATCGAGTCGTAGAAACTGAAGAACAAATTGTTTTAAAAAAGTGTGGACTTAGTCCACACATAGTTCACTTAGTCCACAGTATATGTTTTCAAGAAAAATTCTGTGGATTTAGTCAGCTTTGGAACTTGCAATTCAATTCAGTTCAATTCAATTCATTTTTATTTGTATAGCCCATTTTCGCAACACTACATTGTCTCAAAGTGCTTTACATTATCCCTGCCCAAAGCCCTCAGTAAGCAAACCAGAGGCGACAGTAGCGAGGAAAAACTCGCTAGAAGAAAGAAACTTTGGATGAAACAAAACAAAAGTTTTTCATTAAATTACACGAGGACTGAGTGAGTTTTGGTTCGCAACACTGTAACATATGATGAGGTAGCCGGACTTTAGGTCACTGGTGGTCTCATCTCAAAAACAATAAAACATGAACTGAGTACGTTTTGGACATTTGGTCTTCAATTCATAAAAACGATACAGGATGAAAAATGGTGGCCCATGGTTGACTGTTCCGGTCATGTTTGAAATGCTTCATAACGCACCTCAATTCCCGGTGGCAGGTATGTGATCCGGCGGTGGGGCTGCAGGAAATCACACCCGCGGCAGACAGCTGAGTCGGGGGGGTGGCCGAGTCCGACTCGCCTGCTATCCATTACTGCCGTGCTCTTTGATCAGAGTCTTCGTTAACTTCCTTTGTAATCCCTCTCTCTTAGGCTCCGGCTGACCCAAACGAGGCTCGCGTCATGATGAAAGACAGGTGTGTCTTTCACCTGTCTCGCAAAAGTGGCGGATCTCGCATATTTTCACAGCTTTTTTTTAATCGTCTCCTGTCGTCATAAACCGATCCTATCTATTTATAACTGACATCCCCCCCTTGCTCTCTTTTACAGGAAAATTACTGTTTGAAGACTATCCATGGAAACGTTTTTCCAAAAAGCAGGTCCATATGAATTTATCAAACGTATAAAATCTGAACACATGGTTATTGGAGTTTTCATAAAAAAGAAACAGGAATAAAATCATAGGTTTGGTATTAATATTTGTAGAATATAGCGTTTAATGGATCTGTTGCTGATAACGCCCCCCACCCCTCCCCACAACCTGCGTTACACATTTCTGTGTCCATCTAGAGGCCAGCACCTGTACTAGTTCAAGTTTCATATTTATATTTGGAAAATTCCCAAAAAGACAAAGATTTAATTACAGATCTTAAGGTGAATGCGAAGGTCTTGGATATATACAATTATCATATTAACTGAAAAAGACAGACTCAAAAAAAAGCGGCATCCAGTGGGTAATTTGAACTAAGAATGGCTTTGACGCCGTGCTAAGGCGTCTTACACAGTCTGGTGTCCTACTGTAGGTCAAGCTGCACACTCAGCTGCACGCCATCGTGTGCACAGGCCAGACTGGTAACGCTCGAGTTTAAGGTCTGTTCATAAACTGTTACTAATCATTTGATTTCATATTGATATATAGAAATATTCATCCACAAACAAATTCAGTGATAACAGTGGGTCACTAAACATTCTTAAAATAAGCTATAATTGAACATTTACAAGGTCTTTACTAAACACTGTGCAAAACAGAGGTAAGACATTTTTTTTAAATTTGATTGTTAGTGAATCTTTCTAATTACCAATATGTTATCAAATGATTAGTAATAGTTTTTTAATTACTAAGATATTTTTTGTAATAGATTTATAAACTTATTGAAAGGGAATCTTTTTGTTTAATAATATATTACTGAATGGTTAATAATAGCTTATTAGCTTAGCTTGATAGCTACAGAGCAGATCATAAACTGAAGTGTTACCCAAATGGTCTTATAACTTTTATAATCATTTTTAAAGGTTTTAAAACAGGCACCAGGTTTTTATGTGTTTTCTTCCTTTCTTTGTAAACAATGTCATCATTAGCAATGAGGTCCGTTGTTCACATTAACCATAACAGCCGTTCCCCTTCACGGATGCCTTGTTATCTAGTGAAGGTGAACTGCAGCGGAGAGGCAGACTCCTCACTGTAAATTTTTCATTGCAGAAAACGTATAATTAGTCGCCCAGCATTTTTATGAACTTGTAATATGGGCAATTAGGGCTCGCTGGGGGCACACCGGCAGTACCTGCCTTTCGTCCTGCAGGAAATTGTCTACCTTTCAAACAAATTGTTCCGTCCCCACGTCAGAGTCTGAACGCGCCAGGCAAATTTGGGGAGGATTTACAGCAGTTTGTACAAGCTCTGGGACGGCAGGCTGACTCAGACTCCTGCAGATCATCAAACGGCTGTCCTCTCTCGTCTACTCAGCTTTTCAGCATTATTAGGTATACTTTCTGTTATTATACCCTGTGTTAGATCTGTAGGACCCTTTGACAAGGTTCATTTTTAGTAATATAATAATTGTATTTAAAAAAATAATAATAAAAACTTGGCAGAAATCGGACGTGAAGCGAGAGCAATAGCAGAAAATTGAGAGCATTAACGGGAGATGAAAACAGTGCGGTATGGTCCTTATTAACTGTCCATATAAACCCTGTTTGGCAGTCAGATTTTCCTAAATCCTTTGAGCTCAGCATTATTCAAAAATGATGCATCAACGATGGCTTCCTTTATGGAGATCTATGTGATTTCGCCTGAGGAATTCATTTGGGCCACCTACATCTTATATTCTCTCCTCAAATTGTTGCATGGTTTAGTCTTTGGAACGTCCCACACAATTAGTGAACCTCCAGTCAAGGTTGTTCTAGAAACTGCTAACTCTCCAAAGTGCCCCCTACCACATCCTCGACTCATAAACGTTAGAAGTACTACGTGTCGCACATTAATACACGGCACAGCTTTTGATATTTTTTTGTTCCTTTGTATTGAATAAGCATATGGTGTTAGCATGCATGCTCTTCCTGTTCGCTAACCTTCGACGATAAGCCTTAGGAAACTGTTATTTGTCAGTGCTATAAAGCAGATTGCTGCCCAGTGGTTTGAATTAACATCAAAGGGCTCCTCGCAGGCAGTAATAGCTACATCAAAACCTGAAATGTATTATTCAGGTTTCATACTGCAGTCACCGTAGTGATTATGTCCCTTTTCAAAAGAGATTTTTTTCCCCCTGCTGACTGTTCGCATTCCTTCTTTTTAATGCGTCTTCTTTTATTTCTTTTTTATGTGAATGCCACCCTCTCCCATCAGCCCGCAGCCTTTGAGCGGGGGGCGCTTCACTGAATTGTGGCACCCAAGCACCCAAACAGGAAAATGAAGTCCGGTGGGACCAAAACTGGGGTATAAGCAGGAGTAACGGGTTTAGATGGCTGCCCTTCAGGACCTTGTACCAGCCAACCACACAGTGTATTGGGTGGTAAGGACAGTGTTTGGAAGGTTGTTGGTTTGAATCCCATGGCTGTGACCCAAGGCTTTGTTCTCACCTGTATATGTCTGTGCCTCATAGTAAGAGAGCAAGATGGGATGTGCAAAAACCCAAGAATTCCTGTATACACGTACTTTTTAAATTATTACTTTACTTTTGGTCAAAACTCTTACCCAAGGCAACCAACATCATTTAAAAAGTTAACACTCTGTAGATAAACCTGTCTGTATATTTACTGAACTACTGAACTGCTTAGATATATAACATCAGGGTGTATAGTCAGACTTTGGGGTCACAAATCAACTGCTTATTCGTTCCATTGGACTGAGACCTCCAGAAAGTCGACTGCATGTTTTCAGTCATTTCAATTCGTCGTAATGTCGTAAACCAATCATATCTTCACATTTTTTAACCTTTAACTTAATGTACTGTTTTAACACATCAGACTCTGCCCCCTCGCTACAGTTGAAACATGGCTAAACAATGAGTCAGAGACTCTAATGAATGACTCTTTCCAGCCTGCCTTGGCTCGCCACCACCCTTAATCTTGTGCAAACCCACGGGCAAAGTTCAAAGGATGAGCAGGACCCATAAAATGAATCATAAAACATATAAGGCATTTAATATATGTTAACTGGGCTTATGTAAATGATCACGCGTTGCCACAAGAAAAACACATGGTTTGCGAAATAGAGAGATGTGGACGGCCTTGCCTGGGATGTGGCATATACCCCCGGCCTGGGGCAGCTTCCAGACGTGGGCAGGAGGAAGCACCGCGCTACGGCTCTGATTTAAGCACCATGATCGCTGGATGGTTTTATGGGTGAGCCGGTTAAAGGGCAGGCCTGCAATACAAAGGGCGGCTTCAGTCAGAATACTGAGCAGAATGTCAGGCTGAAAGGTAATAGCGTGAGCACGCCGCGGCTGAAAATAAAAATGAAAAGAAAAAAAATCCCTTCAATATCTCAGCTTCATGTGCGAAAGATGCTGGTGAAAACAGTTAAATAGCTCCCCCGAATCACATTTGGATGCTCTCTGATTTAAACGTACAGTACCCATTTACGTTATCCAGGACAAAGTACCCTTGCCTTTAAAGTCCGGACTGTCACAAACAGCTGCCATAAGTGTTGATGACATGTCGTTGTGGGGCAGCAGTGACCCCAGAAGGCCTGTTTTTATTTTTGAAAAGACGAAGGATAATTTTCTTGTGGCACAGCAGGAGTAAAACAGCAGTATGATGGATAACAAACAGGTCCTGGACCTAGAAGGTCGTAGTCTATACAAACACGTTTCTTCACACAACCTTAAAGCAACTGTGCAAACATGCGGAAACGGACACGCTTTCCCCGCAGAAAATCCTAAACATGGGAACACAGAGCTTCAAAGGAGTGAGACACGCCAGTTGTGCTCCCACCAGTCGTTGCCACTACGTATGTAACCTAACCCACAAATTCCTGTATTTCTATTGAACACAGATTTGTGCTGGTAGCTGTTATTCAGTAAGCAGCATTTCTGAGGTGTACCGTAGTAGCTATGAATAAGCCAGCGAGGTCTGTGTTACCCCAGGAAGTGGTTATAGACTCTAATGTAAATAGAATCACATTATAGATTTTATGGAAAGTCAAGTCCTAATATCCAAAACCAAAATGTCAGTCATAGAGTTCTGAGTGTATTTTTCTCATTATCGCTGGCATTATATCGTTATATAGTATTAATACACTTCAAAGGCCGGATGGTAAAACCTATTTGTGATTTTTCCATATATGCAGAGTTTCACACATGTAGTTTTGGAAAGGAACCGTTTTCCATTCCATTCCTCGTTATATTGGCAACTTCTACCCTTCTGTGATTTTGTTTGTGCCCCTTACACTTTTTGTCAGCATTTTTTTCCTTTTCTTTACTTTGTTTTGTCTTTCACCTTTGGTTTCTACCATGTAAAAATGGCTCTTGGAAATGTTTGTAGGTCCAGAACAAAGCCTGGTCTTTCAGTAATGACACATCCACAGGCCCAAAACACAGTATAGCCTGGTCATTCAGTAATGACAGATCCACAGGCCCAAAACACAGCAAAGCCTGGTCTTTCAGTAATGACAGATCCACAGGCCCAAA